>CM077225.1:10980999-11363499 GCA_039654775.1 Spinibarbus caldwelli
AAGATTCCATAACTCACTCACAGGAATCCATCGCTTCAAAGCCCATATGCTGCCAGAGCGCAGAACTGTCACATTTTCACCTGGCATTTCTACGCATGCCCACGTGCGGAGAAATAATCTCTTGCGCTTCTTTATTTTAAACACAAGAGTGCACTGTTGTACAAGCCATAATTTCAAAAAGCAACTGAATTGCCTTACTGTGTGGACGAAAAAAATAAATAAATAAATAAATAAATAAATAAATAAATATATATACATATATATATATATATATATATATATATATATATATATATATATATATATATTTGGCATAAAAGAAAAATCGATAATTTTGACCCATACAATGTATTTTTGGCTATTGCTACAAATATACCCCTGCTACTTAAGACTGGTTTTGTGGTCCAAGGTCATATATATATATATATATATATATATATATATATATATATATATATATATATATATAAAGCTGTAGTTTATTTTCTGATGACTCTGCTGGGATTATTTTTTAACATTCCAACTTTTCTATTGTGCTTTTAAAAGAATAGTTTGAGACTGCAATGAGAATGTTTAATTTCTCAGCAAACATTTTGCAATACTGGATAAACTCTCTCTCTCTCCCTCTCTCCCTCTCTCTCTCTTTCTCTCTCTCTCTCTCTCTCTCTCTCTCTCTATATATATATTTTTTTTTTATATATTTTTTTTTGGTTAAGAAGTAAACGTCAGCAACATTATTCATGTTTCTCCATATTATGCCCTGGAATATTCCATCTTGCACTGCATTCCGATCTTTGGCATTCACTGTTTGGGTAATTGTGTCACTGAAGGCAGGTAGAGTTTTAGGGATAGTTCACCCAAAAATTAAAATTCTGCCATCATTTACTTACAGATTACAGGTTTGGAACAACATGGAGGTGAGTAAATGATAACTAATTTGTTTTTGTTTGTTTTTTTTGCCCCTAACAAGCAAATACAAAAACAGGCCACAGTCAAATATGCTTGTGTCATATGAATACACATATGAAATATAATGAAACAACTTGCATTATGATCTATGCATTGTGATCATTTTCTCCTAACCTTGAATGTCAGTTTTAACTAGTCTTGTAAAATATATTGTTGCCACCTGTTGAGCAATAAAAAAATCTAGTAATGTGTTAACAGGAAATACATTAGAGCTTGAAGAGAGCATAAAGTAAACCATTTTACCACTTGTCAGTGTCTAGATTATTTTACATCATTTTATTTTACATCATTTTATTTTACATCTTTTTTGTTTTAGTGATAGAAATTTATAACAATAGACAAGCTGGAGAACTAGATGGATGGATGGATAGAAGATAGGAAAATATGCAATTAAAATACAATTAAAATACACATTACAATAAATTTGCTTTAACCTTTTCTTGTAAACTTGAACAAAACAAACCCACAAGCATTGTTTGTGCAGTATCAATCTTGGCCTTGATAAAGCAAACATTGGGATAAGCTTTTACAGGAACATTCGCTCTTTTTGGTTTACTTCCAGCTTTCTGCTGGCAGCGTGCCTGCGGGATTAACCAGCTATAACAACCATTTCAATGAGGGTGTTCTTTCAACTAGAGACAGAATTTGATTTTTTTTAAAAAATGAAGTGAAACAAGAAAGAAGTGAGTATCTTTAACTCTGACTGAACACATGGGTATTGCATCATGGGTATAGACGTTAGTCAGGGAAGATAAAAATTAGGTTGTTAGGGATCTGTCTGAATATGCCTCCCTACTATATAGCAGATGAAAACAGTATCTTAGACGAGTAGTATGTCCAAATTCAAATTATTAATAATAACAGTATAGGCAAAATGTACCCACATGACCTACTATTTCCAGTTGAGATTCTGAATCTCTGATGTACATGGATTTCATGAGGCCACAGGAGAGGAGTTGTGAATTGCAGTGACAACTGACGCTATTAGGTTACATGGCAGTAACAACATGTCATGACAGATAGGGTACGCCTGAATTTCATTCATACTTATTCATACTATACAGAACATACTTTTTGCAAAGTAAGTTTCAAATAAAATGTAGTACCTACTAGTCAGTATTCAGCTGGAAAATGTCAAACCAAGTGGCATTTATTTTGGTAGAAAAGGTATTGCCGTGTTGCTTCAACCAGAGTGTTTTGAGCACACCAGACTTCGTAATTACAACTTCCCAGGAGGATTTGACCACACCATTTTTGGCTGTCAGTTAATGTGACAAGTAAGTTAAACAAGCTAAAAAATTAAAATTCTGTCATTAATTACTCAACTTCATGTTGTTCCAAACAAGTAAGGTCTTCGTTCATCTTCGGAACACAAATGAAGATATTTTTGATGAAATCCATGAGCTGAGGTCAAGGCACAGAAACTTTGTAAGGACATTGTGATTTTATGAAGCTACGAGAATACTTTTTTGCAAAAAGAAAACAAAAATAATAATGATTTCTTCTTGTCTGGGTCAGTCCGCCACCATTCACGAGAGTACCACGACGTATGTGTGTGCTGCTGACATAGAACACGCATTCGCTGCGCCTTGTTTACAAGCAGAGGAATGCACACACATGCGTCGTGGTACTCTCCATAATTGTGCAGGACTGACCTGGAAGAGAAGAAATTGTTGAATAAAGTCGTTATTTTTGTGTTCTTTGTGCACAAAAAGTATTGGACGTCCTTATTACGTTTCTGTGCCTTGACCGTGGTAGTTCTCTTGCAGTCTATGGAGGGTCAGAATGCTTTCGGATTTCATTAAAATATCTTCATTTGTCTTCTGAAGATGAATGAAGGTCGAGTTTGGAATGATATGAGGGTGAGTAATTAATTACAGAATTTTCATTTTTGGGTGAACTAACCCTTTAATGTGATGAGCTACACCTGAGATTACTCTGCTTAGACACCTGTTTGAACTTTAGGAGAACTGATTCATACATCCATCATATATCCATGTTGGGTCCAGATTGAGCCAGAAAAGTAACTGCAAAAATGTCTCAGAAAAGCTAGTTTTAGGGATAGTTCATTCATTCAGACATTCATTCAGCCTAAAGTGTCTAAATACTTCTTAGCCAACTGTTTACAGACAGCTGTTTCATATTTCAATACACACACAGACACTGACACCATGTCTCTCTGATATCCTGAATATTACAGTTTACAGAGGAATTATATTTATTAAATGACACATCATATCTTTGAGTAAAACAAGGGGAAAACAAGGAGTCAAACAAGAGTCACTTAGTATAACTTCTCCATTTTAATAATGCATATGACCGCATACCGCATGTAAAGACCATGATGGTAAAATGTATTCAAATGGCTGAATATGCAGTGAGTATTCTGTGAAACAGCTAAACATCTGAAGCAGACTTCCTGCTTTTCGTTACTTGAAAAGCACCCACACCTAAAGCAATTACTCAACTGTAATGTTTTGTTTGATCACCTAAAAAGTGCTTCAGGGTTTCACTCAAGACAGATACCCTATTGCAAATACTAAATCAAACAGATCATGTTTATTTAAACTAATAAAAGTAATTTTTAACAGTCGGATTTGATAGAAGTAACTGCCCATACTCATGTTTTATAGTGCAGATTTGTCATGTTGATGAGAAAACAATGGACTTAATATATCTTGCACACACACACACACACACACACCAAACAAGTGTGTCTGACTCACTCAATCTGAAGAGATTGCATTGAAAATTTCCCATTTTCACATTTCCTCAGTGAGGATTATGGACTGAGGAGAAAACATACAACTCTTCCTTGTCTAGTAAAGACAAATTACAGGTCTACAGGTTTTACAGGTGTAGGCTAGCTATGAAAATTATAAATTAGAGCTTTTAAATAGACTAAAAAAAAATAAAATATATTATTATAGGGAAGGGGTGTGTGGGCAAGTATGGTGACCCATACTTGGAATTTGTGCTCTGCATTTAACCCATCCAAGTGCATACACACAGTAGTGAACATACACCTGGAGCAGTGGGCAGCCAGTGGGCGCCCGGGGAGCAGTTGGGGGTTTGGTGCCTTGCTCAAGGGTCTCACCTCAGTCGTGGTATTCCCTGCCGGACCCGAGACTCGAACCCACAACCTTCGGGTTACAAGCCCAACTCTCTATCCATTAGGCCACGACTGCCCCTTATAGCCAGTACTTTTCCTACTTCTTATAAGACATAATAAACTGAAAGTAACTGAAAGGTCTGTGGGGCTGCACTATTAACTCATTTTAACCTTACAAGATTCCTGTAATTTTGATCCACACTGCAAGTCCCCAACCTGTTAGCAGTTATTTCATAGTTTCCTGTCTAGTTTCCTAAACTTCTCTGTTTCAAACAGAGAGATTTATTACACTAATTACAAAACTCAGCAACAATTGTCAAATCATTAAGATGGAACTCTTCCTGTAAGACTTCTTGAAACCCTTGACGGAAACAATCCAGTCTTCTGTGGAAGAAGGCGTGGTGTTTAACAGATGAAAATTTTAAACAAAACTCTTGTTAGGAACAATGGTAACACTTTAGTATAGGGACCAATTCTCACTACTAACTAGTTGCTTATTAGCATGCCTATTATTAACATATTGGCTGTTTATTAGTGTTTATAAAGCACATATTCTGCATGACCATATTCTACATCCCTAATCCTACTCAATACCTAAACTTAACAACTAACTATTAATTAGCAGCAAATTAGGAGTTTATTGAGGCAAAAGTCATTTAATTGTTTGTCAATGGCAAGAATTGGACCTTAAAATAAAGTGTGACCGGACAAATTAAGATGTGGGGAACTGTTACAGTAAATGGTATGTATAACAATTATTTTTGCAAATGATGTAACCAAGAAAACAGGAAACAATGAGACAATGTGAAACTACTGTATAATAAGTTCTATTTTAACCTAAACTTTATTTTCAGGATAAAGATCCAATCACTGTGTATTTGCAAAAGAAATAACTAACCTCTTTACATAGCCTTACTATGAAAATGTTATGCATCCCTCCATAGTCATGTTGTTATGCATTCTTTAACTTTATGCTTTTATCATAACATCTTGCATCATTGTCAAAAAACAAACAAACAAACAAACAAAAAAACAGCAGTTTTTCAATGCGACAACTTATCGTCACGGACCCAAAAGGTTAACGTAAAATAAACCACAACTTTTTACTTGGAAATACAGGTGGAAACTTCTTTTTTTTTTTTCAGTTGTTAAGACTATATGGTCTCTTTTGACGTGTTTCTGCAGAAACCGACTTCTCAAATGTTTAATGTTGTACAAAGTGTGACAACTTACCACAGTCTCCTCTACTAATAAACTGACACAGCAGGTTCACACACACTAAAAGTTTTATTTTGTTTCAGGAGGTGAGTGATAATACTCCTTTTTTCAATGCCATTGAGACTTCATTGCAATGCTATTGCAATAAATGTGCAGATTATTTGAGAATCAGGTAACTTTTAGCAGCCTGCACAGCAAATGTTTCCTAAAGCCAAGCTGTAGTTTATTTTCTGATGACTCTGCTGGGATTATTTTTTAACATTGCAACTTTTCTACTGTGCTTTTAAAAGAATAGTTTGAGACCGTAATGAGAATGTTTAATTTCTTAGCAAACATTTTGCAATACTGGATAAACTCTTTCCCAAGGGAGAGATATTTGTGGTTTGGCAGCAGTCTGTATTTTTTTTAAAAGCAAGTAAATTTTGGTGATGAGCCCATTTTTGTTGCATATACTGTAACTTTTTTAAATCAGCAACCAAGGATTCTTCAGAAAATGCAGTCATAAACAATCATCAATCTCAACGTGAATTTAACTGAAAGTAGAAACATAACAAACTCAATTTCAGAAGTGCAGCTTTTTATATAACAGTAGCTTTCCTGGAATATGCTACTTTTCCCAATAAGTAGCAGTATAATGTGACAAATCTACCACATCTATTTTTTGTTTTGTTTTGTTTTGTTTTGTTTTTGTTTTTTTTGTAATAGGAAATAGAATTGTGCAAACTGATCAAACGTGTTAGTCTTCATGTCCACTTCCCCTGGAAAGTCCAATTATCAGTTCTATTAGATGGCTCATTTAAATATATTGATTAATTTGTGTCCCTACACAAAGCTTTGCACTGCATTTTACGTGTTATTTTTTTGTATCCATATGCAAAATAATATTATAATGTTCATTAAAATAATATTACAAAATAATATATGTTATATAAAAAAACAGCTTTATGCAGTTACTTAACCTAAATAATGCTTTTAACTGCATTTATTTTTGGTTAAATGAGATCCTCAGTGTTTTTTGAAAAATAAATAATGCAAAATATAAATAAATAAATATACAGAAAATGTATTATTATTATTATTATTATTATTATCTTTTTTTTTTACAAATAACTAAATAAATAAATATACATTAATAAAAAAAACCTTTACAAATAAATAAAGTAAATAATAAATACATGACTACAAAATTATATGTGCATTATTTGTCCTCCTGAATTTTTGATGAAACCCTTAGTACCCCATGTAAGAGTTTGTGGCTCAGTTTGTTTATTTATTTGTTCCAGTTTTGGAGTGAGTGAAACTTCCACCTGCATAATCAACATTAATTGTAATGTCTTGCTGAATTCTTTATTTGTAAGTGTGTGATCATATGTTTCTTTTTTGCTGAAAAACATGAAATGTGAAGTAATATGCACACGTCAAAGTGAATAACTTCTAAAATTCCTGAAGCTCATTGGCACTTACTTCACACATCTTAATCACATGAATGACATGATGAGGCTCACATACTCGTGACGTCAGCACAAACTTTCCCAGCCTCAAATATTGCGCAACTCCTTCTGACTCATATCCAGGACGGAGCTTTAAAAGAGCTGCAAGTTCCATGTGGACAGAATTCACCAACAGATCTGAACGCCTCAAGCATCTAGTATCCAAACTCTAGATTTACTTTAACTTTTTGTTAGTTTCCATTTGTAAATCTAAGGTTCACTTGGGCAGAATGCACTGCAAAATCTTTTTAGTCTCTGTTATTGTTTTCCTCGGATTCCTGACCATTGGTGAAGGTAAGTGAATTGCAATATTTGGTAATATTTCTTGGTAATCATTAACCATAGTTAGCACAAATGCACTTTTTAAGTCATGCATGTATGTGATCAAACATTAACTTGTTATTTTGCTTTCAGGAATGAGTCTTAGAGGTCTGGGTGTAGATCCACGCTGTCGCTGCATTGAAACTGAGAGTCGACGCATTGGAAAGCACATAGAGAGTGTGGAGCTCTTCCCTCCAAGCTCACACTGTAAAGACACAGAGATAATGTGAGTTTTCAAACTAATAATGCTATAACACTTATAGATTACAAGATAAATCCATAATGGTCTGGATTAATACAGTAACATCAAAAATGGGGTTCTTACTGGTTGTTCTTCTTATTTCTAACAGTGCCACCCTAAAGGGATCTGGTAAAGAGATCTGTCTGGACCCTACTGCACCCTGGGTTAAGAAGGTCATTGAGAAGATCATTGCCAAGTACGTGTCAGTAAATCCTCACCATGTGTTTGAGGTGTCTAAAGCTGTAAAATGTGCAACAAGTATCAGGTCTCATCATATTTGTCAAGGAAATAACCATGTTATTAAATAAATACCTTTTTGTTTTGCAGCAAAGCCCCATGAATGTCTGGGTCATCTGTGAAGTTGAGCCTGAAGATATGGCTATATCTGACATTTCAACCTGTACCAATGGGCCCAGTCCAACTGTTTGGTTATGTTTAAAACAGTTTGTTCAATATTAAGTGTTATTCACAAAAGTGTCGTGTGTTGTATTTATATTTATGTATTTATTTATTATATTTTTTAAATAAAATGAGTTTGTACTAATTTACAACATGTTTGCTGCTCTCTCTTCTTCAACCACTTCCAAAAAACCCCATGATTAATTTTTAACACTGACTAACAGTGTTTCACTGGAAAAAAAACAAACAAAAAAAAAAAAAAACAGTTATTTATAAATAACATAAGGCTTGGAGATCATTTAACTTCTTTTTACCAAATAAGGTTTAACTGTTGTAAACAGGATTTCCTCTGACTCTTGGGTCTTGATCACAAATACAGTATGGAGTACCACAAGGCTCAGTACTAGGACTGCTGCTTTTCACGCATTACGTTACCCTTGGGAGATATTATCAGGAAACATGGTGTTATCTTTCACTGTTATGCTGATGATATTCAGATCTATATTTCTTTGCGACCCGATGAAAAATATGAATTCGCAAAACGGACAGAATGCATAGTTGATATAAAAAAACTGGATGACTAGTAATTTCCTACTGCTAAATTCTGGAAAATTCTGGAGGTTTTAATTGTTGGACCAAAAAATCTCTGCATGTGATAACCTAAAACACTGTCTAACACTTGATGGCTGCTTTGTTAATTCTTCGTCATCAGTTAGGAACCTAGGTGTGCTATTTGACAGCAATCTTTCCTTTGAAAACCATTCCAGCACTTGTAAAACCGAATTCTTTAATCTTAAAAATATATCTAAATTATTAACTATGCTCTCAATGTCAAATGCAGAAACATTAATTCATGCATTCATGACCTCAAGTTTAGATTATTGTAATTCTTTGGGTGGTTGCTCTGTGCTCTTAATAAACAAACTTCAACTGGTCCAAAATGCAGCAGCTAGAGTTCTTACTAGACCCAAGAAGTTTGACCATATTAGCCCAGTTCTGTCAACTCTGCACTGCCTCCCTATTGAACATCGAATATATTTTAAAAACTTGCTAAATTACTTATAAAGCCCTGAATGGTATAGCTTGTCAATACTTGAGTGAGCTCATATCGCATTGTAGTCCTTCACGTCTGCTGCGATCTCAAAACTCTGGCCATTTGATAATACCTAGAATATCAAAATCAACTGTGGGTGGCAGATCCTTTTCCTATTTAACCCCCAAAATTTGGAACAATCTACCTAGCATTGTTTGGGAGGCAGACACACTCTGTCAGTTTAAATCTAGATTAAAAACCCATCTCTTTAACCTGACATACACATAACACACCACTGCATTTCTATAAATCAAATCCGTTAAAGGATTGTTAGGTGGCATTAATTAGGTCAACCGGAACCGGGAACACTTCTCATGACACCCTATGTTCTCGCTACATCGTAAGAAGAATTCACCTGGACAGCCCTGAATGTTAGAGACCACGTTAACTAGCCGGCCATCGGGATAAGACCACAGGAACCAGATGAGTCTTCTGCTCAGTCTGACCTGAGTTGTAGCCTGGAATTAAACCACGCCATGCTAGTTTCATCTGGCCAGAGGAGAACTGGCCCCCCAACTGAGCCTGGTTTCTCTCAAGGATTTTTCTCTATTTCTGTCACCGATGGAGTTTTGATTCCTTGTCACTTTCACCTTTGGCTTGCTTAGTAGGGGGTGCTTGACTGATTGCACAGACACTATCGGAAGAGAGCTTAACTGGATGATGTCATCACCGAATCATCAATTAATTGACTTTAACTGGGAAAATTACCCTTTGTTATTGTCCTCTTGCATTATTGACAAACTATTTTCCTGTTTGACATTGTAAAGCTGCTTTGACACAATCTGTATTGTATAAAGCGCTATATAAAGGTGATATAATAAAGGTGACTTGACTTGATCTTGTGTCCTTATAGGAAGAAAACACTATATGAAATGTTCATATATATAATGTGTCTTTCACTTTATAATAACATTTATTCCATAAGTTATAATTATGAAAATTATTACACTTAAACTTAGTTAAACTTCCCTGGTAATGGTGAAGTGGATTTAAATGTTGGTTTTTATCTATGTGCAAGCAACTAGTTCTGCTGTTAGTCTCCCAGAGCATTGCCCTGCATGTACTGAGTAGGTTTGAAAGGTAGATCTGGCAAACATGTATATGCACAAGACTGCACATGTTGCCACGGGTCACGTGAAGACTTGTAACCACATCAAGGGAAAACACCATTCTGTTGCACCATCAGGCACACCGCCATTATCTCCTGCTAATTTCATTGCACGTTGAATGATGACAAGCATTTTAGTATATTACAGGAAATATTCATGGCTGCGATTTTTGATTAACAGGTTAACATGTAATAAACAATTTGGATAGCAATAAATCAAATAAAGACAACGGTAACACTTTAGATTGGGGAATTATTGAGTTTTTCCTCAATAAACTCCTAATTTACAGCTTATTGATAGTAAATAAGTTAGCTGTTGTAATAGTTATGTTTAGGTGTTGGGTAGAGTTAAGGGATCTAGAATATGGTCATGCAGAATAAGGCATTAATATGTGCTTAAGTACTAATAAACAGCCAACATGCTACTAATATGCATGATAATAATCAAATAGTTGATAGTGGACAGTGTTCTCTAATTTAAGACAACAATATTAGTTTGCTCTAAAAAACATAACAGACATTAATAGTTTTATAATGAAACATTTTTATTGCTAGAAATTCCTCCATAAAGAATATGTTTCTAGCTTTTCAGTTTTACCTGCACATGAAATTAATTAAAAATAATCCTTTTTTGAGGAATGAACATGAACATTATTCCGTAAAATAAAATAAAAGTTGTGCTTCCTTGTCTAAACAGCTTAAAGGGATAGTTCACCTAAAAATTTATATTTCTGGGCCTGGGAACATTTCAGTTACATTGCTGTCTATGGAGGGTCAGAAAGCTCTCAGATTTCATCAAAAATATCTTAATTTGTGTTCCAAAGACGAACAAAGGCCTTACTGGTTTCGAACAACATGAGGGTGAGTAATTAATGACAGAATTTTGGGGTGAACTACCCCTTTAACAAAATGTTGACGTGTTTTGATTTAAAATTCATTAACTATAAAATGATTTAATAATGATTCACTAGTGTGACAAAGCCAACCAGGAACTACTCTTGAGTAACTTGTGATATTTCCCACATAAATTCTGTGGCTCATTTGAAAATCAAGAATGGCAAGTATACTGTAGATGGGCATGACTGGTTGTGTTGGGCTACAGTTTACCAGTGTCGATATAGGTATACCAATATTACAAGAGTGTGTATTAAATTGCATCTCTTTCATATTATTGAACTAGTTCAATTCTTTATCTTTTTCCTTTTTTTCTTTGTTTTAGTGTTGACTGGTAGCCAGATACTGAGGGCAAAAATTCATGTATTTCTATCATGCTTAATGGTTTTAATTTCATCATATACAGTAATAATCTGAATATCAGATACGACTTTGAGTCTTGCTGGTCCACTCTATGAGTGGTTCACCAAGAGTTTACGTAGCTTTAACTTGCTTCTTCCCTTTCTCCATCTGTTTTTCCTTTAATTGTTATCCTTTCTTCATCCTCTCCGCCGTTTGCCAGCTGTTGCTAATGTTTTATGTTCTTTCTGCAGCCTTCTTTTAGAGGGGAACAGGACTCACAAATGCTGGCCAGGGCCTGGGAAATAAGGAAAAAGAGACAAACAGTAGGTACAGACCGAACGCTTCTTTTAAAGGCACGCAATTGCAACAGAAATGTCTCTTACTCACTTAAACACACATACTGACACACATTTCTAACAGGATGTGTGCTGGCAAGCCCTTACCTCATAGAACGGAGAGCAAATCCCATCAATATTGTCAATCTGCATGTGACGTAAACGAGTGGAGTTTTCACAGTCCATCACATCCTGTGAGAAAGAGATTCAACCTTTTATTCAAACTTCAGATGAAATGAAATAACTGTAATATTCTGTACAAAGACTACAAAATAATGTGTCTTCCTCCCTCTTAAAGATAATGTCTTCCTGTAAAAAGTAAAGAAGTAAACAAGCAGAGGAAGTTATAACTCCTTAAGTTATAGACTTATAGACTTACCATTGGCTGAACGTTTAATTCACATTTTTCTCTGTCTCCTTGTGCATAAAATTCTGTCGCTACAAGTTCAGCAATCTGTCAAGGTGAAGAGAAAGAAAGAGAAATTTGTGTATGTGCGTATATAAGTGTGTGTTTCTGTGTGTGTGCTTGCATGCATGTGTGGTTGTGGTGTATCTGCATGCATGCATGTAAATGTGTGTGTGGGAGATGCTCACCCGCTTCTGAACTGCCCATGGTTTGGTTATTGCACATATGTCACTTGCTGTCATTAGCAATGACCTATTTAGATCAAGAACATCAGTTAATATATAGAAAGGAAGTGGTCATAACAAACAAATGTGGTGAAAGTTTCCTGTTCTTGGTCTGTGCTACAGTCAGATATGACAAGAGCAGATAAAAGGAGACAAATAATTCATAGAGTGTAAGTGTTGTTAGAAGAAGACAGTGTAAGAAATATATGTAGATTTTTGTTGGTTTGACTGAGAATGTGTGTTGGGTCAAATTAAATTTTTATTAATACTTTTTTTTGTATAAATGTGTGAATATAATGAATTAGTTTGCATATTCTTCAAAAAGGTGTTTGTATATTTTTACATAAGAAGTTCTCTATGTCCTTCATCTGTCCAAAGACAGCTGTTACTCTGAGCAAGTTTAAAGAACCTAGTTCTCTTCCTATAGATAAACAAACACATACAGACACATAAAATTTAGATAAATATGTTTTGACATAATTTGTGCGAACAGCTGTGTTGACAGCTTGAACTAGAAAAGGATTAATGCTTACTCTATATGGATAGCAAGGTCTGTTGCCAGAATGTTCTTCTCAATCATCTGCACACAGGCCCTGTATTCTTTCAATGAGAGCGAGCTGAGAATCTGACTGCCCTGAGAGAGAAGAACGTTGAGGGGTTTCAAATAGTTGTGCATGAACATAGATTCATAAACTTAAAGAGTATGGATGGATGCCAGATAGATGGATGGACAGACAAATTCTAAGGATGATATTGATGGATATTATGGATGGATGGGTGCTATGAATGGATGGATACTATGGATGAATGTTAAGGATTGATGCTATGGATGGATGGATGATATAAATAGATGAATGGATGGATGCTATGAATGGATGCCTGGACAACAAGATGGATGGATTTATTGATGTACATTATGGATGGATAGATGGATGTTATGGGTGGATGAATGGATGCTATAAATGGATGGATGATGTTATGGACAGATGAAGGATGGATGGATGGATAGATGATGGATGTTATGGATGGATGGATGGATGAATGGGTGAATGGATGGATCCTATAAACAGATGGACAGATGGATGAATGGATGGATGGATCTTACGGGATTGTTGAGAATGAGAAGGCACATGTCATAATGATGGTGCTCCAGGGTTTTGAGTGGCCATACAGTTGTGCCAGTGGCTGGTTACTCCTAAAACACAGAGAGAGGAAGAAAGGGGGAAAGAGAGAAAGAGAATTAAAATAGGGGGTCAAAAATGCACAACAGGCTGTAATATTGTATCTATCTATCAAACCGTAATTTACCAGGACAAAATATTAAGGCAGTTTACACAGAAACAGTATTAAATATATATAGGTATTATGTTCTTAAATTAAAAACAATTAAAAAAGTAACAAAACAAAACAAAAACAAGTAGTTTTTAATTAGAAATCATAATGTGGCATCTCAAATACTGACACAGCACTATAGAGTGGCCCCAAAAAGTGCTTGCCACACTATAAATAACAATGGCATTCATATGTTTCATTCATGTTTAAACATGTTCAAATACTTGTTAGGCCAGTGTAAATGTATACTTTAGACAGATGTTTATAATAACACCATAGTAAGATGTGTTCTTTAGCACAGCGGTGGTTGGAGTAGTGTATTTTACCTCTCTATGTAAGAGTTATTTACTCCTCTGTGGTCCAGATCATGGCACAGACTGGCAATCATGAGAGCAAGAAAATTACTCTGGATTAAAGAACATGAGAGATTAAGCAAGCTTGGAATGACACCGAATGTGAGAGTAATGAAATATCAGAGATTTGGCAGTACAGGGATTAATTAACTAATAATTTGCTTAATCTGGTTTTCTCAGAATATTAACCCAGTGTTCACTGCTGAGTGTAAAGGGATCATGAACTGAGAAACCAAAATTTCCTTGATCTTTTGAGATATAAGAGGTCACTGTACTATAAAAACATCCTGTAATTTTCAGAGCTCAAGACTTTGTCGTTAGTCTAAAAACAGTTTATATTGAAGTCAGTCTGCCAAAACTACAGCTTTTGGAATGTTCTACTCTATGATGTAATAGTGTAGCTAAGCACCACCTCTGCAGAAGAAGATAAATGCCTGCTTCTACATTGCTGCCTGTTTAGCCCCGCCCACCGATTTGCACATGCTTACAAGAGAGGCGAACGTGCAGGTCTACGCAGAAACCAAATGATAAAGATGGCCCCGAAGACAACAAGACGCTGTGCAGTGCCAAGTTGTGGAAAAAACAGTCTTTGGATTGCAACATTAGGAAGGAGTGGATGAACTTTATTTGTAATGATAGGAACTCGGTCCTTTGTTCACTTCATTTTTCCGCAGATTCGTTTACAAACAAGTCACACTTCGATGTGGAATTTTCAGAAAGATTCATAATAAAAGACGATGCTGTACCGGCTCTTTTGGTTCCGACAGTAATGTGGCAACACACAATTGCGAGTAATTGTTTTTATTACATGATCACTAATGTTTTGTCTATTAAACAGATCATCTGATATAGTCTTTATGTGTTTTTAACCTAAATCACAGCAGTGTCCATCTGTGAAGGACATAGACTGTCAAACATACACAACTGTTAGCCAATCATAGCAATGGGCGTTTACTTCTGAGTTTACAATCCGCCACACCTATTCAAACAGAGAGTTCTGATGAGGGGGGACAAAAACACGACAGAAAATAGCCTATTATTTCTAAATTATGTTTTTTGGTGTAAAAATCTTGATAACATTATAAGTTGACCTCAGAGAACAGGACAAAATAAAAACAGAGGCAGTTCATGACTCCTTTAAAAGATTAGGACAAGTTGTTTGTCAACAAATTATAATTCTGACCTTTAGTTCCTTTGTCTGCAGCAAGGCAAACATACACTGAGCTGTGCGCAATGCGTGACTCCAGTTATGATAGACTACATTACTTCTGTAGCACTTCTGTACGCTCAAAACCCACTGACACAAGGTCTGAAGAAGAAAAGGAAATACCAATTCTAAACCCACAGCTTACACAAAAGTATTACTCAAAGCTTGATTGTTAGCAACGTTAGCTAGAAGAGCCAAGCAGGATTAAACCAGAAACCTTGTAGTCAATGCTGAACTCCTGGGGCAAATTGAGACCCAAGAACATGCGCACAACGGCCTGAGTCACGGCAGTCTGGGACATATCAAAATCACTGAAGCCAAAATCCAGTAAACGGAGAGCATCTGCTGATGGGATAACGGCCTCCTAGAGGAGAGGACAGTGAATGGAAATGAGAAAATGTTTAAGACTTTCAAATGACACATTGAAAAAATGTCCTGGGTTCAAGTGCAACTGACAAAACCACAAACATACACAAGAATATGCTCTAACCACAGGAAGTTGCAAGTTCTGTCTATCACATCAACATTTGCAGGCTTTAATGCAGTTGCACAACAGTTTGACTGAGTTAAACTCAGTCATGTGCAGATGTAGAACAGATGGAGGTACTTTTTTAAAGAAAAATAAAAAGGAAGTACTAAAAGGAAAGTTTTAATGGTCACCTCTAAGGCATCAATTTCCTCTTGTGAAGCAGAGATTTGATAAGATAAGACCTGTAGGTGCAAACATACACACACACACACACACACACACACACCCATATATATACAGTGTGAATAGAAAAATAAAAACAATGTTTGTTTATTGTTAAAATCTGTAGAACTTTTAAATATTAGATTTCCCTGTGTAAATCAATCCTGGGATTGTGTGATTGTTGAGTCAGTATTCAGATCACTTGCTCATTATTCTTACAATATGAAGTGATTTCCAGTGACTCAAAAGGAATGTGATGGCATTTCCTACGTCTTTAGTCACAGCCAGCTTGGCTCTGGTTTTATCTGCCCTCTGCTGCGCGTTGAATTTTTTTAATCCTAGAGCACAGTACGCCGCAAAGTCCTCCAGGAGGTGTTCATCAGCTCGACTAAAAACTTCTGTCTCAGTGAAAGCCATTTTATTGACTACCTGGCACACACCTATACGAAGAAATGTAAAAAAAGAATGTGTATGCATTCCTATGGAAATTCCCAGAATTAGTAATAGTTCTATCTGAACCACGTAAAATAACAAATGAGATCTTTTTGCATCAGTGAGATGTATGTTTTTCTCGTTAAATGCATAGCGCAATACTCTTACTGTATGCAATATGATTTAATATGAGCTATATAAAAGAGAAAAATCTGAAACAAAAAAAATCTCTTGGAAAGCATGATTACTAAGAGCTTTGGTTTGTTGGATCAACACTAGACTGTGGATATTTACCTATGACATTATCTCTCTGTTTGCCTCTCAGAGGTGTGCCGATCAAACTCCTGATCTGAGAGACCTTAGAAATCTGGCCCTTGGAGAACACACAAAAACAGTGCATGTCAGAAAAGGAGGTAACACTTTAGTTAGGGGACCAATTCTCACTATAAACTACCTGCTTATTAGCATGCATATTACTAGCATATTGGTTGTTTATTAATACTTATAATGCACGTATTAGTGCCTTTTTATTAATTTTTTTCATGTTGTTGTATTGCAAATTGTCTTTTTTGTTTTAACAGAATATTGTTAAAATATCTTATTTCAAGCTAGAGAAAAAAGTTCTTTGTGATAAGGATGTTATGTATTCTTCAGAAGAGTCATTTTAGATAAGTGAGTAAGTCACTTTAGATAAAGTGCCTAAATGAAAGTCGGTGAAAGTGTGACACCTGGTTGCGTTTGCTCTCTTGTTCAGAGCTTTCACACAGCTGGCTGTTTTCCAGGATCAGTCCGAACAACACCATGTGTGACGACAGCACCTAAAGACAAAAAGATGGCTCATTCTTTGACTCATTCATTCAAGTCACATGACAAAAATGATCATTTGTTATTTATTATAGATATGTGGCCTGCCACATACAATTGTTCTATAATTCATACTAATGCCCTATGTCTATTGAAGAAAAATGTACATGTGCTCAATACTATTGAATTTCAAATTATTGAAAGGCAAAATGTTTGCCATCTTTAATTATGACAAATACTTACTTTCTCATCTTGTTCTGAGAAAAAGCTGCCTACACATGTGCCTGGCTTGTTTTTGTTCATAGCCATCACAACACCTATAACCTGTCAAAATACAATGGACCAGTCCTTTAACGGATAAAATATCATATTACAAATATAAATATCATGTAAAAAAGATATACAACCAGTCTTGTTAATGGTACTAATGCTTATGTGACGTAATGACAATATATTAATGGATAATCTAGGATTGTCCAACCTCCTTTTTGTGGTTCAGGATGGGTACACTGAGAATACTCTTGGGTCTGTCCTCTTCACTCTCATATAGTTCGATCTGAAATCTTGTATCCTATAAGCAAAGTTAAAATCAATTATTCAGGCGATTTAGTAAACCACATCAATTTAAAACATTGCATCACTATGTTATCTCTGGTGGTGATAACAGCATATCTTGTTTTATTGTTGTCTGCACAGGCAAAAGTGAGAAGCTTCAGAGGCGTAACAGGGTTGGAACCCTAGAGAGAGCTAAAGATAAGAGTTAAGTGGCATGATTCTGAGAAACAAATGCTGCTTAAGCACATATTACTATCTTTGTTATTCATTCTGTCTCTCTGCTCACATTCTATCACAGTGCCAAATCAGGGTTTAAAGCTTAGAGCAGGAAGGATTTCCCTTCCCACGCACATGTCCCAAAGTGAATAAAGCAATCTCATCCCTCATTCCCACGCTTACTAATCTCCAATAAAACTAAAGATGCATGATATATTGGTATCATATAATTATATATACGTTATTGTTTTTTTTTTTTTTAATTTATTGGTATCAGTCAACATGAAATATTGGATTGTGCATGCCCATTTCCCGTTTTCACATTGCTATTACCTTTGCCATCATCTAATTCTCACTTAAATGTAATGTTTAATATATAACACCGTTAAATGTAATCTTCATCAAAACTCATGATGATTATCCATTTTCACATTATGCTGTAATATGTTGCAAGGCCTAAATTCAATTGGGACTGTTAAACATTCTTTTTCGAAGTTGTCAATAAAAGAAAAATTATATGGAGTATGTTTTCCAAGAAAATACTCTACTTTAAAATTTCATGTTTAATTTAATGTGTAACTTGTTGTTTCTTTGTAATTACTTGTATTATTTACTAGCAATTTCTGAGTGAAAATGGTTTCAAAGTAAATCCAACATCAAATGTTTTTCAGTGTAGCATTTAAAATTATTTATTTTAGCTTTTATTGTTTTAATATGAATTTATTGAGTTTTCATATTTTAATATATAGTGTTTTAATATTTAATTTATTTAGAAATGTAATATTTGACATTCATTAGTTATTGGTTTATCTGCTTATTGCTTACTTCATACTGTACTGTATTATTTTGTGATGCATAAATTCAATTGTAGCATTTAAACAAAATAGTATAGATATAATATATGGCATTTATGTGTTATCGGTTCATTTGTATATCGGTATTGACTGTTTTTAATATCAGTGCATCCCTAAAAAAAAAACAATATTGAAATCTAAATGGCAGCACACTATATTTAAAATATTCAGCTATTTTATCTAAGCAAGAACACGCTAATCCTCATCTTCATTCATCAAACGTTCAACTAACACACTGGTTTCTATTTTCATTACTGGAATTACATTATAATAAATATTTGTTTACACATTTGCCACTATTGAATAATGCAGTAAGACCTTTGAAGTCACATCAAAGTGTTAAACCCTAGGTGAGCGCTGAATAACTTGGCACATTATAGCAAATTTAAAGCACCTTGGATTAAAATTCAATCTGTTTTGAGGACAAAGAATTAGTTCAGGTCAGTCCTAGAAAGCCTGAGTAATCTTAGTGTTTCTGTTACAAGGGGAACCCTGGACCACAGTCCACCAGTGACCTAAACTGACTGTGAGATCAGATTAGACTTGACATGGAACACCCCTCACTCATTACCTCACGGGCATCCCTGATGTTAAGTGGCCTCCCAGTGCTGATCACGTATCCCATAATGCACTTGTCCCACTCTGCCTGTGTGTAGCCGTAGACAGACTCCTCATCTGATTGAAAGATTGGACCCAAACACTTTACACCTGTTTTGTCCACCGTTGTCATTGAGAGACAGCAGCGCTGGGCCTGAGTGATCTCAGAATGGTGCTGTAGGATCTGACAGATGACTTTGTTCTGTAGAGGTCTAATCAGACCACCAAAGAGCTGCATCATGAAGTTACAGAACTCGCCTCTTTTACACTGTCCCGCTGGTCTTGGGGAGCTCACAGACTGTGGCAAACACTTTGACCTTGACACACAAGGTGAAAATGAAAAGTATGTAGACTGCAGTGATCGAGGAGAACGACCCCTGGCCTGATCAAGACACAGGATTATCAATCTGACGGACAGAAAGGCAGGAGCGTGGTCTTTCCATTGTGGCAGGGTCCACATGTCCTCGAGACGGCCCACACAGAGGGTGGGATACCCTGCGTCTGCCAAGAATAGTCAAACTAGACCTTGGCTCGGTTATAAGGGTTTGGGAATCTTGGGCTCTTTCTACACAGCCATGCATCCAATGTCTAAGAAGAGAAGAGACAAAACAGCCAGTTAAATGCCACTGTTAATAGGGAACAGCTATGTCTAAAGTATAAAATATAAAGCCATCCCTGTTAAAAAAAAGACCAGCATGGGTGGTCACTAGTATATCTTACGTAGTTGATTCACCACACAAAATTTCATACTAGATTAAGCCTGTCTTTTCACTGTCTGTGAGATCATTTATGATGTCTCTCAAATAGAAGGTTTCCTTAATGGTTCTTTAAATTTAAAATAATTTTTACAGCAAGGCCCTGATATGTGAAAGTAGTTATTTGTTAAGATCTTGGCAAAAGATTGGTAGTACCATATTAAAAGTGTCAAAAATTAAATAAAATAAAATATTGAGTAAATATTAAAGTATATCATTTCATTTGGGCTTTTTAAAAACAATTTAATAAAAATTTAAATAAAACTTTTTTTTTTTTTTTTACATCGATGTAATGTCTCTTGAGCAGAAAATCAGATCATTATTAGTATTTTTGAAGGATCATGTGTAGTACTGGCTGCTGAAAATTCATTTTTGCCATCACAAAAATAAATTATAATTTAAAACATTGAAACAGAAAACAGTTATTGTCTTAATATTTCACAATATTGCTGTTACAACTGTATTTTTGATCAAATAATGCAAATAAATGCCTTGGTGAGCTAAGAGACTTCTTTCAAAACATAATATATACAATAGAAAGTAGTAAGTTGAGATGTTCCAAAGGCATTGCAACTATTTCTATCCAGCACTACACAGAACTCAATATTTAGAACCATTTTTCTTAAAAGCTTATAACTATTGTATGCAGTGTTCAAACTTAAGACATGAAGAATGAATACATGTGATTAAAAAATGCATAACATCACATCATTTAATTGTTTTTCACACTCTCTCAGAACAGATACAGCTACACTGCTCACCTTGAGGACCTGCTAAATTAAGACCTGGCAGAATCTGAATGATCATCCAGCCATGCCTTCACTTTCTCACTTTCCTTTCCCATCCTGAATCCCAGTCTCTGGGTTTTGGTCCATGGGGTCCAGAGAGGTGAGAAGAACCATCCAGCACTCTTTCTCGCTGTCATTCCTCTCCACATGTGAACCCTTCTCTCCATTCTTCCCTTTTTTACCTGACTTGGATCTGGACCCATTAGACTAGACCCCCTGTGGGCTGAGTTGACTCCATACTTCCCTTCAGCAGGCAAAGAGGGCAGGGACTCCATATGCAGACATGGCGTGCTTTCTCTCACCTTTCTGCACTCCAAATGAAGATGCAGATACGCAAGTTGCTGGACCTTCCTGAAGGAGTGATAAAGAGAGATGAAAAGCACTGATGCACGGTTGGTATCCAAGGAAGGGCAGAGGATTAAGCTTTGCTGTAACCAGCTACACTAACCTCACAACTCCGCACAGTGGAGGTGGGAGCTAATCTGTTACATAAAACTAATCCGTCAGATAACACCAAGAGGTTCCTTATGCCCATTCAGACAACAGGATTAGTGTCCCAGAGAACTATTAATGACTTTGCACTCTTGTCTTTAACTGGCTCTACCTGCCAAATAGCTATTAGAAAATGTCAAGTGGACATAAATAGACAAACCCAACATGATCCAAACCCAGATAAATAAGCAAACTGATTAAAGACTGGAACAGGGCATGAGGACACAGTGATTACTGAACATGACAGGGTTTGTTTAATAAGGTAGAAATGACATAATTTAAAATAATAAACAAGTGAATAAATAAATAATCAAATAACACTAAAAAATCACTGTAGAAACAGTGAGTGCTAAAAATGAAAAGCTTTGTTTAGGAAAAATATTATAATATTCTGTATATTATTTGCATATTATTTTTTAATTATAAACAGATTATGATTACGCCACCATTCAAAAAGAATTTCAGACTGTCTAAAGATGTCATTAGCAGGAATTTCCAAGGATGTGGTGTTTGTTTCAACAACAAAAAAAATGCAGATGCATGCATAAAATCTTTAACCACATTCCTTTTTCTAGAAAGCACTTCCCTTTCTCCTATGAAAGTCTAACTACCGCAAACTACTGCAGTGTAACAGGTTATAGCTTGTTTGAAAGGGGATTCCAAAAGTCCTTGTTAAAGTGATGCAATACTTCTAAAGTCCACTAAAGTTAGTTACAAAGTATAAATTAAGTATGTAAAGCTTAATACTTACAAGTATAATACCAATTCCTTGCTGTATATTTTATTTTATTATTTTATTTTTCCTGTGAAACAGTCCTGCCAAAACATCTCTTTGAAAATTGATTTGATATTAGCGGCCTCTACTGGTACTCTCAAGAAATAAGAAATAAAAAAAATAATAAAATAAATAGAAAAACTAGGCAGACTTTACCTAGAAGATGCGACGTGACGAAATTTATGTCAGTTGGTTATCACGGATGAAGTTGAATTTTGCATCCAATTCATCGGCCTACATAAGTACAAGTGGTAAGAACAGTACATTAACTTTTGATAAGCGTTTATTATACTGTTTTATAACACAAGCTTTTGCTGCTTTTAAGCATTTTCTGTGCCACGGCACCAAACAGAATTGTAAAAAAAAAAAATTTAAATAAAATAAGGACTGGATTTAGGTTCATATTACTGGACTTACATTCATACCCCGCAAAGGCAAATTTTGAAGTAGGGCCTACTTTTTTCAATAACCGTAAAGGTGCTGTCACATTTAACCTAACGTTACCTTTCTTAGTGAAATTTCGCGGGCGAAATCCAATCCTCTCTTTTTCACGGGGTTTTCGGTGGTAATTACAAACCTTATTTTACTCATTAAATGAAAACCACCATTCTAAAAATAAATTAATTAATTTACTTTAATTGTATTTATACACTTGTACGTTTTTCTTTCTGTCCCAGCTTAATTGTGCCTTACTTTATTATTTATTTATTTGCACTTAGAATGGCATTATAAAAGTGTATTATCTGTATTGCTAAATTGGCATAGATTTAATTACCTCATTTTTGTATTTTTCATTTAATTGTTTCCTTACAGAAACACCAAACATAAACAAGTAGTTCAGGTTACTAGAAATGCTTATGCTTGCAAATCTACTTTTACCTTTTTTTACTTTTGACAGTTTAGATTGTGGTGGTTGTGCAATCCTAAACTTCCCCATCCTCCTGTGTATTAATATATACAAACACTAGAGGGAGCAACTCAACAAGATTTCATAGCATCTTTCATGTCTTTCTAATTTTCCATTCACATTAACTTTCATTCAGTTAACTGCTTTTCACATTCATGTACATCTCCTTTTGCTTACCTCCAAAGTGTATTTTTGTCCTTCCGTCATTTCCGGCATTGCCTTTTATCTGCCTTCCGTCTTCCATCTCTACCTTTTTTAATTCCATCTTGCTCCATTTCCCATCAGTCCCACCGTGTCACACTTCTCACTCCAGTGAATATCTCTGGCTCCACCACATCCCAGATTCTCTTGCCTCCATCTCTCTGATTTCCTCATCTCCTCTCCTTTCCAGGCTCATTCCTCTTGTCACCTGCAGTGGGAGGTGCAGCCGAGGGTAGCTGGGCTCTGATTGGTTGAGCAGGGAGGAGGCTTCTGTGACATCGTGATGCTGTGCAGATGCTCAGCAGCAGAGGTAGTCGAGAAAGACAGGCTGGCGGTATCCTCTCTCTCTCTCTCTCTCTCCCTCTTTCTCTCCCTCCCCCCTCTTTTTCATCTTTCCTTTCCCTTCACGCACAAACACGCATACACACACGCGTACTCCGTCACACTGCAGCAGAAGGGAGAGGACACACCGTGAAGCTGTGAGGTACGACCAGGCCTCCTCATCCCTCCCTTGAAAGGCAACCTGTCTCTCTCTCCTCCACTATCCTCAGCTTTCCTTCAAGGACTACCGCACCCAGGAAGCGCCTGGAAAAGGACCTACCGCAGCGCGACGGATCTACGGATCACTCACACACCTACATCCTCTTTTTTTTCCTCTGCGTTTCTTGTTGCCAGGCAGTGTTGGCTGAGCGTCAGGACGTGCGCTCGAGCATGTGTGCGTATGATAAGGTGCTTTTCTCCAGCTGACTGAACTGTGGTGTATTCATCCCATTTTTTCCTCCCGTACGTGGCATCCTCGCCGCTCGTATCCCAGGATGCCGTGCGGCAGGCCACTCTGCTAGGCCGCAGCAGCATGGGCAAAGCACCGGGGGGGTGGGACAGCACGGATTGGACGGCTCTGCTCCGGACGGGCGCGCTTACGCACTCCGCCGCTTCCGATGGGTGAGGACGGCGAGAGCTCCAAAATCAATCACAGCTTCCTCCGAGACTATGTCACAGAAGGTATGTGCATACACCTGCATGAGCACTCCCTCTTCACATAGAAGAAAAAAGCACATCCCTTACACACACACACACATACACTCAACTGTAATTTGATCCTGTTCACCTCTCTGAAGTCCTGAAAATAACCTTGATCTCAGCAGCTGTGGGGTAAGGTCTTTTAATTCAGCTGACTCATCAGACTTTGGTCACCTGGTCCCACCACACACCTATTATTGGGTTACAGCATGCATTAGTGAGACTGTTTTCATTCAATTACTGGGTGCTGTAAGCCTGCCAGACTAATGCATGTGCAAACAGAAACAAGACAGTCTTACATTTCATGCATTTGAATATGATTGAAGTTATGTTCATTGTAGCATGTATTTTGAATTTTTCATTCAAGCAAATGTGTATTATTCCTAAAATGGTCTAGCAGTCATTTGTGTCTTTTGCAGGCCGTAGCGTAATCACGTTACAGAGCAGAATGCTTCATCAGGAGCAGGCCAGGCTGTTTTATGTAGTGGCATCATCATTGTACTAGCAGAAGCAGGAGCATTGCTTGCTGTTTATCAACTATTAGGCTGTACAATGTGAAGCCACATGCCAGACGAAGCTCTTGAGTAAAAGTGTTTGCGTAGACAAAACCACAGTTGTGCTGTGCTAGCAACATGCCCATGAACTTCTATTGCTTTAGGTAATTTGTACCGTAAAAGATTTTTTGGCTGGGACCTGCCACCTGCAGTTGTTCACATCCCTAAAATTTGTGAATTTTCTATTATAGAAAGAAAAATGGTAGAGAATTTTTAAAAAATATATATTTTTTATTGTTTTTTCAAAGATAATAATGGTAATAGTAATGCATATTTATTACAACTATTTAATAATAGTAATGACAATAATAATTATTAAATTATATTTATATAAATACATTGTTTTATTATTATTAATAATAATGTATTGTGTACATATACATACTGTATATATAATATGATTAATTTATTATTATTTTATTTTATTTATTTTTTATTTATTTTTTTTTTTTCACTGATAATTTTAACACTATCTCCTTTCTTTCTTTGTAGCTGATGTCATTTCTACAGTGGAGTTTAACCAGACGGGGGATCTGCTGGCCACAGGGGATAAGGGGGGGCGAGTGGTCATCTTCCAGAGAGAGACAGAGGTAGGTCAGACTGTGAGCAAAGCCCTGCAGTGGGGGATTGGCGATTGAGGAATAAAGCAGTGTTTTTTTTAAGCAGTGGAGTGAATTAAATGGTGAACAATTTGACTCTGGGGGAGGGAAAGAGAAAAGGGCATAATGGTTAAAAAATGCTGTGCTGCTAAAAATATTACATACACTTTTAACATGTATTTTGTGGCTCTGTAGCATAGGGCACTGAATATGCATGAGCATATGCATATTTCCATTGCCCAGAGAGCCTTATGACAGAATTTAAATAGATCAGGTTTAAAATACTTCTAAAAGACATAGTATCAGATATTGACTCTGATATAGAGCAGTCTGGTTCACAGATCACTGTTAGGTCTTCTCAGAGCATTGAATCAGTGAATTTGCAATGTATTAACCCAGACTTTAACCTACATACTGAACAAAACACACTGTTTTTAAGAAATAACTCACACTGAAACCCACTTAAAAGTCAGACACTAAAGAGATCCACTGTTTATTTGCTCTTTTAAAGGACATTTAAACAAGCAACACTAGCAGTAATATGTCTAAATTGACAACCAATAACAGATTTAACTTAAAAAGGTAATGCCATATTGTCATATATATTGCATAAACCAAACTGTTAGAATGTTAGAAGCCATTTTTAGGAAAGTAAAATTATAATTCAGAAATATTTAAAATACGAAATTTTACTATTATTTATGTGCGTAAGCATTGTTTTTGGGTCTTCATTCTTACTGCAGTCTAAAGATGAATCTGAGGAGCTGGGAGAATCGGGTGAGTATAATGTCTACAGTACGTTCCAGAGTCATGAACCAGACTTCGACTATCTGAAGAGTTTGGAGATTGAGGAGAAGATCAATAAGATCCGCTGGCTGCCACAGCAAAACGCTGCCCACTTTCTCCTCTCTACCAACGGTAATCACACCACTTCCTGTCCATCAGGAGTTAAACTAGCCTCATATTTATCAGCGAAATCCTCCTAATTAGAAAATAACCCATTCATTAAAAGAGAGACATCATTTAAGGCCTAATATTTAAAGGCACTGTGATTATTCTGTGCAAGAAATCAATACCAGATATCAGACTGAAATAGTTGGGTTGAATTACATTACACGTTTCTATCATCTGTAAGGACCATTGATTCATAAGACATCATTAATAGTATCATAAGCATGAACAATGCCTTTCAAGGCTACATAAATATGTATTGATGTTTTGGTATAGAAAGTCTCAGCTCTAAAAATGAATGGCTAATAATTTCTCTGGTATGTTTCAACAGATAAAACAATAAAGCTATGGAAGGTGAGCGAGAGAGACAAGCGGCCAGAAGGCTACAATCTGAAGGACGAAGAAGGGCGAATAAAGGACATCTCCACCGTGACCTCATTACGGGTATTTTCACAGCTGGCATATTCAATCCAGTGCAGAAGGATGGACTGGTTTGATTTAGCATTTGTTTAGGTCACTGATTTTTGTCACGCTCTATGATATATACACAGCTCCCTGAAATCCATTTCTAACTGGTCAATCGATGCATTCTTTGATTAAATATTTTTGATTAAATATTTATAATTGGCAACTGACACTATCAGTCTGCGTACATATCCGTTTCCAACGAACAGTATCTGTGCTAGCTTCTCATATTACTCTGTGGTCTTTTTCTTTTCACGTGATGATAATAATAACTCAAATCAATATTAGAAGTCTAGTTTTTTATTTATTTGGTAAGTAGTCGTGTAATAAACTGGATAATTTACAGTCAGCCGTTCATTATTGCAAAATTTAATTCCTTTAGTGTGATATGAGATGTGATCGAGGTCCTGATCTCCCTTTGATAATGACCATAATTACTAACATTTAACATTACATTACATTATGCAACCTAAAAAAATCACCAGTTTTTATACATTCAGACAGATAGAAATTAAATGAATGAACAAAATGAACATGCACAGTTTTACATTATAATGCTTATTAACGATTTATTATAGGTACAGTATTAGTTGTTTTGTTATGTTACCCTAATTTTAAGTTGATGTTCTAAAATAAAAGAAGACTTCTGATGCTAAAATCAGTTTCCTTCAAGGTGCCGGTCCTGAAGCCCACTGACCTGATGGTTGAGGTGCGGCCGAGGAGAATCTTTGCCAATGGCCACACCTACCACGTCAACTCCATCTCAGTCAATAGCGATGGCGAGACATATCTGTCTGCTGATGATCTCAGGATCAACATGTGGCATCTGGATATCACCGATCGAAGCTTCAGTATCCTTCATGTCTATCCTCCTGTCTATTCACTCACAGACAAAAGAAAAGATAAAACTAAATGCAGCCAGTCATTATGACACTTTAAACTGGCTTATATATAAAACCAATATGTTACATCAGTTAGGTGAATAAGGTATAAAAATTGTTCTGTTCCTGAACTGGATTGCTTTCGTTTCTTTGTGTTCTTGTGACTGGACTGAAAGCAGAGGGTTTTGTGTTCCAGATTGCGTAGCTCCTCTTCTTTTGAGCAGGGCTCTGACCTAGAAATAAAATATCTATGGAAACATTTAAATAATTCACCAAGGAAACACTCTCCTCTAAAACACATAATAGCTGCCTTCAGGAAAATTGTAGGTTGTGTGCTTGTGCTTGCATGTGATGTGTGTAGATGAACATGTATGTGTGTGTGTGAAAGAGTACTCAGAATAATAATCATGCAACTGTAGAGATTTACATCTCTGTTGATGATACAGCCATGACTTTCAGAATGTGCTTGCTGTTGTAGATCTTACATGATCTGTTTCTTAAAAAGGGAACCAAAACACCAAAACAAAAATATCATAAAAGTGGTCAAAATGACTCATGCCTTATATTCCAAGTCTTCTGAAGCCATACAATAGCTTTGTGTGAGAAACAGACCAAAATTTAAGCCACTATTCACTGAAAATCTGCATTCATGAGAGTTCATAAAGCCTCAAACAGAGAAGTGCAGCTTTCAGAGCTGTAAATCAGAAAATTTCCTTGACCCCTTCCCCTCTCAGACATTGTGGACATTAAGCCGGCCAATATGGAGGACCTGACGGAGGTAATAACAGCTGCAGAGTTCCACCCACAACACTGCCACCTGTTTGTATACAGCAGCAGTAAAGGCACGCTACGCCTCTGTGACATGAGAGAGTCAGCACTCTGTGACAAGCACTCCAAAAGTGAGTATACACTTCTTAAGCGCATAGACTGCATTACCTGCCACACCGTTCAAAAGTTTGGGGTCAGTAGGGGTTTTTTTTAAGAAATTAATGCTTTTATACAGCAAGGATGCATTAAATTGATCAAAAGTTAGAGTAAAGACATATAAGTTATAAAAGATCTCTATTTCAAATAAATACTTTTTTGAACATTCTACTTGTCAAAAGAATCTTGAAATATAATGCATCAAAGTGTCCACAGCTGTTTTCAACATTGATAATAAGAAATGTTTCTTGAGCATGAAATCAACATATTTGAATGATTTCTGAAGAATCATGTGACATTTTAAAAATATATGAAAAAAAAAACAGTTATTTATAATTGTAATAATATTTCAGTATTACTATTTTTAACTGTATTTTGGATCAAAGAAATGCAGCCTTGGTGAGCATAAGAGACATCTTTCAAAAACATGAAAAATCTTACCAACTCTAAAGTTGTCACGCCCCTGGACTGTTTTGTTGTAGTTTTGCTCCCCATGTGTTCCTTGTGACCCAGTTTCTCCCCTGTCTGATTGTATTAATTTGCTCCAGGTGTGTCTCCTTAGTTCTTTGATTGTCCCGTCTTTAAAAGCCCCAGTCCTTTCAGTTAGCGTTTGTCGGTCTTTGAATGTCTTCTCGTGTTCGATGTTCCCTATATGGATTATTAAAGACTCTCTGTTTGTGAATTCTCCGTGTCTCCTCGTTCCTGGCTCCAGCAATCGTGACAGAAAGACCGACCAAAACAGTTACCTCCGTGTGTCTAACCTCCGTTTTGTTTTCCGTTTTCAATCAGTGTTTTTGTTTCCGTTGTGTTGCCCCATGGATCCCTACGTCCGGCCCGAATTCCTCCTCCTCCTGCTGGAGCAAGAGGACCGATCTCTCGAGGACCATACACGACTTTTCCTGATGTTAGCTAACGCCACCAGCTACCCGGACGGCGCGCTCTGCACATTCTATAACGCTAGCTTGAACACCGCGTGCAGAGCGCTGTCGTCCGAGGATGGTCCTCGAGAGGATTTCGCCGCCTTCGTGGAGTGGACACTGGCGAGGCACGGATCCCCGTTCACCGTCTGTGCCGAGGGGGATCTCGCCAGTGCCACTCCTGACCCAGAGCCCAGCCCACCAACTCCCCGCAGTGCGGAGCACCAGCCCGAGCCCACCGATGACGGAGAGCCATTTCCCGCTACGATCCACGAGCCAGCGCCTAGCCGAGCGACTGAGCGGAAGATCGTCCCGGAAGTTGAGCCCAACATGTCAGACCAGGTGCGAGAGCTGATCACGTGGGAGCCAGCCGTGGACGGTGTGAGCGCGGAGTGGAGCTCCGCCCCCTGCACCGCGGCTGAGGGTGAGCTGATGATACATCTGGGGCTGCTAAACTTTGAAGGGGATCTGTTAGACTGGGAACATGATCTGGAGGTCGACGCTTCCCCTATCCTCTCTCCGTCTCCGCTGGTTCCAGCCAGCTCCGCTCCTCCCGAGCACCCCCCTGTGCCCGCTTCCCGAAAGCGTCCTCCAGAGCGCCCCACAGTGTCGGCTCCCATTCCTGAGTTAACCCCTGGAAGCCCGGAGGATCTCAAATGCCCACCCTCCCACCCGCTCCTGCCTCCTCCACCGCTGTCGTCTGGCAGCCCCTCTGCTCGCCCTCAGCCCTCCATCAATGCGGTGCGAGCTCCGCGGGTCTGCCATCCTCCATCGCCGTGGCTGGAGAATCCCTCACCTCCACCTCCAGCCTCCGAGGCCCAGACTCCACCTCGGCCCGTAGACCCAGCGGCTCCACCTCGGCTCCTAGCTCCCTCGCCTCCACCGTCATCCATCGATCCACCAGCTCCACCAGGCTCCCTCGTCCCTCCGGCTCCGCCTTGGTCGGGCGTCGACCCGCCATCGCCTCGGGACTCCTCTCCTCTGGCTGCGCCTCGTCACTCCGTCCCACCGGCTCCGTTGGGCTCCTTCCTCCCTCCAGCTCCACCTTGGTCCTCAGTCGCTCTGGCTCCGCCGCGGATCTCCGGAGCTCCGCCTCTGCCTCGGTCGCCGGAGCTCTCGGCTCCACCCTGGCCCCCCGGATCCTCGGCGTCACCCTGGCTCGTCGGCTCTCCGTCTCCACCTCGGGCTCCTCCTCCACCTGCTCCGCCTCCGTTGGTCGGCCCCCTGGAGTCGGCGGCCATTCCTCCTCCATGGCTCCTCCCTCCGTCGGCTCCACCATGGGCCATCATCATGGCTGTGGCCTGGGTCCTGCCAGGCTCCTCCTGCTCCGAGTCCCTCCTGTCTCCTCCCTGGCTCCTCCCTCCTTCGTCACCTCCCTGGTCTCTGTCTGCCGGCCCCCTCCCGGTTGTCCGTCCTCCTCCTGAGCCGCCGCCATTGTTCCCACCCGTTCCCCCCCCTCTGTTGTTCCACGGTGCGAGGACGCACCTTCCGGGAGGGGGGAGTAATGTCACGCCCCTGGACTGTTTTGTTGTAGTTTTGCTCCCCATGTGTTCCTTGTGACCCAGTTTCTCCCCTGTCTGATTGTATTAATTTGCTCCAGGTGTGTCTCCTTAGTTCTTTGATTGTCCCGTCTTTAAAAGCCCCAGTCCTTTCAGTTAGCGTTTGTCGGTCTTTGAATGTCTTCTCGTGTTCGATGTTCCCTATATGGATTATTAAAGACTCTCTGTTTGTGAATTCTCCGTGTCTCCTCGTTCCTGGCTCCAGCAATCGTGACAAAAGTTTGAATGGTAGTGTATAGCTGCACACTTTTACAGTCAACATGAAATCAAAATATGTGACCCTGAACCACAAAACCAGTCTTAAGTAGCACAGGTATTTTTGTAGCAATAGCCAAAAATACATTGTATGGATCAAAATGATCGATTTTTCATTTATGCCAAAAATCATTAGGATATTAAGTAAAGATAATCCTCCATGAAGATATTTTGTAAATTTCCTACCGTAAATATATCAATTTTATTTTTGATTAGTAATATGCATTGCTAAGAACTTCATTTGGACAACTTTAAAGACGATTTTCTCAGTATTTTGATTTTTTTGCACCCTCAGATTCCAGATTTTCAAATAGTTGTATCTTGGCCAAATATTGTCCTATCCTAACAAACCATACATCAATGGAAAGCTTATTTATTCAGCTTTCAGATCTCAATTTCAAAAAATTTACCCTTGTGACTGGTTTTGTGGTCCAGGGTCACATATATGCTTCATTTTGTCATTTAATAATTAGAAACGTAGACCATGCCTCTTTTGACAGATGAATCTCATATAACTATTGCCAAACATTGCCTTTAACCTTTCATATCTTTATGCCCCTAAAATCTTTAATTTGAGAAATTCTTTACTTAGCCAGGACCTGTTGGAAGTAGTTTAGTTTAAAAAAAGACAGCGGGAAACATTGAAAACAATTAAGAAGAACAGCTGTGCTATTTGCCGGGGAAATTCACTCAGATGTAGTGAGATTTACATTTATAGCTGCAATAAAAAAGATAAGCAGACAACAGGTTTAAAGATGTTTCATTGAGTCATTAAGTTTAAGTGTAAAACCATTGAAACCGCTCCCCAGCAGACTCTGGCAGACACAAAATGCCTGGTGATTGATGGCTAACTAAATTGTATGGAGGCTCATCATGCTGATAAAAGCTGCCCCATCCTAACTATTTCAGTGACTCTGAACTCACTTTGAATCTGTTCCTTCTCTTCACCTCAGTATTTGAGGAGCCAGAGGACCCAGGCAATCGATCTTTCTTCTCTGAGATCATCTCGTCGGTTTCTGATGTTAAGTTTAGCCATAGTGGACGTTATCTGCTCACCAGAGACTACTTGACTGTCAAAGTATGGGACCTCAACATGGAGAAGGGCCCAGTGGAGACCTACCAGGTGGGTAACATGCAGGTCTTGGTGCATGTCACCATAAACACATGATATTTATAGCACGTGTGCTAGGCTATTTGTGACTTATGAGGATTTTTTTTTGTTTGTTTTTTTTCACATGCAGTAACATTTTACATTTCTATTCTAGTAAATCAGTTCATCCTAAATGGTCCTCTCCTGTTAGGTGTTGGAAAGTTAGTGTTATTTATGTACTATTATAGTATTTTATAGAGTAGTATTTTGTATATTATAGTATTTTCATTTTTAAGTTGTGTAAGTTTAAATTTTAGTATTTTTGTTTTGTGTTTTTGTCATTTTTATTCATTTTTTAATCATTTGTATTTAGCTTTATTTTTATTTCAGTTTCAGTTTTAGTAATTTTATCACTTTAACTCTAAACTTATTTTATTTCTATTAGTTGCCGATGCAACATTTCTAATTTTCATTTAAGGTTTTTAAATATGTATTTTATTTTATTATTTTATTTTATTCCAGCTTTATTTCAATGAACAAAAAATAATTTAATGATTTTTAGTTTTAGTTATCAATAACAATGCTAATTGAATGAATTCTAATGGACAATTTATGTAAATGAACAGATTTAATAAACAATTGACTGATTTGAGTCCCTGTGCACCATTTTCAGTATTGTTTACCGGTATATCTATAGCGGAATATTTAGTCAAATTCTGCTGTTCATCTCTTCTTGTTTTCAGTTTTATTTATTATAAATTTATGTTTTCGTCTGGTTCTCACCCTAAATGATTAATTCAACATTTTCATAATAGTTCCCCAACACTTATCATCCCAGAAAGTATTTTACAGTGCATTTCAGAATTAAACATGATAGAATTTTTGAATGACTTTAAATATATATATGAACATTTCCTTGTGTGTCAGGTTCATGAGTACCTAAGAAGCAAACTCTGCTCTTTGTATGAAAACGACTGCATCTTTGACAAGTTTGAGTGCGTCTGGAACAGCACAGACAGGTAACCATTCTTGAGGCTTTAAATAACCATATTTTATGCAATACAGGCATATTTTTGTTTTGTACTCATACCCTCTTTTTCCTCCCTTCCTACTCTCTCGTATTTCCATTATGGTCTTTATCCTATTGATTTGCTCATTTGTTTCTCTTCCAAACTCTTTTTCACTCCACATACTCTGCATATTGTTTTATACCCATCATGCTTTGCTGTCTCTCACCGTACCCCCTCCAAGTGTAATCATGACAGGAGCGTATAACAGTTTTTTCCGGATGTTTGATCGTGAGACTGGTCGCGGTGTAACCCTCGAGGCATGGCGTGAGAGCAGTAAACCACGTGCCGTGCTTCGGACTCGCCGCGTTTACACCGGGGGCCGGCGCCGGCGGGGTGACGTGGGCGTGGACAGTCTGGACTTCACTAAAAAGATTCTGCACATGGCTTGGCACCCGGCTGAAAACATCATCGCCATTGCAGCCTCCAACAACCTCTATATCTTTCAGGACAGAGTCAACACAGAAAACCAGTGACAACGGGGTGTAGTAATGCTCTTCACAGGGCCACACACAAACCAACATGCATTCAAATCATGCACATATATCAGATTTATCCTTTAAAACACACACTTTTGGTCCTGTGGAGATGGACATAGTTGCCAGACCCCGAAAGTAAACAGATGGACTTTGCAGCTAAGCCATTCCAGGAGAGCAGTTATGTATAACCAATGACTTTATCTGATAACTGTTTGGTTAATTACACCGCCAAGAATGTTGCCGATGAGCTACGGTATGTGGAATTTACGATCAACATCACGGTTAGCCAATCCCGGACTGCTTTGATATATGATGGATGGTGTTGTCGGCCAATCCCTGACTGCGCTGATCTGTGATTGACAGCTCATTTGGGCTGAAGACCAGGAATAAGACTGCTCTACTCCTCTGTGCCAGGTTGCCATGGAGACAGGTTACTCAGTTGTCATGGTAACAAGAGTGCTCTGAGCAGTCTTCCTATCACGTGCTTCCCAAAAACTATCCCACAATGCATCTGCTATACGAGCAGTCATTTTACTTCACATCAGAACATGGATGCCTATACGACCCAATCACTATATCTCGCACTTGGAGGAGGTTTAAATTCCAGTACTTGTCTCATGCATCCTAACAGAAGGATTGATCCACTACTTCATCAGAAAACACTGTCTTAACCTTGTTACACCTCATGATGGGTTACATTTACACCTGTATGGTAAGAAAAAGAAAAAAAAAAAAAAAAAAAAGAATTGAGGGTATGTCACACCACTAACAAGCTTTCAAAAAAGCCTCCTGTTCAAACTATGATCTAGTCTCTGGTTACACAGATTTCTGGGCTCTCACAGTGAAGCACTGCCATTTTATTTATGATTGTAGCTACTGATCCCTCAAAAGGAAATTTAAACAGTCATGCAGGAAATATAGATGAAACGTTTAGTGACAAAACAAAACAGTGCAGAAATACATGGAAAATCAGTTGGTTAATTTGAAAGATATTATGATAAATGCTTTACCACAAAAAATAATTTTGACACATTACTCTGATTGTTTTATTTTAAAAAAAGTTGTAGATTATAATGTAATTTCAGTGGAAGTCTGTGGGATATTTCGAAGGGTATAAAAGCAAAATGTGCAGCTTGTATTTTTGTTGAAATGCTTATATGAGTGGTTCTCAACCTTTCTGACTCCAAAGCCCCTCATTGTCCACAAAAATACCCCATTACTTTTCCAGTTGTTTCTGATTTACTGGATAAGGATTTTTCTAAATGTTTTCTAAATAAAATTTTTTACTCACAATTGATACCCAATTAAATATTTCAGAGCTTGGCATGACTAGAAAATAATGTATATTCATCATAATGTACATTATTTTTAAGATTTTATTAATTTACATTACTTTTTCAGGATTAGAAATCACACTTTTAAAATTAGGCTTCCTCATATATGCAGGTGTTACAAAAATTGTAGGAATGCTGGGTTTTTAAAGAGAAAAAAAAAACAGTTGAATCAGTTTATTTTAAAGGGGTTGTTGATTATAATTTCACTTTTTTAAATCCAAAGTTCTGTCATGAAACTCTAGATCACGCAGTCTGATAGGTCTAACTCAATCTGACATTATGACATCATAACATAGTGCAGATGATTGGTCTTTTTGTATCAGCAGCCAATGAGCTTGCTGCTCAGCATTCAAATACTTGGCTAGTGCTTGCTGTAACAGTTGCAGCTCGCTTCAGAAACCCTCCACCTTCCCCAGCTCCACCTGTATAGATCTGCTATGGGGGGATTCATGTACGCTATATATGGGGGTTATTTCATATGTTATATGTGCAGCAGCAGTATTTCTTACATGCTCACAGCAGGATGTTGTGGATGTATTGGCAGTAGCATGTACATTACCATGCCAAACCCTCCGAGAGTTGTCATGATAGAACTTTAGTTAGTGTGTAATGTTGCTGTTAGAGCATGAACACCGTCTGCAAAGTTACGATGCTCAAAGTTCAATGCAAAGTGAGATATTTTCTTTTAAAGGGTTAGTTCACCCCAAAATGAAAAGTATGTCATTAATTACTCACCCTCATGTTGTTCCAAACCCGTAAGACCTTCGTTCATCTTTGGAACACAAGTTAAGATATTTTTGATTAAATCGGAGAGTTATCTAACCCTCCATAGACAGCAACGCAACTGTAATGTTCCCAGGTCCAGAAAAGTAGTAAATACATCGGTAAATACACAATACATACGCATGCTTTCCCCTAAGCGTAAACAACACTTACTACACAGATTATACGTTCATGTGCGCTTTCCCCCCGAACATAAATAACGCTGATTACTTCAAATACGTTCTTAGGTACTCTCCAAAATGGCGGAAGATGTAACTCGGGGGAGAAGTATTGTTGAGTAAATTGTGTTATTTTTGTTTTCTTTGCACAAAAAAAGGACTCTCGTAGCGTCGCAAAACTGAAGCTGAGCCACTGATGTCACATGGACTGTTTTACTGATGTATTTACTACGTTTCTGGACCTGGGAACATTTCAATTCCGTTGCTGTCTATGGAGGGTCAGATAGCTCTCAGATTTAATCAAAAATATCTTAATTTGTGTTCCGAAGATGAACGAAGGTCTTACGGGTTTGGAACGACATGAGGGTGAGTAATTAATGACATAATTTTCATTTTGGGGTGAACTAACCCTTTAAAGAAATCGCTGTTTAAGGACCACAAAAAAAGGCTGGTAGGGACTACAGCGAGCTTCTTCCCGGATTTGTGACATCACTAACCCCGATGTTTACATAATCCCTGCCCCCAGTAACATGCATCTATCCATAATGGTAAGGAGGTGTGTCGTTTCCACATAACGTGCACTAGGCGGTTAGCAAATCGCAACACACTGGCAGTGTAGAATAAACGTAAAATATGTGAAAATAATGTTTTTTAAAAATGAAGCATGAACACGTTACACTGCACCCCATAAACACAGTCAAGCCTTCAAAAAAAGCTGATCAACCACCTCTTTAAAATTATGCTTCCTCATATATGCAAGTTTTACAAAAAATTGTAGGAATGCTGGTTCTTTAAAGAGAAAAAAAAGTGAATCAGTATATTTTAATGCTTGTTTTGTCAAATTTTAAGTCTTTGTTTAGGCCCCCTAGTGGGCCCCATCCCCTGGTTGAGAGCCACTGGTTTATATTTAATTCTTCTGTATAAAAATTATGATATGCCAGCTACAAAGTTGTCAAAATCTTTTTAGTTGTGGGCCACTGAACCTCTGGTTATGCATTGCAATGTAATTCCTGTTCCTTTTTGGTGTCTTTTTTTAACAGTGTTTACCAGTTTTACAGGCTTACCATGGTCATGACTGGTGAGTAGTTAAACAATATGATTTTGATTGCACAGACAAGGTCAGTTATTGGTTTGATCAGATTTATTCATTTTATTTTAATATCTATACTTCCAAAAGGTATTTAATTTTTATTCCCCCTATTTTGCTAAATGTTTGCTCCCTGGACTTCCATTGTAAGTTCATTAACATAGTTGAGGATGTGTCAAATTGCATTGTGTGGCAACATGCCAAATAGCTTATCTTGAAATAAACATCACAAATCTTATATTGAATTTGGAACGTTCCAATATGTACCAGCTAGTAAGTGGATAAAACATTTGTTAATGTAACTCTCTGCACACTGTGTTTTCTATGACCACACAGGTGTACATGTAACTCTGTATCCACTGTAGAAAGAACACGGCGAGTTCTCTTTCGTTTAAGGTGCCATTCACCTTCTGGGTGACTGTTTGTTTGGTGTAGATGTGGTAATGAATTGTTGGGTGTCTTTGTAGACTATGACACGGAGGTCAGTGATTGTTTTTGCTATATGAACAAGGCTGAATGAATGTAACATGCTTTTAATGAATCCATTTTTAAAGTGTTATGATGTTAACGGGGTGCTCTCAAACTGACGAGCGAGCTTGCTTGCTTGCTTTCTCATTTTCTTTGACTTCATCCCTTTTCTGTCTTTTCTGGTGTTCACGTGTTTGTCTGTCCCATTTTTCTAGTACTCTTTGCTCTACATATACTGAGGCTGTGCCTCTTACAATCAGTCCCTCTATTCTTATTTTTACATTTGTAGTTCATTCACATCATTTTTGTACCCTGAGACAATGATTCTCCGCTTTTTTCACTCTGTTCCTCTCTTTCTCTCGCACTCTTTCATTCTCTTACATCCTGTTACCATGGCGATAGGCCTTCTGCCATTATGCATTCTCTCATGCTTTCCTCTCAGACATGCAGTGAAACACACACACACTCACATTCACAATGCAACCAGGGAATAATAGCTTGAGTTTTTCAGGGCACACACTCACACTCTCTCTCTCACACACACACAAACACAAATAGGCCTATACATGCAAGCATACACACAAAAAAGCATGTTTATCATTATCCAGTGTTACTAACGTGTATATCTATGATGCCTAAACATATTCTATTGACACTTAATGGAAAAATAAAAGAGGCAAATGGAGGACTGTGATTAAATTAATATGACCTCTGTATACCCACTTAGATTATACAGTTTTTTTTTTGTCATAGTGCTGTTTCTCGGTCTCTCTTCTCTGCTTCTGGGTATTTAACACACACACACACGCACACACACACCTGATATGCTTATAGTGAACTAACTGCATGCAGCTATGCAGCATCAGACCTTAGAATGACAATAATTGTGGATCTTAAAGGCACTTTAATTTATTTTTACATTTTCACAAAATAAATACCTAATTCCAAAGATACTGTCATAGAACTTGTCATAGAAACTTTAAGGAAAACATCTGTGTGGAGATAGTTTTTCCTTTTAACAAACTGACATCATCAGAGTGCGACAAAGTGTGAGCTGGCTGTATGAGTGCATGCAGATTTTTATCAATGATGTAGACTCAAAGAAATGTTATTTAAAAGACAAAAAAAAAGTTATTTGAACTAACAAATAATAGATAAGGCTCATGTTCACAGAAACACTTCATTTGATAAATATTCTAAATACTAAACAAGTATTCCATGCATTCTTATTGATGAAAAAAAAAATATTTTGAAACAAAATCATACAAAATTTGTGAATAAAGATCCAATGCACATAAGATCATAATCATAAATGAGTTATAAAGGTCAGGCTGAATTTCTGAAGGTAAGAAAGAATAAGATCAAATCTGGTGGTTACACAGAATATCACTTACCTAGAAATGGCAAACAAAACCCTAACATTCTTGAGAACAGGACAAAAAAGGTTGATTCACACAGAACACTTTTTTCATTATGCTGCTTTTCAAACATTTTTGTATGTAAACGTGCATTAGACATTTTTGACCATTGTGTCATATCTTGCTGCTTTTCTTTTTCTTTTTTTTTCTTTTTTGCATATGTTCTGCAGTTGAATAGAATGCTGAGAATGCAGAGAATGCTAATTTGAGCAAAACTTGCTAAAAAAAAAACATGGTTTATCTATGGAATGAGGGCAGTTGGAAAAAAAAAACATTCAGTGGATAACTTAAATTATTAATTTGTAACATTTGTAAATGATGATTGAATTTAATTTTGGGTGAACTAGTTTTTATAGACGGATTACATTAACTTTTAGCATTTTATAATAGAACTGTCATGACACTTATAAACTACCAGTCAAAGGTGTAGAATAATTAAGGGTTTTTTATAATGTTAAAAAAGCATTTACCAAAGCTGCATTTATTAGATTAAAAATACAATAAAACAGTAATAATGTGAAATATTATTATAATTTAAAATAACCATTTTCTGTTGTAATATTTTCAGCAGCCATTACTCCAGTCTTCAGTGTCACAAAATTAATATTTGACCTGAAGGATCATGTGATACTAAAGACTGGAGTAATGGCTGCTGAAAGCACAAATTCAGTTATTGTAAATTGTAATAATATTTTACAATGTAACCATTTTGCTGTATTTTTAATCAAACAAAAGTAGCCTAGGTGACTGGTGGTGAACTATCAAAGAATTAACAATTTTATAATAGCTGCAGAAAAGAATCAGGCTAATATTAAAAAAAAAAAAGATCAAACTTAAATTCCATAATTTTCCCAGTGCCACAACAATAATGCGTGATCTCTAACAAAACACAAGAATTGATCATTTATTAAAAAAAAAAAAAAAAAAAATGTTTCCAGTAAAATCTGCAAATTGTGTTTGGAGTTCTTTTAAATTCCTCCCACTTTGAATAGGAAAAAACTCCAAACATTTCGGATTCAGATTTCTGTATCTCTGTCATCTTTTCTTCTACTTCTTCTTTACCCATTGATCCTAGCACAGAGAAAGGGAGCAAAGAAGAAGTCAAATGCAAATTTAATGGCTTTAAGCATGGTTTTCCTCCAGTTCCGTTCAATCTTGACCTGACGTCCCTCAGGCACCAATGACGAGCTGCAGTCCAGACAGTGTATGGCTTTCAATTCAAATGCAGGTAGTTTGGTACCCAACTTCCCTTCCAGCTTTGTACTGAACTCCACCATGCTGCCTGGATCGAGGTTCAACAACACCTGTTTAAACTCATGACTCGCCATTAGGAGGATGTCACCTGCTGGATCGTCAAGTTGCGTGAACCCATCCACCGGCATGCCGACCGTCACCTCAAAGCGATAACTGTCGAAACGTTTAACATGGCATTGGTGATTAGCAAAGGCTTTTATCCGACAGAGCTCTTCCTCTTCCTGCTGGAGGAACAGCATTGTGGCATTGACAGGTTCGACTCCTGTGACATTCGCAACTGGAGACGTATTATTCTGTTGTTCACATTTCGGATAAACCTCACCGTAGAGACACTGCAACCAGTCTCCCATAAACACCGGTAGCAAGTTTATAACAGACTGAGCTCCGTTTTCCTTCTCAGCTACACGAACACGACGGAATATTCCTGTCCAGGTGACACGATGACCCTCCAGATGGCTGCAGAAGAGCTGTGTTTGAGCCATACCGCGATCCTGCCAGGCACGTGGGCCACACAGTGTACCATATTCCTGCCAGGTGATTGTGGAGTTGTAAACCTTCAGACCTTCAGCATTATAGACATAGACGCCGCAGAGTAAAATCACTGTAGTGATGCACAGGAGGATCAGTTTCACCGGACCTCTGTGGGTGATGGAACGGAAGACATTTAGAATGGAAAGGCTGAATCGAGTCCAAAGCCTCAGGATCACAGGGACGGCACACACTGCCAGCGTCACCAGCATTTTAGTCAACTCCAACTCCAGGAACCACTTAACCATCTGAATCAGCAGCATCGCCATCAGACCCATAGCCAAGACGGGTAAGGCAAACAGGATGAGGAAGTAGGCGACACAAGTGCGGAGAAGGCCAATGGTGGTGGAGTTCCACAGCAGGACCACAGAGAACTCGCACCACACGAAGCAGACCAGGTACGGCACCAGGAAGCAGTATGTGCCTCTGAATCCCCTCATGCGTGCCATACTAAACATTTCAAAAAAGATCTGATTAGGGATGGTCATATCTTCAAACACCAGTATCAATATACTGTTTATTATGCTAACTTGATGATTTACTTGAGGAAACTGTTACTTGCCCTATTGGGTCAGTGCTATATCTTATTTTGATTTCATATATTTATTTATTGTGATGATGTAAATACATATTTATGCCTTTTAAACTGGTTTTCTGAGAAATTGGTTTATGATATTGGCTTCTTCTAGGTAAAATTATCTAGCTGGCTAGCATAGATGGATAACCGTCTCTAAATTTTTTTTTTTTTTTTTCATTTAATTCTAGTTTAATTTTAGTCATTTGTCAATTGCTTTTATGTTAGGTTTAAATTTATGTTGGGTTTCATTTTTTTTATTGAATTTTTATTTGTTATTTTAATTTAGTCATTTTCATGCTTCAATATAAACTTATCTCAATGAGTCAACATTTCTAATGTTTGTTTAGTTTAAGTTTTTCACATAATCTTTATATTTTTTTCAGCTTTATTTTAAATAACAAAAAATGTTTTTAATAATTTTGGTTTTAGTTTACAAAAATAACCATGGTCCATTCCACTGGACTCGATCTACGTTGCCTTAAATAGGTACAGTGAAAACGGTTCCTTTACCTGAAGAACAAGTAGAAAAGGTAGATGTAGAGCACACAGGGTACACTGAGCTCCAGCATCAGTGATTCTCCTAAAGGGATGGTTGTGAAAATATGTCCCAGCATCCTGGCCATCGCCATTTCCTTCGGCAACCTGCTGGTCAAGGCACACAAAGATGAAGCCACCTCGATGAAGAGTGCCTTTCGTGCGTAAGCTGCCGCAGACGGACTTAAGCTCATGTAGCTCAATGCTGTGAAGAAGATGGCCACTGTGGAAAGCTCTGAGCATGGGATCCATCCTTTATCTGCTACTGGGAAGGTGAAGATCATAAAGAACACGGATATCATGAAGTAGAGGTACTGCTCCAGGTTGTTCCAGCCAAAGTTGGACTCCGCTTGCTCTACGTCCAGGCTGGGCTCGAAGCGTGTGAGGAGGGCAGTTAAGGCACTGAAGTTCTCCCATCCTTTGCTGCTCTTGAAGACTCTCAGTGTGCAGATGGCCATGGAAATAAAGGAGAGGTAGAAGATGAGGAGCGGGATGACGAAGGCGAACAGATCAATGGTGAGATTGGAGATGATGAAGAAGAAGATAAGGGCATTGACGTGTTGAGTCGGGATGATGGTGCTCAGCCACTGGACACCAGCACGAGATGCCCAGTCAACTAAAAGTTCCTTCATCTCAATAATCGCATGGAGAGGGTACTGCAGACCCTGCAGGGTGAGGAAGGACAATGAGATGCAACATTTTAATTTTACAAGAGTACTGTCAAATAAAAGTAGGATAAATAGCTACCAAGCAAACTATTGTACATAATTTTTGTTAATTTGCTTTTCACCAAGAAGTGCGCTTTAATGTCCAGGGCTCTCTTCATCGCACCACTGCGCCTGGTAGCCAATATCATTCCACTGCCCGACATTCCCCAACTGGACTTTCGATGACGCTTATGAGTGACAGGGGCCAATTCATTTTTGTCCTGTATGAAAATAGCAGCATTTTTGGCTCTTTCACTTTTAAGGATTTTATTTAGATGTATTAGCAAGTACAAATCTGGTTTTATCAACTTACATTACAGTCCCATTGGCGGACATTTAAGTTAAAGGGATAGTAAATTCTGACACCATTTACTCAACCTCATGACATTCCAAACAAAACACAAAATATATTTCAAAAAATGTCTCATTGATTTTTATTTCCTTAAAAACTTCCAGTTTTGCTTTGGATCTCAGTTTCATTATAGACAAAAACTGTTTTCCACGAAAGACAGAAAGTCACACAGGAACAACATGAAAGTGAGAAAATGATGATATGAGAATTTTCATTTTTCAGCTTACCCTTTAAGTGCCTTTCTCAAGGACAAATAAATGATGATAGCTTACTGTATATATTCATCAAACACCTCCCATTTTAATTAATGTTTTGAAAATTTGCTGTTTAAGTAAAAAACGTCTGCAACTATCCCTATCTTCTTCTTCCATTGCACCTCACCATTTCAAATGTGGCTTCATCACTTTTCCTTAACGTCTCCTCCTCTCCCTTTGCATCTATGCCTGAGGTTCTCAGTGTGGGAGTGCACGCAATGCCTTCTGTGAACTTTTTCGTCATCTCCACAAAATCTTCCACATCCACATACTTAGAGCTAGCTGTAGAAGGACAAAAATACATAGTTACAAGTATGTCTGGCTAAAATTTTGAAAATTATACCTCAGGTTGATTTACCAACCATGTTTTTTCTGTTCTCAAACAAGATTCAATTTATCGCATTAGTGTATACGCAAATATGTACACTTACATTCATTAGACACCATGGTCTCCAGGATTTTCCTCTGAGTATGAATGCTGGGAGTTACACCATATATAGCAGGTTCACCTATTAGAATGAAGTGATTAATACGACTTACTACTAGCAAGACATGTTTAAAAATGTATTTCGTAATCACAAACAGATGTTTATGTAACTATATACAACATAAGCATTCCGAAATTCAAAATATGGTCAAAAATGCCACCTGTTTCAGTTTTAATGTACACAAATACAGCTGTTGAAAAAAGAAAGAATGATCTCTGAACGAAATCTGCCAATCACCTGGTACAGTATTGACCTGGCTGACATTCTCCAGCATCTCAGACATGGCTACTTTCTTCTTTCTGTCAGGATTGAGTTTCCAATACATTGACATGGCTGCTCTCCTCACTGCCTGTTCAAACTTACTTTCTGAGGACAGCCTTCTCACCTCCTGTGCATTCTCTGGTGTGATGCCTGCCAGCAGAGAATTATAGAAGAATCCATTTGGGATTATTATAAACAATTTATCTATTACCATTACAACCAATTTTCAGATTATATTGACATAACATGCACTTGAAGGCATGTTCTCAATGTTCCTTGTTTTCTCAACTTCCCCTCACCTTTCTTTTGGATCCAGCATTTCTGAAGTAGATTGGCTGCATCCCTCCGACCTTGTTTTGCTGCCTTCACCAGCCATTCAACAGCTGAACGGTTATTTGTCTCTGTGTCTTTTTCTTCTGCCAGTTTAAGGTAGTATTTACCGAGCTACAGCACACATTACAAATATACATTATGAGACTTAATTTACTGAAATTTTTCATATTTCAGTATAGAAACACCCCAAGATCATAAATCCTGTGCATAATAAACCAAACTTCTTTTTTTTAAAGTGTAGTTTGCTTAGATAACAACACAGAATTAGACTACATTTCCCATCAAGCCTTGCATCATTTTGATGAACAATAATAACTGGCCTAATATTCCAGAGGCTCAAAGCCAGACTGAGTATCATATAACCATATCTAATCTTAGCCTGAATGCTAAACCCTGATTATTAAACCATGGTAAGAGGTTTACAGTGTGCCTTTAAGAACACAATCACAGATTAGTGCAAAATCATTAACAGAAAGTGAACTATGCAATCAAATGTTTGGCCAGCCTACTAGGCTTATCTCCATCCCTCATAATTCTTTATTTACTTGAGCTTAAATGAATGAGAAAAGTATAGATGTTGTATTCATTTTGGAGAAAATTGGAAGTGGAGTACTCAAAGAATAGTCAGGGCTCATTGTTCAATGTGTCAACAGAATGTATGTCAGCTGAGTCTGTATTTGCAGACACATTTGCTCTGACTGTGAGAATACGTGTGAGAATATGTACACGCAGGAGCAGTTGAGTTATATTGAGACTGGGCTCATCTTCCAGAAAGCTGAAAATAGACACACTCATGGCCATGCCAAAAAGGACACACTTTTAAGGCAGACAGAAACACTACAGAATTTAATTTGTATCAGAAAAATACACTGTAGATCGTTTAAAATCTTATATCTACGTTATAAACATTTGTGTTCATTATATAGGTCAATGGAGAATGGCATCACACAGCGCCAATACCATCACAATCATTTATGGTTTAAGTTCTGAAACACATAATGTTCAATCAAAGAAGGCCTTTGAAGAAAGAAACCCAACTGCAGAATAGGATTCAGTCCACTTCAGTATTAAGTTATGAGATACACTATATTGCCAAAAGTATTGGGTCATCCCCTTCTAATGAACAGCTTTGACTACTTTAGTAATTTCCATGAGTACAAATCTTAATGTTTAAGCATTTAATGATATTCTAGGGAATTGTGTGCTTCTAATTTTAAAGCAACAGTTTGGACAGGACCCTTTTCTATTCTAACATGACAATGCCTCTGTGTATAAGGAAAGGTTCAAAAAGAAATGATTGATTTAGTCAGTGTGGAAGAACTTGACTGGTCTGCAGAAAGCCAAGTCCTAATCCAAGCTGAACACCTCTGGTGTGACTTTAAATGCAGACCTTGAGCCAAAAACTCTTCACCAAACACCAATGACTTGTACATACACTATATGGACAAACGTATTGGGACACCCCCTTCTTTAGAACAGAAAAAGGCACTTCCAAAACTGTGGCAACAAAGATGGAAACATAATGCATGTATTTAAAAACTGTATTTCCATCTTTGTTGCAACAGTTTTGGAAGTGTCTAAAATGACTGTACCCATATGTAAAAGTCATTGGTGTTTGGTAAAGAGTTTTTGGCTCAAGATCTGCATTTAAAGTCACACCTGAGGTGTTCAGTTTGGATTAGGACTTGGCTTTCTGCAGACCAGTCATGTTCTTCCACACTGACTAAATCAATCATTTCTTTTTGAAACTTTCCTTATACACAGAGGCATTGTCATGTTAGAATAGAAAAGGGTCCTGTCCAAACTGTTGCTTTAAAATTATTTAAAAAATATTTAAATTATTTAAAAAAATATTATTTCATAATATGACAATATTCATAATTTTAATATTATTTCAAATATTACATATATATGTTCATGCACTCACTCTACTCTGTGCTCTAGGGTCTCCAGCTTCAGCTTTCTTCAGGAGCTCCTCAAAAGGCAGATCTTCATCCATGTCATCTAGGAGAGATAACAGTCACTTACAATGTGTTAACACTATTGTGACACAATATTGAACTCGAAGTCTTAATGAATCCACAAGTCCTCTAAATAATTCAACTATGCATCAGTGCAAAAAAAAAAAAGAAAAAAAAAAAAGCAAATCATGTGGTCCTGGTACAATCCTAGAATGACTACAATAACGAGAAACAAGAACGAAACAATAGCTTGAGTATGCCAGAAAAGACATTTTACTGAACATAGTTTGTCTACAGATTCCTGCCAACTGGATTGTTTATGTTTACTTGATTCTTTGTCATTGATTTAATCATGGGCCCAATATAGTTAGGTTGCATCTAAAGGAATATTTAAGAGTTGACGTCTCCATTACCTTCTGACACTATAGACTGAAACCAAGCCACAAAAGCAAAACCAGACCATGAGTAAATAAATGTACCCCTTAGATTTTCAAGTGAGAGTTGGATCTATTTCTTGAACACTGACGTCCTAATGAAGCACATTGGTTTGTGATAAAAATAGGATTTATGTTCTTGGTGAAAATAAAGCTAGCACACACTAGCATGTGTCAGTAGCCCCACCGTGTCTCACTGATTACCTCATTTAGATCCATTCCTTAAGTGTAATGCATAATGAATGTATATCAAGAAACTACAATTAATATGGTACTATCAAACATAAGAAGCCTTTTTGATTTTTGACGAAGTAAATATCTGAAATAATTTAAAAAAGTTAAATGCAACAAAGAACATTTTCTTCAGCAGACTGTCCTTTAGCTTTTGAAATGTTTCTTTGTTATGCAAAGCTTCACTTACCACTTTCTTCAGCTTTGGCCTGTTCCTCAGTCTTTCTTATTTTCTCCTGCATCATCACCTTTTGGGCTGCAGCCAAAAAGCTCCGTTGATGTGGGAGTTTACTGGAACCTGCTGCAGGTGTTTTGGTGGAGGACAGCAGACCTTCAGGAGTTGGAGATTGTGTAGCATCAGCAGAAATGGTGATGCTGGGTGTGGATGGGTCATTGGGAGAAGATAACGTTAATGGAGTTGATTTTGATGATGATGATGTTGTAGCTGGCATAGTTGGAGTAGTTTTAGAGATTTGTGATGATGTAGGGGTAGGTTTTGGTGTTGCTGGTTTTTCAGGTGATGATCTGGCTGGAAAGTTTGAGGTTTTAACATTAGTTTGTTTTAATTTAGTATCTTGAGTTGAAGAAGGGGTGGAATTAGGTGGTTGGTCTGGGCTGCCAGAACTGGAGAGAGGGGGACCCGCCATCTCAGTGCCTGGAATGGATTTAGTTGATGGAACAGGAGGGTTGAGACGTTTGTGGGTTGCACTTTTCTCCTTGAGAGTCTCAGGAGATGGTGGTTGGTTAGCACTAACATCCTTCTCACCTAAAAGACAACAAACATAAAGTGCATTGACATAATGTGTACAGAGAGCACCAGTTTTTTTCACTTACTTTCATTTCTTACATATTTATGTGTTCTTACACAATTAGTTAACCTATATAATATGCTTTTGACATTTAAACTGTACTACATAGAACACACAAATGTATAGTGTATATATACCAGCTTACAAAGAATAACTTATAACTTAATCACTTACTCTCATTTCTTATATATTTATGTTTACTTACACATTTAATTAGTATGTATAAATAACCAAATTCATAACATGATTTTTACCTTGAGTTGTATTTTTATATACATTTTGATAAACTACTACATATACTAAATAAACATGTGTAGCCTACACAATATACACAAGTTGTTTTGACAGATCTTAAAGAATAACCGTGCTGAAATTAAAGGTACTCAAAATAAATGAAAACTGAATCTAAACAACTTACTCATTTAAGCTGAATGAACAGTTTTCCTCAATATATGTCGTAACACAACAAAAATAAACTCTTTTAAAAGTTTTCTGTGCTGTCCACACATAACAGCTCTGTGAAACCAGAGCCCCACTAAGGAATCACAGTTGTTAAAACCCACCATATCTCCAGAGAACAGAGCTTCGATTGGATAATTCAAGTGCCAATCAAAGAGTTCCTCTCTGATTGGATACGAATCGAGCAGTGGATGGCATTGCCCAAAGGATTGTCATCGCACTTAATTTGGATTCGCATGACAAAACACATCAGTCTTAAACATCAGCCGCTTACTGTGGCGAAAGACTAGCGGGTAAGCATAGAATACCATCAAATAATAATGTCCACCCTTTTTCTTTATCATGATAAAATCATGGAGTTTCAATGAATGAACGTCGGTTAGACCTATGGGCAGCCACTAGATGTCAATGAAGTAATAATCTTTTTGCTCGTACAGTAGTGTATGCCTGTTCACAGAAGATGCAGTTTGCAGTGTTGTTGCGGGACGCTCGTGCAGCTCCAAATGCTCATTATACTCCATGCTATTTGTGAAACAAAGCTGAAGGACTTCCCTATAGGCTACTCTAAACAATTTAATCTATACTTCATAGTTATCGGTTATACTTTGCGACTCTGCAATTGTTGTTGTATCGTTTAGTACAATTAGGCATTTACGCCAGTAGGTGGCAACAAGTCATTGAGTCCTTCACTCAACCTGTTCTTTAGAAACAGTAGTTAGTGGACCTATTCTATTACGTGGTATGGCCTAAACAATAATCTTATGTTAAGGAGTGATTTGGAAAGACAATATTCTTTGTATAATTTTATACTGGTATTTTATTATAGGCCTAGGTATTTTTAACCATTCTGTTATTAAAGGAAACATGATGATTACCGAACAACAAAACTGGACATCTAGTGAAATGAGTTTCTGCTATGATTTATAATTCACAAGTCAGCTTACCTTATGAAAGCTTATTCGTCTCAGCTGTCACACCAGCAACGTCCCAACACCACTATCACCAAATAATTTTGCATGATATACCATCAAGGTTCAATGCAGCTTAAAACAAGCTTACCTCTTTCCAGCTGTTCGCAGAAAAAAATGCATGATACAACATTTGTATTTCAGTGGATGTATACTGTGATGTTTTTATTTTCAATATTTTTCTCTGTAATTACTGTGCAAATATACACTTGTTCTGTGTTTAAGCCTAACTTGTTATTCCATGTAGTTACAGTGTAAATACAACATTTGCGGACTGTAAATTAAAGTGCTGATCTGTTACCTCCTTGTTTCCTGTAGTTGCAGGGTAAATACAACATTTGCGGGCTGTAAATTAAAGTGGTGCTTGTTCCCCCCTTGTTCCATGTAGTTACAGGGTAAATACAACATTTGCGGGCTGTAAATTAAAGTGGTGCTTGTTCCCCCCTTATTCCATGTAGTTACAGGGTAAATACAACATTTGCGGGCTGTAAATTAAAGTGGTGCTTGTTCCCCCCTTGTTCCATGTAGTTACAGGGTAAATACAACATTTGCGGGCTGTAAATTAAAGTGGTGCTCTGTTACCTCCTTGTTCCACGAAGTTACAGGGTAAATACAACATTCACTGGCTGTAAATTAAAGTGGTGCTCTGTTACCTCCTTGTTTCCTGTAGTTACAGGGTAAATACAACATTTGCGGGCTGTAAATTAAAGTGGTGCTCTGTTCCCCCCTTGTTCCCTGTAGTTACAGGGTAAATACAACATTTGCGGGCTGTAAATTAAAGTGGTGCTTGTTCCCCCCTTGTTCCATGTAGTTACAGGGTAAATACAACATTTGCGGGCTGTAAATTAAAGTGGTGCTTGTTCCCCCCTTGTTCCCTGTAGTTACAGGGTAAATACAACATTTGCGGGCTGTAAATTAAAGTGGTGCTTGTTCCCCCCTTGTTCCATGTAGTTACAGGGTAAATACAACATTTGCGGGCTGTAAATTAAAGTGGTGCTTGTTCCCCCCTTGTTCCATGTAGTTACAGGGTAAATACAATATTTGCGGGCTGTAAATTAAAGTGGTGCTTTGTTACCTCCTTGTTCCACATAGTTACAGAGTAAATACATTTGCAGGCTGTAAATTAAAGTGGTGCTTGTTCCCCCCTTGTTTCATGTAGTTACAGGGTAAATACAACATTTGCGGGCTGTAAATTAAAGTGGTGCTTGTTCCCCCCTTATTCCATGTAGTTACAGGGTAAATACAACATTTGCGGGCTGTAAATTAAAGTGGTGCTTGTTCCCCCCTTGTTCCATGTAGTTACAGGGTAAATACAACATTTGCGGGCTGTAAATTAAAGTGGTGCTTGTTCCCCCCTTGTTCCATGTAGTTACAGGGTAAATACAACATTTGCGGGCTGTAAATTAAAGTGGTGCTCAAACCATCACGTCAATAAACACACAGTAATAAACACTGAAAGTCAATATTAAACTGTGTATTATAGCGAACTGGCAGGGTTTTACCGTCTTTGATTTTACCGTTGTGATCCACGTCCTCAAGCACCATTTTCACTACTTCAGTTCCCGGTGTTGTGCCAAATTCTGACCCCCGCCAGATTACTACCCCCTAGTATTGGTAGGTTAAGGGTTAGGTGTGGGGGAGGGGTTAGGATTAGGGGTGGAGTTAGGATTAGGCAATCAGTTAGCGATTTCAACTAGAGGGGGTAATAATTTGGCTGGGGTCGAAAATGGCACAACACCGGCTTTACTGCTCAATGTTGTGAGAACATACTCGGACAAAACTCTCCAGTTTAAAAGAACACATTCCAGTCAGTTTCAAAAATCTCTCTCCTCTTCGCTTCGAATAGTTTTCTTGTATTTTTGACACATATTCCTGTCATGAGCGCCGCAAACACGGATAGACTCGTCACAAGCGCCATTCAAGCTGTTTCCGGATCAGCACATTCACTGCTCCAGTTTTAAACGAACACAGTTTCAAAATTGTCCCTCGTCTGCGCTTCGATCATTTTTTTCCTATTTTCCACACGTGTCGATCTTCAGCACTGCAGATTTCGTCGCACACAGAAGCGTTCGCGTTTGAACCTCCACAGTCCTACCCAGGGTTGCCAGGTTTTCACAACAAAACCCACCCAATTGCTACTCAAAACTAGCTCAATCGCGTTTCGAGGTAAAAATTCCACGTTAAACAGCGGACTTGGCAACACTGTTTCTAACCCAGGACAGTCGGGTTACTTTTATTACCTTATATCAACCCAAATTGGGTCAGTTTCCTAACCCAACAGTCTCAGCCGAGCATCTGGATTAAAACAATAACCTAGCGTGTTAAAAAAGTAGGCCTACAAAGTGTACATTTTTGTTAAATCGCTTGAAAATATAAGATTGTTGTATAGCCTACATACCACGTAATATTAGAATAGGTACCACTTAGTTTCAAAATACTTACAGTAGAAATAATTTGTAATTTTACAGGTTATTACCTCTTTATTCCCCAAACTTCACATATTATTCCCTTATACTTACACGGAGGTACTGAATAGGTACACTATAATTACAAAAAAGTTACACTGTAAATTCTATTTACTTGCGCAGTACATTGCGGGTTGTAATCTAAAGCGTTACCAAAAAAAAAAAAAAAAAACAATAGGCTATTCCAAAGCAGTCACATGTTGAAACGGGAGAGAGTTCAGTGAATACATAAGTCAAATATAGTTCGTGTAAATGTTTGAGAATGATTCCATTTAAAAGATTCGTTCACAACTGAAACACCACTAGAGCTCTCCAAAGTTCCATGCGTTTACCCGGACTGGTAGTTTTATGCAAGTCGGTGCAGCTGACTGCAGTGGTTTTGCGCATCTTGCACGCACTTTCGGATGGAGGATGGCAGTCACTGCATTGCCCAAATCTTCAGTTTGACAAAATAAACAGAAAAAAACTTTGGTATAGGCCTAAATTAAAACAAGTTACTACATTTGCTTTTACCAGTGTTCAGAGAGAATTGGATTTGAGGATGCAATATTATTCGCACTAGCTCATAATTATATCACTGTCTGGAAAGTAGATCGCAGCATCATTATCAGTCTGCAAGCTGCGACCTCCGCATCCCCAGGCAAACCAAGGCTGACCTGGTTTTCTGCACTGGCATCTCGCTTCATCATTGTATTAGAGCATCATCTCTCTCCTATGAGTGATGTCGGACTGTAGGCGACCGTGGAACCGGGAGGATGAGCTCCCTGTGTACCTGGCTAAACCCATCTCGACTGGACCGAACCAGCGACACAAGTCTCACGGAATGTTCAGCTCCGTCGAGGGCGCGTATGATAGCAAGACTATCGATTTTGAGCAGTACGGGAGGAAGGGGAACAGGAGCTCACGGAGCAGTAGCAGGGAACGCATCGTGGATGGGGATTTTGAAGCTTATGAGATCAGCGGGGGGACCATCAGCTCCCCGGGTGAGAGAGACGACGGGCGTCCGGGTGTTGAAATCACGGAACAGACTGAAAAGGAATGTCGTTATGAGCAAAACAACGGGAAGGTGGGCTTAAATGTCATGCGTGAAAATACAATCGGCGGATTTGAACCTTAAACCATGCAAGAACACAAGGTTCAAATTTGCTCACAAAAGAATAACAACATCTCTTTGTTATGCATACAATGTAGGCTACACATATGAGGCTAATGTTCTGACATAAACTGTAGCCATACTTTATATGATCAAAAAAAAAGAAAATTTACAATCAAATGCTGGAATTGTATTATAATACGAAAACTAAATAAATAAACAAAATAAATAGCCTATTATGCCCAGTAAAACCTTACTTAACAGTAAGTTAATAGCCTATATGGGGGAAACATACTGTATAAGATGTAAATTCCAATACTGTAATTTTATAATAACAATAAAACTTCAGCCTATTTAGGCTAAATTAAGTTTGAATTAGCCTACTTTATAATGTACAGAAGAAATATACAGCTTATTGTGTATTTCAGTGTAAAATATTGTTACATTAATGCTTCCATAAGTAAAAAGTTTAAATTTATGGGGCATTACCAGAATTTCATAGGTTATGTAATCATTTTTTTTAAAGTTACATTTTCTATGGGCCTAAATGTCTGTTGCATTATTTCCCTGTCACGTTTGTCACTTTGAAGATATTTTGGCCAGTTTTCATTAACTTTAGGTTAGGCTATCATGTGATTATGACCTTTTAGCTTATTGTAGTTTCATTTTACAGTAACAAACAGTTTTTAGCTCAGATAGGTTGGTTTTAACCCGACTAACTAATTTATGTTCAAAAACGCTTTCCAAACATTCTGTTGTGGTTATGGGGTATGGTGAAATATTCTAAAAGCACGAAAATGTCTCATTTTATTGGAACGATATTTCTTTTAACTTAATTTAACTCAGCATTCTAGGAACGTTGATTTGTAACATTCCAATAATTCAAAAATATCAAATTTCCTTAACGTTAATAGAACGCTATTTATAAACTATTTATCATTTCAAAATTGGAATTTAGAAACGCATGTGACCATTTATGAATTAACCTTTTAATTCAACATATCTTGAAACAAAAATACAAATTTTACAAAACTATTAGAAGACCATTTTGACCCATAACGCCGACATTATCTTTACCTTCTCGCCCAGCTCTCTCTCGCTCTCTTTATTCCATGTGAGGGGGCGCTCCAACATACACTCAAATACAAAACACGTCTTCGAACAGGCGAACAGATACACACTCACATACACACACATACACTCAAACACACACCCCTCGGGAGAGGCGCTCGCTTGTGCAGCACTAACGGAGCGCTAGTTCGTTAAGTGGGTTGGTGGCACAAAGAAGCGGGTGACTGCTCATTGTTCATCTCCTCAAATCATAAAGGAGAGATGTCTGGGACGGGCTACCAGGGGAAGAAGAACATCCCGCATTTGACGGTAAGACACCGGCTGCAAGGCGACCCTGCTGCTCCCCGGTAAATCCTGCGCATGGGGGAAATGAGAAGGGATTAAATTCTTAGCAAGCCACCAAAGCAGAGGCCGCTTAGAAGAGCACTGAAATCCGCCAACGGAAAGGTTACCATTACTGCTACAATGTTGCAAAGCCAGGCACACATCCCTGCCGTGCATGAAGCGACGAATACTCCGTTTGCATTTACAACAGATGCCGGAATAAATAATAAATCGGTGCATGAATCTACAGTAGCTTTGTTGGGCGCGTTTCATTTGACAAATGGCGAGTGCATATGCAGCGGACTAGACGCAACAGGGTATGTCGCCAAGAGCAGAAATCTGGAATAAACAGACACTTGTTTAAATGCCAGTGCACACATTAAAACAAAGAACATAGGGATATGAGCCCTATGTGATGTATTTTTGACTGTAGTTATGAGTAATGGATTAGAACGATCCTAATCCTTGACTAAAGCTATCTTTGCAAACTGTGACTGGTTGACATCTAGGAATAGCGCATATATTGAGGTTTTTGCTTTGAATATGAAGCCTAAATCAACTAAGGAAAGCGCCATGGTATGTGCCTTCCTGACAACTGGGTGATGCGAGGTTACCATGGCAACCTAACATCTTTCCACATTACCACATTTGCTCTTCTCTGTTCATAGAACCCCACCCATTCACAGAGTGTGAGGCTGAAACTGTGCAGAAGGCTCTTTTATCAGTGGTTGTAAGAGCACTTCACTGAATTGCAAATATAGCAGGCAAAATAAGGTTTAAACTGCTGTTGGATTCACTCATTCTCTTGCTCGTCTTTGTTTCTTTTCCTCTCTTCAGAGCGAGCGGCTGCTGATTAAAGGTGGAAGAGTGGTCAATGATGATCAGTCGCTATATGCTGACGTTTATGTTGAAGATGGAATTATTAAGTAAGACATCATGCACAAGCAAATGCACACATTGCAATTGCATATCATTATTTTAAATATGAATGATGCATGCATGAAACCTATGCACCAATCACAGTCACATTAAAAAAAAAATTAAATGGCTCTATGCAGCATCTTATAAAATATTAATTTGTGTTTTTCTTAATGTTAGTGGAATGTTATTTTAAGGTTGCATAATGTTTCCGAATCATTCTTTCAACTTCATTTTATTAATAACTTACTCTTCTAGACATTACAATATTGTAAAATGTCCGATGTGCTTAATGTTAACATTATTTCAAAAGAATTAATTCAAATTTAGAAATCAGAAATAATTGTCTGCTATGTTCTGACATTTATTTTGAAGAAGGATTTCTGCTCATGCACAAGCAAATATTATTAATATGAATTAAATGAATTTCATGTATAAAGGCCCATTCATACTATTGAGAGAACACTTACGAGCTATATTACGTAGATTTGTTTTTCTTTCTGTTCTGTTTGGTTTCTTTCTTTAAAAAACTGTGGCTGTCAAGAGAATGAAATAATGCGTAATTGCATTATATCGCATAACATGTTAAATTTGGCATCATATGAAGTTCTCCTGTGGCATCAGGCCACGAAAAACCTTTTTATAACTTTTATGTTTCCATTGTACACCTATATCTTGGTCTATCGTGTAATATAGTGCATGTGTAGTATGTAATGTATTAGTGTAATATGCAATGTGTTTGTAATGTATTCATTTCCCATCTCGCCTTCAGACAGGTTGGGGAGAACCTGATTGTGCCAGGGGGTGTGAAGGTGATTGAGGCTTATGGGTGTATAGTGATTCCTGGAGGTATTGACGTGAACACCTGCCTGCATAAGTCTTACTTCGGCACTCCACCTGTGGATGACTTCTACCAGGGCACCAAAGCTTCTCTGGCAGGAGGAACCACCATGATCAGTAAGTCTGGATGAATTGTTAACATAATATTTTTGAAGAAAGAATTTAGAAAGTTTTTCTTTAAAAAAAATGGACTAAAATTGCTGGTTGACATCTAGAAATAACGCATATATTGAGGTTTTTGCTTTGAATATGTCAGCTAAGGAATTATTTAAAAAAGAAAAAAAAAAGAATTTAGAAAGTTTTTCTTTAAAACAGTGGACTAAAAATGACATTTGATCTCAAGATTGTCTCATTTGGGCAAAGGATCAAATATGTTGAATATTTAAGATGCAGTGCCAAATGTTCTGAGCAACTTCCCTAGCAAGGAGTACAAATCTCCTGGACTAGGACTCACTTGCATCTCCCTGCGAGAGCAAAGCAGTGTCCCATATATGTCTGTTGTTGCTTTCTACAAGGACATGCCCTAGGTCCTGCATGTCAGATTTTGTTTCCTCTAGCAGTCTTAGCCAAGAGTTTTTTATGGTTACAATAGCCAATTTTCTTTACACAATGAATTAGAACTATTAGCTGTTGTGAGTGACACAAAGAGAGAAAAGAGTCTTTGTGCACGTGAAAAAGTCTTCAAGGAGCATACAGAAATCAATAGAATAATCAAGGACTAAAGCAGCAGAGTAATAGCAACTTCAATAGAAAATAATAGGAAATATTTAATCGAATCTTCAAAAATCAACCAAAATATACAATCTCAAAAACATTTTGAGCAGAATCCATCATCTTCCTTTTCAGTTGACCATGTGACTCCACAGCCTGGTGACAGTCTTTTGGAGGCCTTTGAGAAGTGGCAGGAAGCGGCTGATAAGAAGTCCTGCTGTGATTATTCACTTCATGTGGATATCCCTCATTGGCATGAAGGCGTGAAGGAGGAGCTGGAACAACTGGTACAGGAAAAAGGTGAACACATATTTAAAGATGTGACAATATTTGCAATGCTAAAAGTATTTTGTGCTTTTAAAGCCACATATCTTGATACTGAAAATTTGTCCAAAAAAAAAACAAAAAAAAACTTCTATTCACCAAGGACACATTAAATTGATCAAAAGTAAGAGAAAAGACATTTATAATGTTACAAAAGATTTCTATTTCAAATAAATGTTTTTTCTTTGCACTTTAAATTCGTCAAAGAATCCTGAAAAAAATGTATGATGGTCAGAACAACTGTTTTCAACATTGATAATGATAAATATATATATATATATATATATATATATATATATATATATATATATATATATATATATATATATATATATATTTCTCGAGCAGTAAATCAGCATATTAGAATAATTTCTGAAGGATCATGTGACACTACTGGCTGCTGGTAATTAAAAAAAAAAAAAAGCAAGCTTTAACATCAGAGGAATAAATTACATTTTAAAATATATTAAAAGAGAAAACAGGGTTACACATTATTTTAAGGTGTCCTTGTTGCAGTGTAATTCTACATTTAAGTACTAAGAAATATTAATTAACTACATGTACTTACTATATGGTTAGATTAGGTTAGGATTAAGGTTATCTGCATGTAATTATGCATAATTTATTGTTATTATAATAGTAAGTACATGTAACGTGTAATAAGGACACTTTAAAATAAAGTGTTACCGAAAACAGTTTTCAATTGCAATAATATTTCACAATATTATAGTTTTACTGTATTTTTTATCAAACATATGTAGCCTTGGTGAGCATAAGGGACTTCTTTCAAAAAAAATTAACCATGTTACACACTTCAAACATTTAAACCGTACTGTATGTCTTTGGAAATACATGTTAATGTTCTCTTCTTTTGGCAGGAATCAACTCTTTCCAAGTGTACATGGCTTACAAAGGATTATTTCAAATGCCTGACTCTCAGGTTAGTTATCTATGATTCCATCTATAGAACATTCAGTACTGTAATATAATAAAATATCTAATCTGATCTCTCTTTCTCTCCTCTAGTTGTATGAAGCATTCTCTTTCCTTAAGGAGCTGGGTGCAGTGGTGCTGGTGCATGCAGAGAATGGAGACCTGATAGCACAGGTACCTGTTGTCTAATTAGCAAATGCCATACAGAATTCAAACACGTTTTGATGCCACTTACTGTTTTTTCATGTTTACATTTGTTTTAAAGGAACAAAGCAAAATCTTGGCAATGGGCATCACTGGTCCGGAGGGCCACCCACTGAGCCGTCCAGAGGAGGTAGGATCAATAAATAAATTGCCAAATGGATAAAAAAATTTAACTGTGTAACTCTTTATCCAGTCAGTTTCAGCAGAGTGAAGCGTCTTGATGTAATTGGTTATCTGTTTCAAAGCTGGAGGCGGAGGCTGTTTTCCGTGCTATCACACTTGGCAATCGAGTCAACTGCCCTGTCTACATCACCAAAGTGATGAGTAAAAGTGCAGCTGATACTGTGACCAATGCACGGAAGAAAGGTGACTGCATATTGTTGCATGCTGAATTCATATTTTAATATTTTTTAAAAGAAGTCTCTCACCCAGGCTGCATTTATTTGATCAAAAATATAGTAAAAAAAAAGTAAAATTGTGAAATTGTATTACGTTTTCTATTTGAATATATTTTAAAATGTAATATATTACAAAGCTGAATTTTCAGCATCAGTACTCCAGTCTTCAGTGTCACGTGATCCTTCAGAAATTATTCTAATATGCCAATTTGCTGCTCAAGAAATATTTCTTATTATTATCATCACTGTTGAAGACAGTTCTTCTTCATTTCTTCTTATCTACTGCTCAATATGTTTGTAATACTATTACATTTTTCAGAAATTATTTGAAATACTTGTAACAATAAGTCTTTACGGTAACACTTTATTTTTGGGTCTCTTAACTAGTTGCTTATTAGCATGCATATTACTAGAATATTAGCCATTTATTAGTAGTAATTAAGCACATATTAATGCCTTATTCTAAATGACCTTATTCTGCATCCCTAATCCTACCCAATAACTAAACCTACCTTACTAACTATTAATAAGCAGCAAATTAGGAATTTATTGAGGGAAAAGTCGTAGTTAATAGTGAATAAGTGTTCCCTATTCTAAAGTGTTACCATCTTTATTGTCACATTTGGTCAATTAATGCATCCTTGCTGAATAAAAGTATTAATTTCTTCCAAAAAATCTTATTGACACCAAACTATAGCATAAAAAGGTAGGTGTATTTAAAAAAAAGGATATTTATTGCAATGTCTAGCACAACTGGCTAATTTAAACAAACTTGAATATGTTAGACCTATTATTTTTGTACTTATTCTCTTCATTGCACTGGCTTTAGGCTCTGTTGTTTTTGGTGAGCCAATCACAGCCAGCTTGGCAACAGATGGATCCCACTATTGGAGCAAAAACTGGGCGAAAGCAGCAGCCTATGTGACCTCTCCACCCCTCAGCCCTGACCCGACAACACCAGACCATCTTCACTCTCTACTGGCCTGGTAAATAATTTTGAGTTTTTTCTACATTTTTAGACATCTGTGACATTTGCACAGTTAGTGCAGATGCAGTGTAATACTGGAGTCCTATGCTAAGTGGCAATATCTACCAATTGTTTATCTACTCTCTTCATTACTTTGGCTCTTTGCTACATCCAGACCATAGACACACCTTTTCCTTGCCCCATTTCTAAAAATAGATCAGGCTTTCATCTCCTGTTGCCATGGTTACAGCACTCTCCTCCTCCCTCCCCACCACACATACACACACACACACACACACACACACACACACACATACACACATAACTTGTAGACTTGCAGGCTGCTAGACTATGAGAGAGATGTCATTATGTTGACATCCACAGCCACACATACTTTCACATGCACACACACACACACACATTCTCACAGGCACAGAGATTCACACTCACACACACACTGTCACGTAGAGGCAGACCGACACAGCTGGAGAGAGGACATTTATTTTTAGCATAGATACATTCGTCGGGTCCAAAGGATGAGAGGAAATTCTAGAGAAACATCGAAGTTTTTTTTTTTTTTAAAGTATTGAACATTATATGTAGGATGTGAAGACAAACTTTAGTTTTATTGTGTAAACTGGTGTTGCATTTTGTGGATTTCAAAGCATATAATCTCTGTCTGGATATTTTTTCATAATTTCATTGTGTGCATCTTTTGTCCACATAACAGTCACACATATCCATGAGAATTATGGATGCATACATCCATTTGTATTGCAAATATTTAATTGAAGCTGACAACTGCAGTTGGGCCTGATTTTATGGTTAGCACACATGAAGAAACCGTTTCAGTTACACAGAAAAAATTATAATTTACCTGATGCTGGTTGCACAATAAGCAAATTTAGTGTAGGTTTAGTGGAAATGTTTTTAATACTTAATGCTCAGTCTACTATCTCTTATAGTAGCTAAGCTGATTGGTCAAAAGATAGGAGAGATATTTGAGGACATGACCTATTAAAATAGCAAAGAGTTGTTATATTCATCCCTCAGGTCTTTGAAGTGTAATATCTATGGAGCTTGCAATGAATTTAAAATTGAGCAGTAAGCTTTTCATTTTTTTGAAATACTTTTATTCAGCAAGGATTCATTAAAGGGTTAGTTCAGCCAAAAAATGAAAATTATGTCATTAATTATGCACCCTCATATCCTTCCAAACCCGTAAGACCTTCGTTCATCTTCGGAACACAAATTAAGATATTTTTGATTAAATCGGAGAGCTATCTGACCCTCCATAGACAGCAACACAACTGTAATGTTCCCAGGTCCAGAAAAGTAGTAAATACATTGGTAAAACAGTCCATGTGACATCAGTGGCTCAACTTCAGTTTTGCGATGCTACGAGCCTCCTTTTTTTGCGCAAAGAAAACAAAAATAACATAATTTACTCAACAATTCTTCTGCCCCGAGTTACGTCTTCTGCCATTTTGGAGAGTACCCAAGAACGTATTTGACGTAGTCAGTGTTATTTACGCTCAGGGGAAAAGCACGCATGATCGTATAATCTGTGTAATAAGCGTTGTTTACGCTTAGGGGAAAGCATGCTCTAAAATGGTGGAAGACGTAACTCGAGGGAAAAGTAAATTAGATTATTTTCGTTTTCTTTGCACAAAAAAAGGACTCTCGTAGCGTCGCAAAACTGAAGCTGAGCCACTGATGTCACATGGACTGTTTTACCGATGTATTTACTTTCTGGACCTGGGAACATTTCAGTTGCGTTGCTGTCTATGGAGGGTCAGATAACTCTCTGATTTAATCAAAAATATCTTAATTTGTGTTCCGAAGATGAACGAAGGTCTTACGGGTTTGGAACGACATGAGGGTGAGTAATTAATGACATAATTTCCATTTTGGGGTGAACTAACCCTTTAAAAGTGTCAGTGAAGACATTTGTGTTATGAAAGATTTCTGTTTAAAATAAATGCTGTTCTATTCTATTTTAAATATCTATTCATCAAATAATCCTGAAAAAAAAAGTTAGCTGTAGCTATTATAACTGTTTTCAACACTTATAATAATAAATGTTTCTTAAGGAACCAAATCAGCATATTAGAATGATTTCTGAAGGATCATATGACACTGAAGACTGGAATAATGATGCTAAAAATTCAACTTTGTAATCACAGGAATAAATAATATATATAAAATAAAATATATTTTTTAAATATTATATATTAAAATATATTAAATAATATATTAAAATAAAAAACAGTTATTTTAAATTGTAATAATATTTCACAATATTACGGTTTTTAATTTTGATCAAATAAATGCAGCCTTGTTGAGCAAAAGATACAACCTCTAAATAAAAATATGGTCACAAAGAACATCACAACTACCTCTAGAGGGTAGATCATATTCTGATTGGAGCTGCTTCCCCTGTAAATCCAAAGTTCTGTCATGAAACTCTAGATGGCACAGTCCGATAGGTCAAACTCAATCTGACATAATGACATCATCACATGGCGCAGCTGATTGGTTCTTTTTGTATCAGCAGCCAATGAGCTTGCTTCTCAACATTCAAATACTCGGCTAGTGCTTGCTGTAACAGTTACAGTGTGCTTCAGAAACCCTCCACCTTCCCCAGCTCCACCTGTATAGATCTGCTACGGGGTGATTCATGTACGCTATATGGGGGTTATTACATATGTTATATGTGCAGCAGCAGTATTTCTTACATGCTCACAGCAGCATGTTGTGGATGTATTGGGGCAGCAGTAGCGTAGCAGATCTATTCCACCAAGGCCAAACACATTAACATTGTCATGTACATTACCATGCCAATCTCTCCAAGAGTTGTCTTGATAGAATTAAATTTCTCTTAATCTTCATTCTTCAGTGGGGATCTGCAGGTTGTTGGTAGTGGGCATTGTGCTTACAGCACCTCTCAAAAGGCCATAGGGAAAGACAACTTTACCCTTATACCTGAGGGAACCAATGGAGTGGAGGAGAGAATGGGTTTTGTTTGGGACAAAGCTGTGGTAAGTACATCTGCATGTATGTTTATGGATTGAGGTGCAGGTTGCATTTATCAGTCACCACTTAATTTGTACCCTGCAGGCTATGGGGAAGATGGATGAAAACCAGTTTGTTGCAGTTACAAGCACTAATGCGGCCAAAATCTTCAACTTGTACCCCCGTAAGGGTCGGATAGCAGTGGGTTCAGATGCTGACATTGTTATCTGGGACCCCAACAAGATCAAGACCATCACAGCTAAAACACAGCAGTCGGTGAGAACTGAAAATCTCTGCAAGATGCTGGAATATTGAATGATACTCTGGATAGCTGTTGTTTAGTTATACGTACATTTAATACTGCATTTTATATATCTGTAATAGGAATTGTTCCACTGTATTTATAAAATATAATACATACATTTTCAAAACTATATTTTTTTCTAGGTCTTTTCTAAAAGCTTTCAAAATATTCATGGTGATATTATATGTGGTTATATGGTTATACATGGTTATACTTGATAAACAGTGGAAAATGTGTGTAAATAGAAAGGATTTTTTTTTCTAGTATATCTCACTTCTTCTGTTTCCAGGCTCTGGAGTATAATATTTTCGAGGGGATGGAGTGTCGTGGTGGTCCATTGTATGTGGTCAGTCAGGGTAGGATTGTGTTTGAGCAAGGGAAGCTTCAGGTTCAGCAAGGGACTGGACGTTTCATCTCCCGCAAACCCTTCCCTGACATTGCCTACCAGCGCATTAAGTACCGCAACAAGGTATGACTCTTCATTGATTAATTCACTGACCTTCACTCAGTCTCAGTTAGCTATGTTGTATATATATTAAACTATTTTTAAGTATATATTTAGCTATGTTGTATATATTAAAATACTTTCAAGTATATATATATATATATATATATATATATATAGATAGATGTTTGAAGCATATATATAGATATATAAAGATGTTTTTGCTCACCAAGGTTGCATTTATCAGTACAGTAAAGTAAAAAAAACTGTAATATTGTAAATTTATTGTTAACTAAAATAACTGTTTTATATTTTAATATATTTTTTTATTTAATTTATTCCTTGTGATGGCAAAGCTGCATTTTCAGCAGCCATTACTCCAGTCCTCAGTGTCACATGATCCTTCAGAAATCATTCTAAAATTATTATTTGGAGCTCAGAAAACATTTCTTATCAATGTTGAAAACAGTTGTACTGCTTAATGTTTTTGTGGCAACAGTGATACATTTTTTTCAGGATTTTTGATGAATAGAAAGTTCAAAAGAACAGCATTTATTTGAAACAGAAATCACTTTATAAGGTCTTTATTGGCACTTTTTATTAGTTGAATGCTTCCTTACTGAATAAAAGTAATAATTTCTTTAACTTACAGACACCAAAATTTTTAACAAAAGTGTAGTAACGCTTGTCAAATTACTGGTATTTGCGCTATTATTTAACACCCAAAAAAAGCATGTCTTAAAGCAGGCGGTAATTTGCACTGCTCTTGGTAGATTGCGCTGTCATTATAGAAATGATCTGGCTGCGTCTGTGTTCTTTAATGTGTGCATTGTCAGTAAATCACACGCAGAATTTTCCCCTACTATCAGTGCTTTTATGGAATTGCGCTCTAACGCTAATTTGCCCTGTTTAGTAAATCTGGCCTTAGATGTGTTATTTGTTTTATTGTGCAAATACAAAGACTGGTAGAAATTAGTGTATTATCAAACATTTAGGTTCATTTAGGTAACACCAAACCTTACTGTTGCTTGGTAGGTGATGAGCAAGCAGGGCGTTTCTCGTGGAATGTATGATGGTCCAGTATATGATATCCCAGCAACACCCAAATACATAACCCCAGCACCCTCTGCCAAGACCTCACCCACTACACACCAGCCTCCACCAATCAGAAACTTGCATCAGTCTAACTTCAGCCTATCAGGTGAGGAAATTACCTTTTCTAATGAACATATTCCCCAATATGATACATTTATCAGTATTTTAAAGCAAGTATTTCATTTTTATGATTATTTCAATACTATTAGGGGCTCAAATAGACGACAACATTCCTCGGCGCTCAGGGCACCGCATTGTAGCACCCCCTGGTGGTCGTTCCAACATCACCAGCCTTGGTTGAGCCCTTCTGCAGCTCCCATGTGACTTTGAGAGAGCGTGTGTATGTATGTGTCTGTGTGTGCGAGTATTATTACAGTTTTATCTGTTAAAAAACCATCAGTATTCTCCTCTCACAGGGCCATGCTATAAAATATTTTTGTGCAACGCATGCATGTCAAAATATCACTGTACCTTACCTGTGCAGTAAATGTCCCATCTACAGTCAATATTACTGTGTGCATTGTACACAATAGTCTCACTGCTAAAAAATACCTAGACAAATACCTATGGATAGCTAGACAATCACTAGAAAGTACTTTATATCCGTAACAAATTTCAGAAAAAGTAGCATTTAAACAATGCTAATATAACTACTCACATTTATTAAAGTTATGCGTTATTAAAAACCTCATTCTGCTGATGTGACCCCAGTGTTTGTGAAAATGTCCTGCTTTAAAAGCCCTGTGAAGCCGGTCACTAGTCATCCCACAAAATGGTGCTCCTCCTACTGGACAACTTACTGAACTAAAGATAACTTGTATTAGTGATGATAAGGGAAAAGTGCTAGAATGCAGGTCTGGGATCAGTTTTGGCATAGATGTACCACTAATAAGTACATTCTAAATCTGAGTGACAATCTGCTCTGACAAGCACTTTTAACTTTCATGTTCTCTGTGCACTGAAATGTTTTTAATTCTGTGTTATCAGTCTATTTGTGGTAAAGAATGGTGATGGATTGCATGATCTCACTTTTAGATGTTGGTAATATTGACATCTGACCTTTCGATTCTTACACTCTTTATACTTTGAAGGATAATTTTATCAGTTGTCTTATCTAATTTGAATTGTTTTACAAGAAAACTCGTTATATCACTTTTTATTTTAATTTTACCTGTAGTGAAAAAGGCTGCATGCCATTTTAGCTCCTCCAAGCTCTTGGCTGTGTAGATTTTGCTTATTGCAAAATTAGATGTTGACTAGAGAAGGTATTCAGATTACCTAATTTCGCAAATGCAAAATCAAAGAATGCAACTATATGCAATCCGCAAGATTTTTTTTATCTGCAACACTCTCATCTTGTGATGCAAATTCTCCCATCTGGAAGAGCAAGTCACACATGCATTCAGAAAGAGCTGAAAATGCTTTCATTTCATCTGCCTGTTTTTTTCTTCTTTTGTGAGATTTCTACAGTATTGCTCCACATCCAAGTGGCACTAACCTAGTCACTGTGTACACTAAAAGTCTTAACACCGAACTTCCACTGGATAAATGGTAATTGCTTTTGTTTTGGACCAATACAAGGCCAACGATACAAGCCTGCTGTATTGTTTTCCATACCCCATTGTGATGTTGTATTGCCTATGGTATATATAGTGTTTATGACCAATGCCATTTTAGTTTTTGTAGGCTGATATCCACTAATGCACACATTGACTGTTGATAATGATATTCACTTTGCTATGGTGAAATAAAGTTCATAAATAGATGTTGCTGAAGCTGCTGCTATGTGATTCACTTGTGTGAGATTGCCTTTTTCTGAATTAACCAAATCTGATGGAAAAGAACAAAGAAAACTGGGGTTGAATTTCACTGGTTTCTCTTATTTGTCATAATATCATGTATTTTTGATAGTCAATTACTGTAGACATATAAAAATCTTGCCAAAAAATAAATACTGAACATGTCCACCAGTATTGTCTAGGGGAAAAAACAAAAAACATCCCGTTCACGTAACAGAATATGTAACTCTACCACCTGCAAAAACAAAGCTTGCTTGCGTGGAGACGGACAGAGCAAAAGTCACACATCTGAGAAAAAAAAAACAAAAAAAAAAAACAAAAGGATGAAAGGATGAAAAAAGAGAAAGCCAAAAGACAAGTAAGTGAGATTCTTAATGAAGATAAAAGATACAGAAGATAAGCAAACACTACTCCACCACGTGCAAAGGGGAAAAAAGATGGATATCAAGGAGCCCAAATGCAGTGACAAAATCATTCTGCAGTCCTCTGTTAGTCAGCTGGAAAAGGGACTTTTTCAGTCCCTTCCCAAAAACAGGGCCACAAAGAAAGACTAACTAACTAACTGTCTTCTTTCGGTCCGTTCTAAGTGAAATTTTCACTTTAAAATTATGTTTTCACCTGTAGATTTACTGTATATATTCACCACTAGATGTCCAGTACTAGTTTTCTGGGATAGTTCACCCAAAAATTAAAATTTTGTCATCATTTACTCACTCTCTGGTTTTTCCAAATATGACTTTCTTTCTTCTGTTGAACACAAAAGTAGATAATCTTAAAAACCTTATCAGACGGTCACTAAAATATTCACTTGTTGGATAAAAATACTCTACAGTGTGAAAAATTCCATACAATTAATGTGGTTTAAATAATAGTGCTTTATATTTTAAAACATGGTTTAAAATATAAAATTCTGCAAATACTGTTAAGCAGTCTACTATTCAAGTTAATTTATTGTGTCCCCTTTTAATCCTAAAGAATTTAATCCTTCTTTTAAAGAAATTGTTTACCCAAAAATTTTAATTTACTCACCTTCAGGCCATCCAAGATGTAGATGAGTTTGTTTCTTCATCAGCACAGATTTGGAGAAATTTATAACTCGCTCACCAATGGATCCTCTGCAGTGAATGGATGCCGTCAGAATGAGAGTCCAAACAGCTGATAAAAACATTTTATTAGCTGATAAAAACACAGTAATCCATACGACATCAGTTCATCTTGTGAAGTGAACATCTGTGTGTTTGTAAGAAACAAATCCATAATTAAGGCATTTTAACTTTAAACTGCCACTCCATAATCCAAAACACATCCTCCAGTGAAAGAGACCATCCATTGGTGTCCACCGACATATTTGTTTACATTGGTTTTGGTCTGTTTTCACTTGTAAACGATGCATGATCTGTGCATAGTTATCTCCTGATTCAGACTTTAATTACTTTTTTTACTGGAGAAAGCAATGAATAGAGGACTTTTAGCAGGAAGCAACGGTTTGAAGATAAAAATGTTTTAATGGCTTTGTTTTACACACAGGTTTTTGCTTCAAAATACATTAATGGACTGCCAGTCCTGTGGATTACTTGTGGATTATTGTGATGATTTTATCAACAGTTTGGACTGTCATTCTGACGGCACCCATTCACTGCAGATTATCCATTGGTGAGCAAGTGATGTAATGCTAAATTTCTCCAAATCTCTTCAATGAAGAAACAAACTCATCTACATCTTGGATGGCCTGAGGCCCATTTTCAGCAAATTTGAATTTTGGGGTGAACTTTTGCTTTAACTGAAAACATGTTACGTTTGATAACCAAAAAGTGTAATTTATTTATTATGTATTGTAATTAAATTACATTAATGCATTTTTCTCTATGGAGGTGGATTAAGCGTCCAAATACGTTTTTGTGACACTATATCTATTGGGTAAAATGGACAAAAGAGGGCGTTCTACTTATTAATGTGAACCTGCAAAGGAACCTGACACGAGACACTTCAGATTGTCGTTCAGTCATGTGAACATTTCAGCGAGGGTCTTAAGAAACAATGAGGTTAACTGTAAGATCCGGTCAAAACGCTGAAGTAAATGGGATTGCTTTGGGGGGGAGTATGCGGTGTCCGCCACACGGAACATATTTTGGTGTGTTTTTGTTTTTTTGTGAAACTTAAAGACATGTACAACTTCACATCCCTGAGCGCTCATGGAGAGCCCGCGGGTCGCATTTTCCTAGGTTTCGCACTTTCTCTCCTCGTGTTGTGGACGTTATTGGGGAATTTCACGGTTTGCGCTGCGGTTTTGCGCTTCCGTCACCTGAGAGGAAAAGTTACCAACATCTTCATCGTGTCTCTGGCGATGTCCGACCTGCTGGTGGCTGTTCTCGTGATGCCGTGGAAAGCGGCCACGGAGGTGACAGGACACTGGGCGTTTGGCTCTTTCTGCCAGTGCTGGGTGGCTTTTGACATTATGTGCTCCACCGCTTCCATCCTGAACCTGTGCGTAATCAGCTTGGATCGGTACTGGGCTATTTCAAACCCGTTTCAATACGAGAGGAAGATGAACCGTAGAGTCGCCCTCGTTATGGTCAGCGTAACGTGGATCGTATCGGTGGCTATATCATTCGTGCCCGTGCAGCTGAACTGGCACCGGGCAGACCTGGGAACGGTCACCACAAGCAACTGGACCACCAAGGAAATGTGTGACTCGAGTCTGAGCAGAACCTATGCCATTTCATCCTCTCTAATAAGTTTTTACATTCCCGTAGCAGTGATGCTGGTCACATACACGCGCATCTACCGCATTGCTCAGGTTCAAATCAAGAGCATCTCTTCTTTGGAGCGCGCAGCGGAGCGCGCACAGAACTGCAGAGCAGGTGCGCGCACCTGTCCTCTCCAACACCGCGCGATAAGAGAAACCAAACTCTTTAAAACTCTCTCTGTGATTATGGGGGTGTTTGTGTGCTGCTGGTTTCCGTTCTTCGTCCTGAACTGCGCGGTTCCTTTCTGCCACAAGCCAAATTGTGTCAGCGAAGCAACTTTTAACGTGTTCGTGTGGTTCGGCTGGTGCAATTCATCGCTCAATCCGATCATATATGCTTTCAACTCTGATTTCAGAGATGCTTTTGCTCGACTTCTGTGCTGCCATGGCCTGTGCACTAAAACACATTTTGATATTCAGTGCAAGGATCCGGTGTCCACTAATAATCAGGACAGCTCTGTTAACACTATGGAGGTCGGTTATGTCAGTTTGGACAGGGTGGACAACGAAATGCAACGCCCTTTGGTGGAGATACATATGTTTGGAGATGAGAGCGAGGTTCAGCATACTAACTCAGAAGATGCTTGTTAGAATAAATGACTTTTTTTGTTAGGTTTAATTGTAGGGGAGACGGCTTGCTTTCACAGTTAATATTTCTCAGGTCTTATTTTTGAAGGTCAGTTTCAGTATAGGCACACACCTTAATGTTTTGGCTCAGAAAAGATTTAAAAATGTCCAGGAAACAGGATACAGTTCCATCAATACACATTGATTTTATCGGGGCATGTTGTCACATTGAGAACCTTGGCCGATTTGAGGGGAACGTCTTAGTTTAAATTGTTCAGGAAAAAAATGCCATTTTCAATCTCAAAGTAAGAATGCCGTTTTTAACATACACTTAAACTTTTTAAAGCAGTTTTTAAACAGTAAAACAATCGATCCGAAATGCATGTAACATACAAAATGATCAAAACATTATTTTTAGCTAAGAGGTAACAAACATTGAATGTATGAAATAACATTTTATAAAACATAGGACAAGTTGGCCCAACTTACTTTTGAATACAATCTAGCAACACTAAATGAAGAGCTTAAAGGGACAGTTCACCCAAAAAAAAAAATTAAAAAAAAAAAAAAATAAAGAACATTCTGTCATTATCTAATTACTCTCATGTGGTTACAAACCTGTGTGAACTTTCCTCTGTGGAATGTAAAAGATGATATTTTGAGATGACTGATTGGTGACCAAAATTATTTAAAATATCTTCCTTTGTGTTCTGTAGTACACATAAAGTCATAAAAAATGTCATAAAGTTTTTAGGTGAACTGTCCCTTTAATATTTACTCATATCAGTGTTTTTTTTTTTTTTTTTTTGCCATGATTTGAAGAAAATAAGTGAAAAGGGTTGTTTGTACCTTGTGTGCTAGTTTCACCAGACTTACATTTATGTAAAATACATATGTTTTCAAAAATACAGTTTAAGTTTTAAAATTTGGCCCTTGGCCTATCCCAGTTTGAGATTAATATGTTTACTTTTTTACCCACTAGTTTGGTGGATAGAATACATATGAATATCCTAAATTCTGAAAATGCTGAACTAGGTGCCTAAAACCAATTGGATTTCGACAAGTTCCTTAGCTATAATCCTTGTGATAACTTCCCATGTCTCCTCATAGCCTACTTTTTTGTTTACTTCTTTGCATACATTTGAAGATGACCACAAAGGTCAGGTTATCGTAGCCACAGAAAGAGGTCTGAGGTTTTAATAGACCGGATGCCAAAGAGCTTGACAAGTAGTATCGTTTTCCATTAGGCATGGTTACTTCCTCTCATAAATAATTAGATGGCTGCAATCTCCACTCAAGGAATGTTACATTTTAGTGTGCAAGGGCTTTGGGACTATAGATTATGTATGGCGTGTTATAGATGATGCTTTGTAAGTGCATAGGGTTGTACATGTTGACGCTTGTCACCTTTAGCAGGGTCTGTTAGTTGACGAACATGGTATTTTTAACAGTGCATAACAATCAGGTATATTTTCTTCATTAGGCTGATCATCTTGACTTTGTTAAATTAGGTTGGATGTCTTTGCCTTCTATGAAACATACTCATTATTCTTCTTTATTATGTTCGATTAAATTGTTAATTGCAAGCACCAAATTGTAAGCACCAAAAGTCATTTAATACAGGTTTTCCTTAAAAGTTGCACACAGCTGCATTTCCTGAGCATTGGGATTCTTTTAGGGACACATTGGGCTAGAGTGTACTCACGATAGGCATGCTACATATGTAATTAATTCACAATGAGAGGTTTCAGTTGGCTCACAGCAATGAATAAAACATGGGAAGGCAATCTCTAATCCCTTAATAACCTCACACAAGTTAAAAAAAAACAAGTATTTTGACAATTGTATTTTTTGATGATTTTGAATGACAAGTGCTGAGCTGCTATAATATTTATAAGCTGTTGCAAACTGGTGTAAATATGTTTAAGAGTAAAATCACTGCTCAGATTTGTCGCTGAATGAAAAGGTGTTTAAAATTGATGGCCCTTGTAGCTAAAAATACATCACCGCCCTTGATGTCTTCATTCTTGAATCACATCCAGCCCCCGAGGCTTGCTTTATTTTTGGAATCCACAGGGATGTTTGTCTATTGAAATTGTTAAAAAGAGCCATGACAGAGCTGCTAAGAACAAGTACATGCCTCTTTTTTATCTAAACTCAACTCCTTTTAAGATCTTGATCTTAATTTCTAGCAGTGGCTGGGGAGTCTGATGGGAAAATGTGCCAGTAGGTGTAACATTTAAAATCCTTATTTGAGTAACTGTATATCCTATATTCACAGAGGTCCCAAAATATTTGGACACTTAAGTCATACTTAAAATGTATAAATGTCATTGCAATAAAGTGGGTGACCATGCGTCCAATTTTTCCCAGATATGTCCAGACCAGGAATTATAAATTGCTAAAAGAAGTAGTAAAATGTTTTGCATGTTAATATGTCTTATATAATAAAACAACAGATAGACTAATCAAAATTAAGACAAAAAGTATTTGGACACTTTCTGGTTATCAAACGCTAGTGAATCATGTACATAGTTAATGTGATGGGTTACACCTGGGGTTTCTCTGCTAGGACACCTGTGTGAACTCGAGGAGAACTGACTTTATATATCTTTAACCACTCTGGGACAGGTTAAGTTAATTGTAAAAATGGCTCAGAAAAGTGATTAGTTATGAGAAAAGGTTTAGCAGTATTTGCTTGAAGATATCACTTGATTTTATAAGTAAGTGTGGCTTACTTATAAAAGTATCCTTCTTGAGGCCATTGCATATGCTTACTTAATGAAGAAGAAAGAGTATCTCTCTGTCCGTGTGCTTGGTCATCAAACACTCTGAGTAATGCTAGCCTGCACACGGAGTTTCCTGTAACTGGTCAAAGAGGTTAATATGCACACATAGTGTTAAGAGATCAGTCACTGAGGGATGAAACACAAACAACACAGGAATAAATTAAGTGCATTATTTACTTTTATGTATTACTGAACTGAAGTAAGAGTAGTAGTAATTAATCATATAATCAGTTAAGACTGGAGGCAAGTGAATAAATATTAGATTTATTTTGTATTAAAATTTTAACTATTAAATGAAGAGTTGAGAATCACAAAAATATTGCTTAATTATAGTTTAACTAAAATTGATTGTCTGTTTGCACTAATTAAAAATAAGTGTCATCAGTGTGTAACATTTTTAAGTTTGTTATTTTTGTTTTTATATTTATACCAAAAGGCTAATTTCAAGGTAAGAAAGAGTGGAAAAAAATAACTAGTTAAATATTTTCTAATTTGTCAGTTTAATGTGTGTAAGTGAGTGTGAGAAATTTGCAGATTTCATTATTGTTTATGGAAAACATACACATGACCTAATTTGTTGAAATTAAACTACTGCTGAAAATGCATCTGAGACTGTTAATAGTAGGGTATTATGCCATTTCCATTTTCATTATTAAATTATAGCTATGAAATTGATTACATTATGAAGTTATTATTATTACTACCTGAATTTAAGGTAGGCCTAGATACTTTTTTTTTTTCAAGGAAGATAACTGTTATAGTATAACTGTTATAATATGTACATCAGGGGCGCCTGCAGGATTTCTTCCGATGGTACGCACAGATTTGGCCTACTACTGTTCCAGCTATTAAAATAGATCAGTTTTTTAATGGTAAAGTGATTATATTTCGTTTCGTTTTTTTATAAAGTTAATTTAGAAAAACGTTTGGAGCATTTTTTGTTTATTAAATGTATGGGTTTTTTTTTTGTTTGTTTGTTTTGTTTTGTTTTAAGTAACAACCAAGCGGCCAGACAGATTAATTTAGCCTTCTCAAATCATCACGACTTCCCTAAAATAAAATCTATAGATATAAAACAGTTCAAGCATATCACAATGTTAGTTTAAATGTATAAAACTATATAAATGTACGCTATAGGCGCACATCCAATCGTCTGTGCGGAGAGTGAAAGCTAAAGCGCGCTCTGCAGGACATGGAGGCGCCATCCCCGTCATTTGCATTTTTTTTTCTTGATAGTGGAAACAACTTAAAATACGCCGAAATTTTTGCTCATAAAGGTAAGAGTAATACATCATTCGGAACTGTAAAGGGTCTGCTTTTATTTGCGTGCATTCACGATATCAACAAAAGGTTGTGCTTTTGTAAAATAAATAGGAAAACAGGACGCGCATTCTGCCGTCTCTTCCTGAACAGGAACACTTCACAATGATGAACCGAAACTCAGCGAAATTGACTCACAGATATGATAAATATATCTATAGAAAGCTTTAAATTATTACTTTAAAATGAAATAATTCAAATCGAAAATTAAAACTCTTCCATTATGTAATCCCTAAAGATGCATTTCTCTCTAAAGGCAGGTCCAATGAGGAGATGGCGAGTCATTTTTTCATCACCGTTTTTTCATCACCATTTTTATGTTGCTCTGTCCTGAATACCTTAGAATTTAAAGGATTTGCTGCAACGCAATTTAAGCTTTAAAAATTACTTTACTGCATTCCAGATGCTTTTAAAGAACTTTTCACTATAAATTTTACGGGTAGCTTGAATGTAAAACATTGTCATGAATTCGTTGTATAACCTATTCCCATTTGTAAAATAGGCTACAAATAATTATTGTAGTCTAACCCTGATCTCATGAAAGTGCGTATAGCACGATTTTCTGTTTCTATTTGGCGTAAATGTTTATAAGCAGAAATTGACTTTGGCGTGCAAAAGACTGATAAATTCATAATTAATATGGCTGAGCCGAAATACGGGACACACTGGCCTATAATTTACTGCTGAAATGTTTGCAGGGCAAATCTCAGGTCAGTCTGAGCGCTCATGGTACGCAGAATCACACTAATTATATTGATCACTCTAAGAAATTAATAAAATAACTATTGCTTAGAGACATCTAGTGGCTGATGTGCGCAGTAAAGCTAGTTTAGACTATTTTCGTGAATATTTAGCAGGTGTTTATATGAGATATTTGCATTTGTAATGACTTTTTATTCAGTAACATTGTACCTGGATCAAGGTCCCAGACACACCCTAATTTGATTAATATCAATAATTCGTGCATAATTATTTTATCAGTTATCGTCTGAACTATTAATTTAAAGTATTACACATGTATACTGCACATAAACTAATTACAAGTATTTAAGCATAAGCAAAAATGCTTTTTAAGATAATAAGAAACAATTTCCGGCGACTGTGTCCTAACCTTTGACTAGTAATGTGCAGACTTTTAATTTGTACACCCTTGAACCGGAACTGATGTCCTCAAGTCTGCAAGAACATCCTACAGAGGCTGAAGGAAGTGTGGGTTGCTCCGTAAACATCATTCAATACGTTTGTTTTCTATATTCGTATGTGCGTTTGTGTTTTTCCCACCGAAATATCCGTGCGCTCTTTCGGGGTTAGTGGGTTTTAATCTAACCGTGTCTTTGGCTTCTGGAGCGCGTTGTAGAGCTCAGAGGAGAAGATGTCTGCGGAGGAGGCGGATAAAAGCACCGCCGCTGATGCGAGTGCAGGAGACGAGGAGGAGGAATGGCTGTACGGGGGTCAGTGAGCGCCAGATCTGTTCTGTACTTAACATTAACGGCTAGGAGAAGTGTGGTTATTAATAATCACCCCATATATTGGCATGATTAAAATAGGGGCCTTTGTACTGCAGTGTTGTGAGATACCTGTCACTTCACTAGATGTTTAAACTTCACGTCTGTGGTTTAATTAATATTTCTCGTTATGAGGGAATAGATAAATCAGTTTCAGAATTTTTTAGATTCTGTTATTCTTGAGAAAAATCGGTCCGAGGGTAGCTGATAGATTCCATTCAACATTCTGCGTTTCGAATCTGTTCAAGATTCTTTTTGTTGCTACTTTAAGAGATTCTATTTTGATTCACACTGAGACCGGATTCTTCAATGCTTGATAGATGTTAATATAGAAATTGAATTTATCTGAGATTGTCTTTGAGAATTCTGTTTGTTTTCTGTTCTGTTTTGAGAAAAAGTTAGAATCGTTTTACACATTCGTTTCTTTTTTTGCTTATATTAGCTACTTTGTGAAATTATATTATTTCACTTTCTGAGGGTACTGAAAAATAATTAAAATCTCGGATATATTGTCTTGTAGAATGATTTTGAGATTCTTTTCAAGAATACTTTTCAAATCTGTTCATGATTCTGTAGGATATGTATGAAATATTATTCATTTGACAGCAGTGTATTGTATACCTTACTCATAATCATTTTGCTGATCATGCATTGTGTTTTTTACAGATGAAGGTGAAAGTAAAGAAACTGAAGAAGAGGAGGCCAAACTAACAGCAGCCATCAGGTGAGATATGACATGCTTACTGTTAGTAATGTAGTGGATGTTAGTGACTTTTCGATTTTTTTAGATGCCATGGACCCCCAAATATCAATATGTCAAAATATTATTTTGAAAGTATGTGGTTTCTATTAAGCTCCCTATACTCACTATAGTACTATACTGTTAGATGCACTGTTTTTATCTAAACATTTCCACAGACACTCTAGGACTCCCCCTGGGGGGGTCACCGGTGTATACAAGTGGTCTGAATTTTTAGAAGATGTGAAATGATTAATGATATGAAAAATTACAGAAAGACCACACACACACTGCTTTGTTACTTCCAGGTGTTTTCCCCCGAATAACACTGAAATTGATTTTAAGGCATGGGCTACTAGATTGCAAATCGCATACACATTAATTGCAGGAACAGGTGATGCTGTTTTTTTTTTTTTACAGCATATCCTGTAAAACGTGTGCCAATACTGAGATTTGCATTTTTAAGTTGACTAAGGGGTTCATCTGCATTTGTTTTCATCATTCTCATGTTGATCCATCTGTGTCTGCAGTGCGACCTCCGCTCCTCCTGTTACCGAGGAGGTCACCGCAACCACAAACAACACCACTACTACCATCACCAGCACTACTGGAAATGGTGTGACCAGTCAGGTAACAAATAAAACCACTGTAAGCCGCTTCATTCAGTTTTGATGGATTTGATTTAAAGTTGATTTAAATTTTGGTTGCTGTTGTGCTGAATCAGCTTGAATACTTCAACATATATCAATATTACACCTCTACATTACACTGCAATGTGTGTCAGTCTTGTGTGGCGAAAGCTGCAGATGAAAGCATTTATTGAGTGTTTAATGGCTTAGTTGGGTTGTCTTTTTCTATGCTTGTAAGTAATTAAAATTTGGCAAGTTTAAGATCAGGTTACACATCTGTAACATTTATGTTGATTAATTATGGTGAATTATTACAAATGAATAGTACAGAAAAAACGCTCTTTTGTTTGTCTTAGGAGGAAGCGCCTGGAGAAGATGAAGACAGTGAGAGCGATAGTGATGATGATGATGATGATGATGTCCGCGTCACTATTGGAGATATCAAAACAGGAGCGCCACCGTACACGTAAGCATCCAAAGATTGTGCTCAAATTCTGAGGATTCTAAGGTTCACACTGGGTGTTTGATAGAAAACCTGACACTACCTGCAACCCAAGGTGATAGAATTGGATTTATTATGGACTGAAGTCGATCAAATCATGGCCAAAAAAACAATGGAGTGTTCTGGTTTAACTGATTTGGATCATGCTTTAAAGGGATAGTTCACCAAAAAATGAAAATTCTGTCATCATTCACTCACTTTCATGTTGTTCCAAATCCATAAGACTTTGGCTTATCTTCGAAACTTAAAGTAAGATGTTTATAAATAAACTTGAGATGTTTCTGTCCCTCCATTGAAAGTACAAGGAATCAGGAACTGATTTAATTTAGGCTTTATTTACATATAAACACACAGAGCGAATCACATATGGTAAACACTGAAGACTGCACATTTGAGCATCTGTATTTACCATATGTGATATGCTTTATGTATCTATATCAATGTTTAGATGTAAACAAAAGCCTAGATTAAACCTCATCAACCTTCATAATATAAAGTGATCATATTTCTTTACAGGATTTAGATTAAACTGCTTTATTCATATGGATTAATTTTATGATGCCTTTATGACCTTTATGGGTTTTCCGATCTGAGAAAAAGAATGAATAATAAATACATTTCAAGTAATTGCATGTCAAGACACAGTCATTTGTTATGTAGTATGGGCTTTTTGGCATGTTTTTTTTATTTTTTTTACTAAAATAGATTGTATAACTGATGTATTTATGATGTTTTATTGTGCAGGGCATATGGTGGAACTCCGGTGAATCTAAACATAAAGTCAGCAGGCAGCAGAGCGTATGGAGCAGGTGAGTGAATCTATAGGTGCATCTCAATAAATTAGAATGTTGTGGAAAAGTTCATTTATTTCAGTAATTCAGCTCAAATTGTGAAACTCATGTATTAAATAAATTCAGTGCACACAGACTGAAGTAGTTTAAGTCTTTGGTTCTTTTAATTGTGATGATTTTGTCTCACATTTAACAAAAACCCACCAATCTCAACAAATTAGAATACTTCATAACATTTTTAGTGAATTGTTGGCCTTCTGGAAAGTATGTTCATTTATTGTATATGTACTCAATACTTGGTAGGGGCTCCTTTTGCTTTAATTACTGCCTCAATTCGGCGTGGCATGGAGGTGATCAGTTTGTGGCACTGCTGAGGTGGTATGGAAGCCCAGGTTTCTTTGACAGTGGCCTTCAGCTCATCTACATTTTTTGGTCTCTTGTTTCTCATTTGTCTCTTGACAATACTCCATAGATTCTCTATGGGGTTCAGGTCTGGTGAGTTTGCTGGCCAGTCAAGCACACCAAAACCATGGTCATTTAACCAACTTTTGGTGCTTTTGGCAGTGTGGGCAGGTGCCAAATCCTGCTGGAAAATGAAATCAGCATCTTTAAAAAGCTGGTCAGCAGAAGGAAGCATGAAGTGCTCCAAAATTTCTTGGTAAACGGGTGCAGTGACTTTGGTTTTCAAAAAACACAATGGCCCAACACCAGCAGATGACATTGCACCCCAAATCATCACAGACTGTGGAAACTTAACACTGGACTTCAAGCAACTTCAAGCTATGAGCTTCTGCACCCTTCCTCCAGACTCTAGGACCTTGGTTTCCAAATGAAATACAAAACTTGCTCTCATCTGAAAAGAGGACTTTGGAGCACTGGGCAACAGTCCAGTTCTTCTTCTCCTTAGCCCAGGTAAGACGCCTCTGACGTTGTCTGTGGTTCAGGAGTGGCTTAACAAGAGGAATACGACAACTGTAGCCAAATTCCTTGACACGTCTGTGTGTGGTGGCTCTTGATGCCTTGACCCCAGCCTCAGTCCATTCCTTGTGAAGTTCACCCAAATTCTTGAATCGATTTTGCTTGACAATCCTCATAAGGCTGCGGTTCTCTCGGTTGGTTGTGCATCTTTTTCTTCCACACTTTTTCCTTCCACTCAACTTTCTATTAACATGCTTGGATACAGCACTCTGTGAACAGCCAGCTTCTTTGGCAATGAATGTTTGTGGCTCACCCTCCTTGTGAAGGGTGTCAATGATTGTTTTCTGGACAACTGTCAGATCAGCAGTCTTCCCCATGATTGTGTAGCCTAGTGAACCAAACTGAGACCATTTTGAAGGCTCAGGAAACCTTTGCAGGTGTTTTGAGTTGATTAGCTGATTGGCATGTCACCATATTCTAATTTGTTGAGATAGTGAATTGGTGGGTTTTTGTTAAATGTAAGCCAAAATCATCACAATTAAAAGAACCAAAGACTTAAACTACTTCAGTCTGTGTGCATTGAATTTATTTAATACACGAGTTTCACAATTTGAGTTGAATTACTGAAATAAATGAACTCTTCCATGACATTCTAATTTATTGAGATGCACCTGTATGTGTTTCAAAGCTTGGCTCTTTCTCACAAAATTGCTTACAGATGCCTTTTCATACAAAACAACATTTGTCAGCTCCTGACGTAATTCGAGTGTGTATTCAGTAGGTTCTAAAGTGAAGGGCATAGACCTTGAAGCTCCAGGCAGCATCAATGGAGTTCCAGTCCTGGAAGTGGACATGGAGTCATTTGAGGAGAAACCATGGAGGAAGCCAGGTGTGTATTAACTTAGGATTGGACTTTTTTGTTTTTTGCATGTGATGTCTGCATATTGTTTAGCCTATGTGTGTTTACAGGTGCGGACTTGTCTGACTATTTTAACTATGGTTTTAATGAGGACACGTGGAAAGCATACTGTGAAAAGCAGAAGAGGTTACGCATGGGCCTCGACATTCTCAACATTGGATCCACCACCAGCAAGATCTCAGTAAGCATGATCAACTGTTACTGGGGATTGAAATTGTAAAGAACAATTCTGCCTCTGATTCCACTGTTCCAGGTCCTTTAATGATTCCTTAGGGATTTATAATGTTTGGAAGACAATTCTTTTGCATTTCAGATTTCAGCAGAATTGTAAAATACAATTTCTTTCTGATTTTTTTTTTTTTTTTTTTTAAATTATAAACCGTTTTTTATTAAAACTGTTTCAGCTTGATTATATCTTGATTGTAACTTCTCCTAAACTTGTATCTTGGATTGAGGAGAAAAAAATAAAACTGATCTCGACTTTTCAGTGTTAATTTTACACTACCGTTCAAAAGTTTGTGGTCGGTAAGAATTTTGTATGTTTTTGAAATAAGTCTCTTAAGCTTAACAAGGCTACATTTATTTGATCAAATATACAGTAAAACAGTAATATTGTGAAATTATTACTATTTTAAAAAACTGTTTAACATTTTAATATATTTTAAATGTAATTTATTTCTTTGGCAATGTTGAATTTTCAGCAGCCATTACTCCAGTGTCTCATGATCCTTTGTAAATTATTCAAATATGCTGATTTAGTGCTCAGAATGTTGAAAGCAGTTGTGCTGCTTAATATTTTTGTGGAAACCATGGTACATTTCAGGATTCTTTGATGAATATAAAGTTTAAAAGTACAGCATTTATTTTAAATAGAAAACTTTTGTAACATTATAAATGTCTTTACTATCACTTTTGAACATCTTTGCAGAAAAAAAAGTATTAAAGACTCACACTTCTGAACTGTATGTGTATATTTGCATATTTTTAATGCTTTTATACCATCCGCATTAGCAGAAGTATCCCAAACCATCTGCAAAAATGAATAAGAATGGGGTTTTGATTCCCAACCCAAGCTGTTACATTCCAGTCTGATAATGTCATGTTAGTAGTAATTAAATTAGTAATTATTAGTCAAGTGTGCATGTTTATATATACATGATTAACATGTTACCTTTTCCACCTCGTTCTTCTTTCAGGTTCAGCAAGGTCGCACAGGTAACAGTGAGAAGGAGATCACAGTTGCAGCTCATGCAGCTAAAGCTGACTTTTCCTCTCCATCTAACCTGTATAAAGCAGGTCTCAACCCAGCAAGGTAAGCATGTTCTCTCACACATCCACTGGGGGCAGTTCATTCATTTCAGAGTTTCCACACTCCAGTTTCAGAGTCTTTATGTTTGGGAATGCATGTACAGTGTTTGTCCCGCATCTGTCATGTGGGAGAGGGGATTAGTAACTCATTTTTGCCTGTCTCCCCTTACCCATGCCCTCATAGGATATCCCCTCCACAGTGGGCAGGGCCTGCCACTCAAGAAATGTCCTATTATACGTAAGTGGGAGGTGACATGGGCGTGGTTTGTATTACAAGGCCTGAGTAGACATTTAAATATGTAATTAAACGGGCTTCATTTATTGTCTTTTTCTTTTTTTTATTGATGACCACAGTTCATTTCTGTTGGTGATGTTTTAATCTACAAAGCACTATGAAAAAATGCAAAAATCTACTGCTTTGACAACGGACTCAGAAATCTGGACCGTTTTTCTTTGCAAAACTGTGTAGTCGTTAGAGCAGTATGTTATATTGGGTTTATATGTGTGTTTTTTACCAAGTTAGGCATGACATTCTGGTAGGGGTAGGCGATATGACTAAAATTTTATATCACAGTATAGTCATTTTGTGTGTGTATACATACTCACTGGCAACTTTATTAGGTATGCCTTGCTAGTACCGGGTTGGACTCCCTTTTGCCTTCAGAACTGCCTTAATTCTTCGTGGCATAGATTCAACAAGGTGTTGGAAACTTTCCTCAGAGATTTTGGTCCATATTGACATGATAGCATCACGCAGTTGCTGCAGATTTGTCGGCTGCACATCCATGATGCGAATCTCCCGTTCCACCACATCCCAAAGGTGCTCTATTGGATTGAGATCTGGTGACTGTGGAGGTCATTTGAGTAAAGTGAACTCATTAGTTATGTTTCCATCCACCTATTTTTATGCGCATTTTGGACTATCGCATAAAAAATTCGCTGGATGGAAATGCCAAGATGTGCATAAATTCTGAAAATGCGCATAAAAAAATTATGCGCACAACTGAGTAGGATAAACTTTTTATCCGATAAGAAAAAATGCGCATAAACTACGATGGAAACACATTTACCGAATAAATTCCTCCATGCGGATCAAAAAAGTCATGTGACTTTGCGTTATGAGACGGGATAACTTGACTAACCAGCTGACCGATCTCGTTCACAGCATCTATAAGTTGTTGTAGTCACTCTGAAAAGCCTGAGCAAAGTCTGTCATCAAAGTATTTCTGTATAATTGTCTTACACGACTGTGTTCCCCAACAGCTGGTAACCTCCTCAGAAAGCAGTGACAGCATTTATTGTTACGTCTGTTCTCTCTGAGGCACAAGTAATTTATATCATATATGAAAATTATTATATTCAATGGCTTCTCCTATATTCTTAGTGATATTTAGTGCCACGGTTTACCAGGAAGTGACGATTTTGTTCTCTTTGACTCGTTGGATGGAAACGGTGCTTTATTCGCATATGTTTTATGCGATATTCCAGTTTAGCGCATAATTTAAATTCGAATCTTTGGATGGAAACATAGCTAATGTCATGTTCAAGAAACCAGTCTGAGATGATTTGAGCTTTGTGACATGGTGCTTTATCCTGCTGGAAGTAGCCATCAGAAGTTGGGTACACTGTAGTCATAAAGGGATGGACATGGTCAGCAACAATACTCAGGTAGGCTGTGGCGTTTAAACGATGCTCAATTGGTACTAAGGGGCCCAAAGTGTGCCAAGAAAATATCCCCCACACCATTACACCACCACCACCAGCCTGAACCGTTGAGACAAGGCAGGATGGATCCATGCTTTCATGTTCTTTACGCCAAATTCTGACCCTACCATCTGAATGTCACAGCAGAAATCGAGACTCATCAGACCAGGCAACATTTTTCCAATCTTCTATTGTCCAATTTTGGTGAGCCTGTGCGAATTGTAGCCTCTGTTTCCTGTTCTTAGCTGACAGGAGCGGCACCCGGTGTGGTCTTCTGCTGCTGTAGCCCATCTGCTTCAGGGTTCGACGTGTTGTGCGTTCAGAGATGGTATTCTGCATACCTTGGTTGTAACGAGTGGTTATTTGAGTTACTGTTGCCTTTCTATCATCTCTAACCAGTCTGCCCATTCTCCTCTGACATCAACAAGGCATTTTCGTCCACACAACTGCCGCTCACTGGATATTTTCTCTTTTTCGGACCGTTCTCTGTAAACCCTAGAGATGGTTGTGCGTGAAAATCCCAGTAGATCAGCAGTTATTGAAATACTCAGACCAGCCCATCTGGCACCAACAACCACTCCACGTTCAAAGTCACTTAAATCCCCTTTCTTCCCCATTCTGATGCTCGGTTTGAACTTCAGCAAGTCGTCTTCACCACATCTAGATGCCTAAATGCATTTAGTTGCTGCCATGTGATTGGCTGATTAGCAATTTGTGTTACCAAGCAATTGAACAGGTGTACCTAATAAAGTGGCCGGTGTGTGTATGTATATGTATGTGTGTGTGTGTGTGTGTGTGTGTGTGTGTGTATATATATATATATATATATATATATATATATATATATATATATACATATACATATACATACATACATACATACATACATATATACATATATATATATATATATATTTATTTATTTATTTATTATATAATATAATATAATATATAGGTTAAAATTTAAATAACCTTGTTAGAAAAATTATTTTCGAAATATGTACTGATATTTGGAATGACAACATGGTTTATGAGTGTGATATTGCTTTTATACAAATGTACAAAAGCTAATATTGAGTAATTTACATTTTTAGAGAAAATATTGCCAGTCCATTTTTGCTCTGCCCACGAAAATGTTTCTAAGTAAAGCCAAAGCAGGAATTAAATATTTAATTTGATTTTTCTCTGTTGAACTGGATGAATGCAAACCAAACCATTAGTAATAAATGCACAACACAGTGATGTTGCACAAACAAACTTCACTTTTAAATGAAAAAGTGATAACTTATAAATTGATAATGATTAAAAAAAGCCACATTAAAAATGGCAAAAATAACTATACGTCAGTTGAATTCAAAATAAATGTTGCAAGTCACATTTACTGCAGTGGCGTTTAACTAAAACTTAAAAAAATCATTAATTGAAACAAACTCAAATGACTTAAAAACAAATTACAAAACAAAATAAAAAAAAAACTAAAACTAAAATAAAATTAAAACTAAAAATTCTTGTCAAGCACATGACAAAATTACTAAAACTTTGAAATTCAAAATATTAATAAATACTATAAAAGAACTAATACTAAAATTAAACTAGTTGCCTGTCAATTGTAACCATCTAAACCTGCGTTACACCCCTCAGTTACCAGTTCTTCCTCATTTAGACTTGTCCTGACACATCCTGCAGTGTATTTCTGAATTCAAACATGTTTCTTCATTGCTCTATTGTGTAAATGACAAAGCAGTCTTAATGCACAAATATGTTATCTGCAGTATACAGTCATATCGCCCAGCCCTACTGAGTGTGTGTGTTATGTATGCATCTGGAATACAGAGTTGAAAAACACAGAAATGTATGTACACCTTCATAAAGCTGTATATGTATGTTTGTATTTGTTGCAGGAAGATGCCTGGGACCATAGATGTGATTGGCGGACAGACTGCCACCATTAGCAGGGTGGAAGGACGACGTCGCCACAATCTGGAGGGGAATAACATTCAGGTTACACACATGACATGCTCTCATGCTCTCCTCAGTCTCCACTGTAAAACTGACATGCTGGCAACATATCTGGGAACTGAATCATGTGACTTTAACACTTGTAGGTGATCTCGGAACATACCAGCTCTGAGGCTGAACCCGCCAAGATGCCGCCTCCTTTCTTTCCCCCGGGACCACTGCCTCCAAACATCCCACCTCCTCCATTCCTCCCTCCTCCTGTCAGTCAGGCTCCACCTCTAATCCCACCTCCACGTAAGTCTGACGACTGTGAAATTGTATTTTTTATGAATTTATGTTATTATTATTTTATTTTAAATCCATAATGAATGTATGAAAAAATCAGTTTCAACACCACTGACACTGTGGCTTTTCATAGCATTTTAAACTTTTTTTGGTCACATTTTTATTTATTTGTCATGGGATATACAGTTATGTAAGCAATGTTTTTATCTTTTTCTTATTATTTTATTATTTATTTATTTTTTTAACAGGGATGCCCATCACTGTTCCTCCACCCAGTAAGTTGAGTGCGCAATAACATAACAAACATAGTAAAAGTAACTCATGATTAACCTCTCAATAGTTTCCAAAGCACCTATCTACTGAAACTGCAAACTTTATGACTGACTGTGTGTAAAATTTATTGTGTGTAAGAATTGCCGTGTGTTTTTACTATGTCTCTTCTTAAATCTTATTTCTGTTTGTGTTGTAGATTTTCCCCCTCCCACTGGAGGACCTCCTCCTTCACTTATCCCTACTATGGACAAGTAGGTGTAGCTTCTGTACACAACTAATAGTTTTTATTTAACAGTGTACATGGATGGGTATTTTAAAAAAAAAAGAAAAGAAATTAATACTTTTATTCATCTAGAATGTGTTAAATTGATCAAAAGTGATAGCAAAGACTATTAAGCAGTCACAAAACATTGAAGAATGGAGTAATGGCTAAATTCAGCTTTGCTATCACAGGAACAAACATTTTATTTAAATACATTAAAGTAGAAATTAGTAGAAATGTAATTTTCTGTTACACTGTTTCTATTTTACACTTAACTTGTACTTTAACACTTCATTAATTGCCTGTGTGTTTTTTTTAGCAGTGGGCACCCAGGAGGATATGACGGACGTCCTGTTGCTCCATACCCTTTTCCTACAGGTAAGTGTGGGTCTATCTCCCCGGTCTATTCTATTCACCTGAAAAACTAATTTAATTTAGATCTCAGTACAGGTCACAAGTACTTAAATACTTTCCAGGCTTTATTAAACTCAATTAAGTAGCATGCGCATTGGGGATTGTTTCGTTTTCAGGTGGGTTTCCTCCACCCATGCAAGGAGCTGTTAACCCCTGGCCTGGTTTGATGGACAACTCAAAGCAGTGGGATTACTACCCTCGGCGAGACAAAGAGAGGGAAAAAGAGCGAGAGAGAGACAGACCGAGGGAAAGGGGCCACGAGAGAGACCATAGTCCCTCCGCTGTGGCTTATAACAGGTGAAAAATTATGCCAACCCACTCATTCACTATACAGATGTACTCTATTTTTAAGTTTGAAAGTATAGAATTGTTGATAAACTGATTAATTTAGATATTCATTTAAATTCTTATTGTGTGTTTCATCAGTAAACGTTATTCCAAAGAAAAAACTGTTGTAAGCTTTGACTTTAACCCTCTTAAGGTTTAAAACATTTTGTCCTAGTTTCTCTGGTTCTGTTTTAAAGCTCTTAATTGATTCAACTTGGTATTTCGCAGTGATGAAGAACGGTATCGTTCTTACCGTGACTATGGAGACAGAGGGTACGAGAGGCATCGGGAGCGATCAAGCCGTGAGAAGGAGGAGCGTCACAGGGAGAGGAGACACAGAGAGAAAGAGGAAGGGAGGCACAAGTCATCACGGAGGTACCACACCAGGATCAGAAATTAACGGAGGCTTGGGGCAAAAATGCCACCAAAATGAATTAAAATGCCCACAAATTTTGAGATATGGGGCAGTATTTTTTGCTCTTGTGTGCCAATGCAGTTAGTTCCAAACAAAGCCACAGCAGCACTGTTGCACATCGCCGGACACACAGCAATGTGTTGTTACTGAATAAAGGTATAGTTCACCCAAAAATGAAAATTCTGTAGAAAAAAATAAATAAATACTGTGGAAGTCAGTGGGGACCATCAGCTTTTTGGTTACCCACACTGTTCAGAATATCTTGTTTTGTGTTCAACAGAAGAAAGTAATTCATACAGGTGTAGAACTGCTTGAGGGTGAGTAAATGATGACAGAATATTCATTTTTGGGTGAACTATCCCTTTAATTTGCATTTTTGAATGAATTGAGTGAATGGTTGAGTGAAAGATTCAATGACCCATTCATAAGACAGTCACTTGTTTCATTACTAAATTAGCCGTTTTGAACAAATTAACCGAATGCGTGACTAACTTGTTAAGACAGTGGCTATATCCAGTAAACTCTGAGTAGATACTTCTTTTGAATAATTAATTTATGAACACTAAAAAAGTATGTTGTACATCTGGATTAAATTCATACTATATTCTCGATAATAATGCATAATTCAAACTATATTCTCAATAATAATCTTATTGTCACATGACAATATTCATATTTAAAAGTATCTTAAAAGTATGAAAAAAGTATATTTCATTTTTCCCATCATTTCACGTGTGTATATATAAAAAAAAGTTTTATTTAAAACAATCATCTCATTATGCAATTGCAATTACAATGTAAGATGACATTTAATACATTTAAAGGTTAGGGAAAAAAAGGTCCTTCTAAAGGTAAAAAATACCACTTGAAATTAGTTTAAAATTTAAAGGGGTAACACAATCTGAAGTTCTCTGTTCTCTTTAAGAACCTGTTTTGTTTCTCTGCCCCTCTCCTCTTCTGTCACAGCAGTAGCAGACGGAGACATGACAGCGAGGAGGGTGACAGTCACCGGCGCCACAAGCACAAGAAGTCCAAGAGGAGCAAAGAGGGCAAGGAGCCCAGCGAGGAGCGTTCTGCTGACCAGGAGAACCAGGAGGCCATGGAGTAACTCCTGTCTGTCTTCTCCGCTCTCCTTCGTTCTTATCATCAGAGCGCTGGTTGTCAACCGAATCATGCTAAATGAAATTATAATCCAGTTTACCTTCCTTTTGTTTTCATGTTTCTTCTTTTTTTTGTTTTGCTGTTTTTTCCAGTGCAGTTGTACCATGTAGATGTTGATTTGTTGGATTAAAAAAGAGCATTTGGTAATGTTTGTTGTGTCTTTTATGTAAATTAGTTTTTCACATATTATGAGTAATATATGTAGACAGTTACACTTTTCCAAGTTTTTACAATAAGTCTCTTACACTCAACAAGGCTGCATTCATTTGATCAAATACACCATAAAAACAGTAATATTTTGAAATATTATAACATTTTAAAATAGCTGTTTTCTATTTGAATATATTTTAAAATTTCATTTATACCTGTGATGGAGAAGCTGAATTTTAATCAGCCATTACTCCTGTCTTTAGTGTCACACGATCCTTCAGAAATCATTCTGATATGCTGATTTGGTGCTCACAAAACATTTCTTATTGTTTTAAAAATGCTTAATGTTTTTGTGGACGTGATAATTTTCCAGAATTCATTGATAAATATAAGGTTCAGCATTTATTTTTATTTACTGTCACTTTGGATCAATTTAATGCATTCTTTCTGAATAAATAAATCAGTTTCTTGGTTTCTAAGTTTATGAAGTGTTATTACATACTAAATATTACAATTTGCAAATATTTAGAAACAGGATACAATGGGCAATATTTGTTCTGCTCACTATTTGTTTAACCTCTTAAGACCCTGCGGCCTCATATGAGGACATTATATTTTAGTGAATTTCTCTGAGACTCTACATGCCACAGTTTTAAGTCTGATGTCCTGTACAGAGCACATTCAGGGCTGTTCAGAGATACCAAATGATTGGATGTTCACTATGACCACTCCTCTCCTTGGTCTTCAAAAATGTCTGAAATTAATTTAGTGACACTCTTATGGAAATATGATAATATCTTGTAATTATCATTTAAATCTAATTTTTAAATTGTGTGTCATAAATCAACATCTCAGGAAAATGTTATGGGGTTTCAAATCAAAATATGACTTTCTGTTACGAAACAGGACATTGATTTCACGCGTGTCCTCACATGAGGACACCGGGACTAAAAGCATGTTTATTACACATTTTGGGAGACATAAATGAATAGGGAAAGAAATTATATTTCAAATATTCTATGAAATATTATATATAATTATGAAAATCTTGTCAATTATTACTCCCATTATTACACTTCTTTTTTCATTACGTTGCCCCAAAAACACACACTAATATGCAAATTAGATTTCGTTTGTAGATACATTGTATATAATGAGAGAACCCGTTTATCACCATTTTACACACATTTTGCAGAAAAGTGGTATATCGAATCATTCTGTTATAACATAGTTGAGAATCATCTTTACACAAATTTACGGAGCCCCTAAAGGGACATTGGCAAAAAATAAAAAATGAAGACTTTCGCGTGCGCACGAGAAACTATCGCGTGCGCACGAGATACTATCGCGTGCGCACGAGAAACTTTTTTGAGCTCAGGCTTTACAGTTTCCAGTTGCGTCACTTCTGCCATCTTACAAAGAAGAAAACAAGAACATGCATGTGCACGAATTAGCCTAATTGAGATCTGTTTTGGCCTTCAATACTAAAACATTGTTTCTGTTCTTGCATTAGGACACAGATAAATCATCATTGAACAGCATAAGAACAGCTATATTCCACCTGAACAATACATAGCCTAACATCTCAGGACAGTACATCTGTACATAACTTCTCAAAACTTTTCATCTGTAAAATAGCGCATTCATAATTCTTTCTATTTTCTCTATATTTTGTACATAACCTCCTAAAACATTTGCACATTCATAATTCTATTTTATCTATATTTTTATTACCATATAGTTATTATTCTTTTAATGCATTGTCTATTCTGTTTATTATTAGCCTTATATTTCATTCTATTACCTTGAATTATATGCATGCCTGCACTCTCTCTGTACTTTCTCCACTGGATGCTCCTGTCACCAAGACGAATTTCTTGTGTTTTTGTGTGCATAAACACACTTGACAATAAAGCTCTTTTTGATTCTGACATTTAAAACGCATTTTGAGGTCTAGAAGTGATTGGTAGCTACAGTATAAAAGCTCAAATTTTAGATTTCGATATGGCAATAGCCTGTTGTCCCACATAAAACGTTAAAAGCAAGTTAAATATGTATATAATCGAAAGCGATTTTTTTTTTATTTTTGATAATTATTTCTTTACTTCAGTTAGGTTTCGATAACTGCTGTTAGTTTCGTTTCATTTTCGTTTTTTATTTCTTTGACATTTTTCTTTCTTTCTTTCTTTGCCTAAATGCCTTTATTTTCGTTAAATATAGTTCCTAATACCGGTACAACATATTTTACCGTTAAACATGTACACTGAAAAAAATGACTCATTGGATTTACTCAGTTTTTTTAAGGTAAGTGGTTGCAATCAATTTATTTTAGCTACATTTAAATAAACAAATTTAGTTCAAAGTTAGTCAACTTATATATATATATAAGAAATAAAAAACGAAAATGAAACGAAACTAACAGCAGTTATTGAAACCTAACTGAAGTAATAATTATCAAAAATAAAAAAAAATCACTTTCATTTATATACATATTTAACTTGCTTTTAACGTTTTATGTGGGACAACAGGCTATTGCCATATCGAAATCTAAAATTTGAGCTTTTATACTGTAGCTACCAATCACTTCTAGACCTCAAAATGCGTTTTAAATGTCAGAATCAAAAAGAGCTTTATTGTCAAGTGTGTTTATGCACACAAAAACACAAGAAATTCGTCTTGGTGACAGGAGCATCCAGTGGAGAAAGTACAGAGAGAGTGCAGGCATGCATATAATTTAAGGCAATAGAATTAAATATAAGGCTAATAATAAACAGAATAGACAATGCATTAAAAGAATAATAACTATATGGTAATAAAAATATAGATAAAATAGAATTATGAATGTGCAAATGTTTTAGGAGGTTATGTACAAAATATAGAGAAAATAGAAAGAATTATGAATGCGCTATTTTACAGATGAAAAGTTTTGAGAAGTTATGTACAGATGTACAGTCCTGAGATGTTAGGCTATGTATTGTTCAGGTGGAATATAGCTGTTCTTATGCTGTTCAATGATGATTTATCTGTGTCCCAATGCAAGAACAGAAACAATGTTTTAGTATTGAAGGCCAAAATAGATCTCAATTAGGCTAATTCGTGCACATGCATGCTCTTGTTTTCTTCTTTGTAAGATGGCAGAAGTGACGCAACCGGAAACTGTAATGCCTCAGCTCAAAAAAAGTTTCTCGTGCGCACGCGATAGTTTCTCGTGAGCACGCAAAAGTTTCTCGTGCGCACGCGATAGTTTCTCGTGCGCACGCGATAGTATCTCGTGCGCACGCGATAGTTTCTCGTGCGCACGCGATAGTTTCTCGTGCGCACGCGATAGTATCTCGTGCGCACGCGATAGTTTCTCGTGCGCACGCGATAGTATCTCGTGCGCACGCGATAGTTTCTCGTGCGCACGCGAAAGTCTTCATTTTTTATTTTTTGCCAATGTCCCTTTAGGGGCTCCGTACAAATTTGGTAAAAAAAAAAAAAAAAAAAATCTTGAAAACTAAAAATGTATTGGTGATTTAAAAAATCAATTGTTTTTGCCAATGCATGTTCATTCATGTCTTTTTATTTATTTATTTATTTATTTTTTTAAAGAAATTGAGTCCCGATGTCCTCAAACGAGGACATAGCATAAGCAATGAATGAAATATCATTTTTTATTTATTTATTTATTTTTTTTACATTATTTTTAATGCTCTAAACAATGTAAAGACTCGGGTCTTAAGAGGTTAATTGAATATTTAATGAAAAAGCTTGGTAGATTATTTTATATTTACTATACTGTATATAATAAAATGGTCCCTGTATGTATTTTGACGTACCTCTGAAAATAGCAAATGCAGACTAAGAGAGAAACATGTTTTGAATTATGGTACTAACTCTTGTATTAACCTTTATCCTATCAAAAAGTGCTCAGGCAGGAATACGTCAACTAGCTAGTAAATGATTTTAATGCAGGTCAAACCCCGATGAATGCTGAGATGAGAGAGCCCCAGCGAGCGTGAATGTTTTACATACTCTCGCGATGTATCCCGAGATCAACCCGCACGAGATTTTCGGCGGATGTTGATGTTTTGATCCGGATTTCTGTACCGTCGTTTCTCTTCTCGGCCGTGCGATCTGCGTTATTACCTATATTTGTTTAACCTGAGCGAAACACGGTCTTTCTCGGCGCTTCTTTCGGGAAGCACAGAGGCCGAGGCGGGGGTCGATGATGGAGGACTTTGATGAGATTTACGAGGAGGAGGAAGAGGAAGAAGAGGACGAGGACAGGGCCGCGGAGGAGCAGCTGCTCAAATACGCTCCGGACCCGGTGGTGGTGCGCGGATCCGGACACGTTACTGTGTAAGACACCGGCAGCTCTGGAGCTGTTCCTACATAGATGATCACTCACCACTGATCAAACCAAAGCACAGTTCTCGTTTAGAGACACTTGAGGCATGCCTAGTGTCATCACAACAGCTTAAGAAAATAGTGGTAGTGTCCTAGACTGCTCCTACTTTAATAACCTAAACAAGCCTTTTAAATGTTCAGATGTACATACAATGCTCCTAAATGCTGTCTAAAAAGGCAGTTTACTCGTTTTTGACAGAACAGCTGTATATTTAAAGGGATAGTTCACCCAAAACTGAGAGTCTTGTGATCAGTTTCTCACCCTCTCGTTGTTACAAACCTGTGGGATTTTCATCCTGTTTTTCTTTTTGACAGCCTCAGGCATCGTTTACGACTTTTTTTTTTTTCCCATGCTAAGAAAGGAAATGGTAACTGAGGCTGTCATTTTCTGTGTGTGTTCCATAGAAGTTTTATGGGTTTGAAATAACACAAGAGTGAGTAAAATGATGAAGCTTTCATTTTTGGTGTCTAGTACAAGGGTTTTTATCTTTCAGATACCACAGATCCTCAAATATGACTTGTGCACGAGATCCTCATACAAAAATTTAAAAGGCATCTATATACAGGTGTATCTCAATGAATTAGAATGTCGTGGAAAAGTTCATTTATTTCACTAACTCAACTCAAATTGTGAAACTCGTGTATTAAATAAATTCAATGCACACAGACTGAAGTAGTTTAAGTCTTTGGTTCTTTTAATTGTGATGATTTTGGCTCACATTTAACAAAACCCACCATTTCACTATCTCAACAAATTAGAATATGGTGACATGCCAATCAGCTAATCAACTCAAAACACCTGCAAAGGTTTCCTGAACCTTCAAAATGGTTACACAATAGCCTATACAATCATGGGGAAGACTGCTGAGCTGACAGTTGTCCAGAAGACAATCACTGACACCCTTCACAAAGAGGGTAAGTCACAGAAGGTCATTACTGAATGGTTGGCTGTTCACAGAGTGCTGTATCAAAGCATATTAAGTGAAAAGTTGACTGGAAGGAAGAAATGGGGTAGGAAAAGGTGCACAAGCAACAGGGATGACCACAAGCTTGAGAATACTGTCAAACAAAGCTGATTCAAACACTTGGGAGAGCTTCACAAGGAGTGGACTGAAGCTGGAGTCAGTGATCAAGAGTCACTATGCTCAGACGTCTTCAGGAAAAGGGCTACCAAGCCACTTCTGAAACAGAAACAATGTCAGAAGCATCTTACCTGGGCTAAGGAGAAAAAAAAACTGGACTGTTGCTCAGTGGTCCAAAGTCCTCTTTTCAGATAAAAGTAAATTTTGCATTTCATTTGGAAATCAAGGTCCCAGAGTCTGGAGGAAGACTGGAGAGGCACAGAATCCAAGCTGCTTGAAGCCCAGTGTTAAGTTTCCACAGTCTGTGATGAATTGGGCTGCCATTTCATCTGCTGGTGTTGGTCCATTGTGTTTTCTGAAGTCCACAGTCAACGCAGCCATCTACCAGGACATTTTAGAGCACTTCATGCTTCCTTCTGCTGACAAGCTTTTTAAAGATGCTGATTTCATTTTCCAGCAGGATTTGGCACCTGCCCACACTGCCAAAAACACCAAAAGTTGGTTAAATGACCATGGTGTTGGTGTGCTTGACTGGCCAGCAAACTCACCAGACCTGAACCCCATAGAGAATCTATGGGGTATTGTCAAGAGGAAAATGAGAAACAAGAGACCAAAAAATGCAGATGAGCTGAAGGCCACTGTCAAAGAAACCTGGGCTTCCATACCACCTCAGCAGTGCCACAAACTGATCACCTCCATGACACGCCGAATTGAGGCAGTAATTAAAGCAAAAGGAGCCCCTACCAAGTATTGAGTACATATACAGTAAATGAACATACTTTCCAGAAGGCCAACAATTCACTAAAAATGTTTTTTTTTTTTATTGGTCTTATGAAGTATTCTAATTTGTTGACATAGTGAATTGGTGGGTTTTTGTTAAATGTGAGCCAAAATCATCACAATTAAAAGAACCAAAGTCTTAAACTACTTCAGTCTGTGTGCACTGAATTTATTTAATACACGAGTTTCACAATTTAAGTTGAATTACTGAAATAAATGAACTTTTCCACGACATTCTAATTCATTGAGATGCACCTGTAGTTTATGGTATAAAGACTCAATTTATACTGTGAGAAATTAATATTAAAATATCTAAAATAGCTAAAATATTAAGAAATGTAGCTTAACAGAAACTATTTAATTCCAAATAATTATATTGTTGTTTTTTTTCAGATGTAATAGTACTGCACTTAGATTTATAATTTATTTACTCATTTGTTTACTGACTTTTTTTTTTTTTTTTTGCTTATTATTTTGCTTATTATTTATTTGTTTTTCTATAAACTTTTCCACAGATCTCCTAGCACTTCCTTGCTGTCCCAGTTTAAAAAACCCTGGTCTTGTATAGTAAAATTAACAAATATAATTTAGTATATAAAGTATTGCAGTAGATATACAGTAAATCTGCCTTTGTGGACATTTAAAATGTTTCAATTTCAATTTCTCAAACTTAAATGTTTTTTTTTTGTTCTTCCCTGCAGGTTTGGACTGAGCAATAAATTTGAGTCTGAATTTCCCTCAGCCCTTACAGGAAAGGTAAGTGTAATTTTAGTGGCTCTTTCGTCTCAAAGAAATGCTATTAAATGCATAATTATTCACATATCCCAATGAGAAGAAGTGAAAAGTGTTGTTACTGGCGTTCAGAAATGATTACTGCTTCTTAGAATACTGCTTCATTTGTTCATTTGCAGGTTGCACCGGAGGAGTTCAAAACCAGCATAAACCGTGTGAACAGCTGTCTGAGGAAGGCTCTCCCAGTGAATGTGCGCTGGCTGCTGTGTGGCTGTCTGTGTTGTTGCTGTACTCTGGGCTTCAGTCTTTGGCCGGTCATCTGTCTGAGCAAGAGGGTGAGTGTGTTCACAGTCACTTCAAGGAAAGTTCCTCGCTTAATAGAAGTTCAGCTTTTGTCGCATGTTGTCAGGGTTTGTAAAAACGCAAATAGTGGGTGTTAAGAAATGCATGTACAGTGGAAGAGTAATTTTTGTATTGAATATTGACAGTTTTGCAGCTTAAACTTTTAATTCAAAAGAATTAATAAGTGCTTGAACAGATATACAAACTTTACATTTAAATACATAGTATGCCTTTTTTATTATTTTTCCTTTTTTGACAAAAGGAGGGACAATATTTTCTGGGATAACTGACAACAGTAGACCTGGTCAGTTTTTTAGTTTTTTTTTTTTTTTAAAGAAATTACTATTTATAAAACGTGCCAGTAATTATATTTAATTACAATGTTACAAAACATTTCTATTTCAAATAATTTCTGTTCTTTTGAACATTCGATTCATCAAAGAATCCTGAAAAATCATGGTTTCCACAAAATATTAAGCAACACAGTTTTCTTCAACTTTGATATTAATAATAAATATTAGCATGATTTCTAAAACTGGAGTAATGGCTGCTGCAAATTCAGCATTGCCATCACTAAAATAAATTATATTTTAAAAATATTAAAATAGAACAGTTATTTTAAATAGTAATAATATTTCACAATATTACTGTATTTTTTAAATAAATAAATGCAGCCTTGGTGATCATATGAGATCTATAAAATCTTACAGACCCAAAACATTTGAACAGTGATGTACATTATTGGACATAAATAACAGGCTCTTTTCTAGTATTTTTACTTACCGTCTTTTTCGCCTATAGACACGCAGATCCATAGAGAAGTTATTGGAGTGGGAAAACAGCAGATTGTATCACAAGGTATGTTCAAGGTTGCTTGCTTGTTTGCTGCTTGTATTTTCCTGTCTGGTGCTAATTTTACTACATGCCCTCTGTTCATTTAGCTGTGTTTGCATTGGAGGCTCAGCAAAAGGAAGTGTGAAACGAACAACATGATGGAATATGTAAGCCAACTACAAACACACCCTTGTTTAAAATATATTAAATAGTGAAATGCGTAATTTCACGTTCATCATTTCTCTCTGTCCTATTTCTAGGTCATCCTTATAGAGTTTCTACCCAAGATTCCCATCTTCAGACCGGATTAGCAGTGGCGGGCCAGAGCTCATCCCTCCGGCGTGGTCTTCCTGAGGTGCCTTTCTCTGGTACTGTCATGGTTTTATCATGTGGCCTCGTCCTTTTTCCCTCCACACTCTGAGCAAGAGACTCACCTCACGTCCGAGCGCCACTCACAGCACTCCTCACGAGAAAGCACTGTTTACAACACACATACGCACAGACCGAGGCACACGTCTGTGCCGTTCTGGTTTCACAAGCGCATGAATACACACAGAGAGACCTTTACTGTCACATGACTACACAGAGTCTGCGAGGAGGCCACGGAAAGTAACTTCTGAAGCTCCAAACTGGAACGTCTACTATACGTCAATTAGATCACACAGTCTGCGCACTAGCTAAGTGACTTCCTGTGGCCGACAACAACGTCACTGTGGAACGGATCAGTGCAGAATGGCTTGAAGAAATAACAACTGTAGAATTAAACTGTTTTATTGTATTAATTAAAAAAGATGGATGTTAGGAATGATTAATACGGATTTTCAGTTAGCTGAGAGCCAAATGGACACGGTCAATGCACAATACATAGTTCCCCATCTCTCCTTCTCACAAATGATCATCTATATACAAAGACAATCAAACACTGACTGTGCCACGCACCATCTAGACTCTGACAGGAGTTTGGAGTCTAGTCGAAGTCATGGACCTGATGTGGTCCAGGTGCACCTATGGGTAGTGATGCAGCACAGATTAGATTTGTTTTCCTTTTTTTTTTTTTGAGTATTTTTTATACTTGTTTACTTGCTCAGTTTAAAAAGAAGAGCAGCAAATGTTTGTTTCTTGATTTGTGTGTGTGGGTGGTTATTTCTGTCTGTCCCTGAGATATTTTGTTTGTCATTTGGTTCACAAGTGAGACAAGTCAACATTTATAGGTTTGTTGGGTTAAAGTTAAACAGTTCGTTAAAACAAATTATTGGGGGTTAAACAAAATAATAAAAAAAGTTCTCTTCTTTTCTGTTCCTTTTCTTTTTTAATATAAACCCACAAATATAAGTTTCTCCAGGGCAGAAAGACTTATTTAATATTTTTTTCTCATAATTTGTTTGTTTTTTCATCACTGTTTCAATCCTGGGTCAGGTGTCCTATGCAGGCATTTTCTCTTAGTGGACTATATTTGTGTAAATGTATCCAAATGTAGGTTAATAAAACAGTTATGTCCCAATACTCTAAGACAATTGGTTCGATTAGATCTCAATACTTGAAATTTATGAAGTATGTATGTATGTGTGCGTGTGTGATTACCGATATTATTACTGAAATTACAATTATCTATCTCTCGTCTGATGTCATCCCAAATCCCAGGGACATCATTTTTATTTTTCAAAAAATAATTTCAGTGTATTTATGTACAATGTGTGTACAGAAATAAAATATGCCCAACTTGATTTTTGCTTCTTTTTTTCCATTCAATTCAGAATGTTGCCTATATTGTGATATCTGTTGAGATTCAAAGGGTTTAATATCAAATCAATTTACCACTACTATTGTGTTTAGTTTGTCTTTTCGCAAAACTGTATTTGCTAATAATTGCTCACACTTCTGATTAGGGGGTTATGAATCTCAAGTATTAAGGATGACATAACTCATTATTGAACCAAATGTATTAAGCTGTACACAGTTTAAAAATAAAAATAATCTTTAACGAAATGAAACAGGTACACAGTCAATGACAGACATCTCTCAGACACAGTTAGACATCTGTATTGTAAAAGACATCAATTACAGACAGCAATTCTAGACAGTGTTGAAGCAGCTCTCATTCCTCCCACGTGTCTCCATATATATTCTTCTTCCCTGTTTACCAAAAAAAAAAAAAAAGAAATATATATATAAAGAATAATATATTAAAATATATACAAAATGTTTTTTTTTTTAACTATTATATGTAGGAAATGCTATTCTTAATTCATACAGAAAATTGAGTTAGAATTGTTTTTTTTGTTTTTTTTTATAAAACTGATGAAAAAATTCTCACAAGTGACAGTAAAAATGGTCACACTTTATTTTAAGGTGTCTTTGGTACAATTTAATTATACATTTAAGTACTGAGTAATATTAATTAACTACATGTACTTACTATATGGTTAGGGTTAGGATTAGGGTTTGGCTTAGGGTTACTTGCATGTAATTATGCATAATTAATTGTTATTATAATAGTAAGTAAATGTAACATAACAATGACACCTTAAAATAAATTGTTACTGTAAAAACGTATAATGTTAAAAAGATGAATTTTTGAACTTCATCAGAGAATCCTGAAAAAAAAGTTTCCACAACAATATTAAGCAGCCCAACTGTTTTCAACATTGATAATAATAAGAAATGTTTCTTGCACACCAAATCATCATATTAGAATGATTTCTGAAGGATCATGTGACACTGAAGACTGGAGTAATGATGCTGAATATTCAGCTTTACCATTACAGGAATTTAAAACATCCATAAATTGCTCATTTCTGTACAAAAACTCCATGTACACTGGAGTTTTTTAGTTTAGAGGACATACAAAATGACTCGTCGCATCACAACCGATTTGGGCTTTGGTGAGTAGATTGTCAGGTCTCACCTCTCTTGGCTGGGATGGTCTCAGGTGAAGGCTTCAACAGTGTCTCTGGTTTCTGAGTCGTTGTAACTTCATAGTTTTCCCTGTTCTTACTCCGTAGCTCCTCGTACAGAATATGTTTCTTCTGTACATCCTCCTCAATGTAAGCTGGTTCTGCAGGATTGCAGGGATGTTTCAATACCAATTAAAATGATGTGAATGACATTTTAATTTCGAGGTGAACTACTCTATTAATATTCTAAATAAAAAGATTTGCGGCAAATGTTAAGTGACGAACTGTAATAAATCCAAACATGAATCTCAACTTTATTGCTCATGATTGTTGTTGAATAAATCCATTTACGCAACCCGTGTGCTACAATACAAAGTCTTGTTGTTGTAATGAAAGAAAAAAAAATGTTGGACATAATTTGGAATTTATGTTAGGAATTTCACTGTCAGGTTTTGAGAGAGGCTTCTTCAGGCTTTCCCAATTTATAATGTGGAGAGTGTGTTAATGCATATGATAAATTAGTAAACTAGATCAGGTAAAATAAACTCTAAATATGTGTTGATGTTCTCTTGATTTGTGCTTAAGTGTAATAATTCTGATGAAATGTCAGAAATTTCTCAAATGAGAGTAATCATGATTAATAACTGCAGTAAATTTTGAGCAAAATAATAGTGATTGTCAGTTTAACCATTATGATGAAGATGAAAGCACTTTAACGTACCTGTAATTTGGGTGTCATAGTGAGTTGCTGAGGACATGGGGTCACTGTAAGTCAAATCACGAGAATAGGAAAATGACTGATTCCTCTGATCATCAAGCTGAAAGGCCGGCTCAAAATCAGCTTTGTTTGGATCACTCATTTCCGGGTGCTTATGGGTAAACCTGAAATATGTTTACAAAAAACTATGTGGGCAAAATCGTTTTGCGGGTAGAGACATGCAATGTTAGTAACCAAACAGTTTTGACGACCATTTTGACCACTGTTTGAAGAAAAAAAAAAAAAAAACTATCTTCTTTTATGTTCCACGGAATTTGGTGATGCTACTGGCGCAGAAATTACACACTACAACTTTAAATGTTGTTTGTGCATGTTCCTGTTTGTGTGTTGTTGCTCACATTGGTGGTTGGTGGTGCTGTCTCTGTCTCAGTGCATCCCCCAGTGGCGAATTCTCCAAGCTCTTAAATTTCTCCTGGCATGTCTTCATGTATGAAATCTTTCCTCCCAGGTAACCAAAAACACCAGCAACTAACACATTTAACACATAGATACATACTTTTAATATTCAGTCTACCTATTATTTATCTCATTAACAGTACATTTTACTCACAAGCTACTTTGGGCAAAGATCCAAATCTACCAGAGGCCGTAAGAGCACCTGAAATAAATAGATCAAAACATTTACGCTACTGTTTAATAGTTTGTAAGATTTTTTAAATGCCTATTAGGCTCACCAAGCCTGCATTTATTTGATTAAATATACAGTAAAACAGTAATAGTGAAAAAATAATTTTAAAATTTAAAATATCTGTTTTGTATTTTAATTTCCATTACTCGTCTTCAATGTCACAAGCTCCTTCAGAAATCATTCTAATATGCTGATTTAATGCTCAAGAGATATTTCTTAATATTATCAGTGTTGAAAACATTTGTGCGATTAAATATTTTTGTGGAAATTGTGGACACTTTTTTTTTTCAGAACAGCATTTATGGTATAAATGGTATATTATATTATATTATATTCTTATCTAGAGTACATAACTAATAGAACACCAATGACATTTGCATATAATAACCCAACATCACATGTTATCCTATGCATAAAGTATAAACCCACCTCTAGAGATAAGGAACTGAGTGAAGGCCATGCTGATGGCAGATATAGGGAGAGCTGTATGAACGTAAAGACAGAAACATAACTCACTTATGATATCAATAAAACCACAAGCATAATAATGAACAGAAACACTGGACATCCACTCACATCTGTACCAAAAGCTTTCCTGATTACACTCCCTGAACACTCTCCTCTCCTCCTCTGTGGGGATGTAGTCAATTCCAACGGGACCCTACACACACACACACACACACACACACACACACACACACACACACACACACACACACACACACACACACACACACACACACACACACACACACATTGTGACAAAAGTCCAAGGTGCAGGTAAGATGTAGCATGCATTCATTCATAAGTAGGTCTGCTGTATATGTGAGGCTATAGAGACCAGCTGGATTCAGCATTACACTGCATAACCTGGCAACAACACTATCATTTTCTGTCTTTTTAGGTGATGTTTGTTACCAAACACACCACGACTGCATTTCCTGGCCGTTCAGGGTCCGCTGGAGACTGCTGGGACATTGTGCATCCGAAGTCTTTGACTGCAGTACAGTACTAGAGCACACAGACGCTCTTAAATGTCAAATCCACTGGAAGCTTCTTCCTCGACGGTGCTGCGGGAGCTCATGGGTAACCAGCTTTCAGTGCCACCATGCGGTTTGACATGGAATACCAACAGATGACTCTACAACTTATTATACAACTTGGACATAAATGGTTATAAAACATAAATAAACATTTTAAAGCCTTCAACTATGCACAAACAAATTCATAATCATTTTTTTAAAGTAAAAGTAGCCTACATATCAGTCTTATCAAACCACATTTACATCACATTACATGTAACCTATAAGAACACATGACAGAGACCCAGTTCACATTTACCTTATGACAGTCCCTTACTCTAACATGATCAAACATTTGATTATGAATGAATAAAGATTACAGGATGGTTTCAAGCTGATTTTCAGGACTATATATTTAATTTTCTAATACACCTTATGCAGTGTTGACAAATTTTTTTAGCATATCCCTTATTTAAGTGAGTAGCTTGTTTTTTTATGTGCGTGAGTTGACAGTGTGATACAGAAAATTGAAGCACAATTACTTAATAAACTATTAAAAATAATTGAAAATAGTAATTGAAATAAAGTTGAAATAAAACAAAATATTATATATATATATATATATATATATATATATATATATATATATATATATATATATATATATATACGACAAACTTGAAATGAGAATGAAAGCTGAAAATATAAAAATAAATTCTGATTCAAAATATTAAAACATTCTATTTGTAAATAATACTAAATTAATACTGAATAGAAGTCAGTTATTTTTCACATTTATGATGTGATTTTCTAGGCCCATAAAAGGTAAAGAAGATTGTAATGCATCAATATTATGCTTTTTGTATTTTTCTTTGACACCTTGTGCTCCATAATGCAAATCATAGTTGAGCATGAATAAGCCTTGGTTTTTGTGTGTGATTGGGGGAAGTTTACTGCACCCCAGTCTTGTCTTTGTGTGTTAGACTTAAGGCTGACTATGCATTGTGACATTTTTTCAGTGTTGAATATATAGATAATGGCACCACTGTCTTCATTTTGCATATGAGATTATAGATGATCAGGTCACTGATGATAAATTATATGGTTTATGTGACTGTAACTGCACTTGAGACCCTAAATAGCTTGACAGAAATGTTGTTATGGGGCCCTTAAAAGTTAGAGTATAAGTTAAGCACTTAAAATGATTGTGCAATGCTTTTTTCATAGTTCAGTCTTAGAAAATTGATTATTTATAGCAAAATATGTCACTTCAAGTAGGCTAGTAACAAAAATATTTGTGTACTCTATTCTGTCTCATTATCAGTGGTTTTAGAAGTGAAGATAACTGGACTGAAAACAGTTGGTGGCTCCATTAGTCTAAACTGGGAAAATCATTTATTCAGTGTAGTGATCGATCAGAATTGTACTGCTTCTCTTCTCTCTTTTAAGGTCACAGGGTCCATCTGTTTGTATGTAGACTGGAAAATTGGTACGGAAATTACAAGTAAATTTCACAATTAATTACAAAGAAATGGCAAGTAACAAATGTAACAATGTGATACTTTCTAGTACAGAAAAAAACTAGTATTTTTTTTAAACATATAATCCAATAATCTGTTTTATTCACAATGTTTTTTTATCAGCGCAAGTGTATTGTGTAGGCCGATTTGTGGGTTTAACTGATCAGGATAACAAACAATTAGAAAATATACCAAGCATTATGATATTTACATCAATATAATTTTTAATACAAATCTTTGTAAAGTTAATCTATGTTCATTTAAATGGTTTATAATTATAAGCTGTTTTAATTCACTGTGTTCTGTGGATACAGTATTTGTTAAAATAAATAAACTGCAAACTATCTAATATTTCTAAAAAGCAATCTATTTGTCTATCTTTAGCATTTATCTTTATATTTAGCTAATTGTCATAAAGGGAAGTTTCATGTACCATACTAACTATAAGGGGTTTGAATTAAAAGTCTATTACACAAATTTGAATGGTATTTCTCACACCAAATTCTAAACTCTCACAAATTATTTACTATTCATTATGGGTTAGCTGCTTAAATAAATAAATAAATAAATAAATAAAAAAGTCTAGTTCTCATTGTGACAACATGTGGCATTCAATATTTGTAAAGTACTGTAACTGTATCATTTTGATGCAAATTGTGTGACAACAAGGCCTGGTTTCTCATATTATCTGATATCACTATAAATAATACATATTATTTTCAGTTTCACAAATGAAATTGAGACAAAAGGGTTGATGCTTACTCAAGCAGTGTTTTTAAACCAGCAGAGAGCACTGCAGTTTCACTCTGCAGTCACAAATTCCTTTTCATAAAGAGTTTTAATGTGGGGAAGAACTGTAGGGAAAAAAACTAATGAGAATCTGCAATACAAACCTTAAGCATTACTATATGAAGTTAAAAACTATTTATTATATTCTATCTTACACTCAAAAAAGAAAAAGGGCGCTATATAGCACTAAAAGTGGTTCTTTGGCTCGTAATCATAGGGGAACCACTTTTGGTTCTTCAGCGGTTCTTTGGCATGACTGCTATATAGCACCGCTACCATATACAGAACCTGTTAAGCTCCTGGATGGTTCTTCAGCGGTTCTTCAGTGGTTCTTTGGGGTGATTAACCCCCAGTACATTCTTTGTACTGCCGTACAAAGAACCTGTTAAGCCCCTTTAAAGGTTCTTTACGAGCCAAAGAACCACTGTTGGTGGCACCATTTTTGTTGAAGAAATACAGTGCAATATGGCACCTCTTATGGTTCTACATAGCACCATTTGACAAAGGTGCTGTATAGCACCTTTAAAGATATGGTGCTATATAGCACCAAAAGTGGTTCCCCTATGATTACGAGCCAAGGACCACTTTTAGTGCTATATAGCACCATTTATCTCCTAATATGACATTTAATATATAAATAGATTAGGGGAGATAGTGTTCCCCATTTCCCTGTGATGGACTGTCCATCCGTTCAGGGTGTTTCTTCGCGTACAGCCCGAGATGCTGGAATAGGCTCCAGCATCCTCGCAACCACAAGCGGTTTGGAAAATGGATGGATAGATGTTTCCCCTACCGTCATAATAATGATTTCATTCATTCAGAAACTGATTGTCATGTGATCTAGTGCAGATGGAGGGCAACAGGAATGTTCATGTATTGATCAGTGCCCTAGATTCAGGGTTCACACACACACACACACACACACACACACACACACACACACAGTAGTTTTGTCCTCAAACTCTCCTGAGAACCAGTTTAGTTTTGTCCTCTGCAGAGGACATTATTCTTTTATATTTATTGAAAACAATACATGTCAGAGTTTTAAATACGGTGTATCTTAAAAGAGGGAATTCTGGGCTTTTTGGTGATTCCTGTTTTTTGGGGATATGGCCTCTCCTAGTTCATTTTGTGGTAGAGTAATATTAGTTGAATTATTTTGAATATGATGAATGATATCATTTTGTAACTTAGTGAATTTTAAATTAAATTAAATTAAATTAAATTAAATTAAATTAAATTAAATTAAATTAAATTAAAAAAATGTAATTGTAATGCACAAGAAATTCATTTTACAAGAAAGACAGATTTTTTTGATGCCTTCAAGACTCAAATATGCATACAGGTGCATCTCAGTATATTAGAATGTTGTGGAAAAGTTAATTTATTTCAGTAATTCAACTCAAATTGTGAAATTCGTGTATAAAATATATTCAGTGCACACAGACTGAAGTAGTTTAAGTCTTTGGTTCTTTTAATTGTGATGATTTTGGCTCACATTTAACAAAAACCCACCAATTCACTATCTCAACAAATTAGAATACTTCATAAGACCAATAAAAAAAAAAAAAAAACATTTTTAGTGAATTGTTGGCCTTCTGGAAAGTATGTTCATTTACTGTATATGTACTCAGTACTTGGTAGGGGCTCCTTTTGCTTTACTGCCTCAATTCGGCGTGGCATGGAGGTGATCAGTTTGTGGCACAGCTGAGGTGGTATGGAAGCCCAGGTTTCTTTGACAGTGGCCTTCAGCTCATCTGCATTTTTTGGTCTCTCGTTTCTCATTTTCCTCTTGACAATACCCCATAGATTCTCTATGGGGTTGAGGTCTGGTGAGTTTGCTGGCCAGTCAAGCACACCAACACCATGGTCATTTAACTAACTTTTGGTGCTTTTGGCAGTGTGGGCAGGTGCCAAATCCTGCTGGAAAATGAAATCAGCATCTTTAAAAAGCTGGTCAGCAGAAGGAAGCATGAAGTGCTCCAAAATTTCTTGGTAAACGGGTGCAGTGACTTTGGTTTTCAAAAAACACAATGGACCAACACCAGCAGATGACATTGCACCCCAAATCATCACAGACTGTAGAAACTTAACACTGGACTTCAAGCAACTTGGGCTATGAGCTTCTCCACCCTTCCTCCAGACTCTAGGACCTTGGTTTCCAAATGAAATACAAAACTTGCTCTCATCTGAAAAGAGGACTTTGGACCACTGGGCAACAGTCCAGTTCTTCTTCTCCTTAACCCAGGTAAGACGCCTCTGACGTTGTCTGTGGTTCAGGAGTGGCTTAATAAGAGGAATATGACAAATGTAGCCAAATTCCTTGACACGTCTGTGTGTGGTGGCTCTTGATGCCTTGACCCCAGCCTCAGTCCATTCCTTGTGAAGTTCACCCAAATTCTTGAATCGATTTTGCTTGACAATCCTCATAAGGCTGCGGTTCTCTCGGTTGGTTGTGCATCTTTTTCTTCCACACTTTTTCCTTCCACTCAACTTTCTGTTAACATGCTTGGATACAGCACTCTGTGAACAGCCAGCTTCTTTGGCAATGAATGTTTGTGGCTTACCCTCCTTGTGAAGGGTGTCAATGATTGTCTTCTGGACAACTGTCAGATCAGCAGTCTTCCCCATGATTGTGTAGCCTAGTGAACCAAACTGAGAGACCATTTTGAAGGCTCAGGAAACCTTTGCAGGTGTTTTGAGTTGATTAGCTGATTGGCATGTCACCATATTCTAATTTGTTGAGATAGTGAATTGGTGGGTTTTTGTTAAATTTGAGCCAAAATCATCACAATTAAAAGAACCAAAGACTTAAACTACTTCAGTCTGTGTGCATTGAATTTATTTAATACACGAGTTTCACAATTTGAGTTGAATTACTGAAATAAATGAACTTTTCCATGACATTCTAATCTATTGAGATGCACCTGTATATTGTCACCTGTCATGGAGACACAGGTGAACAGCGTAAAAGAAAAAAAAAAATTGTGCCATGGAGATACTATTACAGTTTTTATTAATATTTTGAATTAGATTTTATTTTTATTTATTTATTTCATTTTAATTTAAGTACTTTTTTTCTGTGCTTTTGTCATTTTTTATTTTTTTATATCTGTAATTTTAATAATTTTTAGTTCAGTTTTAGTTCTAGTTATTTTAGTACATTAAGTTAATATACAAATCAAAGTCTCAATCTATGTCTAAGTCTCTGATAGTGGAAGTACAGTCAAACCAAAAATTATTCAGGCACCAGATATAATTTTTTTTTTTTTAATATTTTTTTACTAGTGGGTGCAGGACACTAGTTCATTTATGTAAGTGAGGATAGCAAAATAAAGAAAACTGACATATTATACCCAAAAATTCTTCATACAGTGGACTACCAGTAAAACTGATAAAAATCTGGGACCAAAAATTATTCAGACACTTTGACCTGACCATGTTTTGCTTATTTTTTTTTCTTTAATTGCTAATGTGACCTTTTTACACAACAGACTGAACAAAATTAAGCATTGCTTGGTAATTGGTCAACAAAGTATTGATAGTCGTGTAAATATTGTCATACTAACACTTGTCTGAAGTTTTGATTGATTTTAATCCATTAATCCATTTAATCCTTTCTATCAAAGTTATCTGACATTATCAAGATGGATTTGTTCTAACACAGTTTAACTCTGAGTTCTTGTCATATTTTATTACCATTTTCTAAACTATAGTGGATAAACTGTGATAATGTGAGAAATATTGAAGGTGTCTGAATAAATTTTGGTTCGACTGTACTTTAAAGGTACTGCCCCAGTGACAGCTTTTGAAACTTTTATTTGTGAGTGTACCTCACATATAAAATGTGACGTGGGACACATCACGGCACATCACAGAACACATTTGCACATTAGGACTTCCATATCACAGACTTTACAAACCAGACACCTTCACACAGTCATTATCTGATGCCACAGTCGGACACTTTGAACAATGCGCATGAAGGGCACACACAGACACACTCCCTTTTCTGAGTGTGATCACTGACGTGGTAAACCTTGGACAGGGGAATCCTAAATGATCTGCTGGGGGCTATAAATGTGTCTGACTGAGCAGAGGTTGGACTGAGCCACTCTGAACAACAGCAGAATTTGAGACAGATCACCTGGACACGCATGCCTCACCGAGTGGTCTCCTTCAAGACAAGTGCTTCTGTTCAGGCTGTAGTTTTTTCAGTTGAGGTCTGAAAATAACAACCTAGAAAGGGAACACGACTCAGACCATAGAGAAGTCACGTATTGAACACAAAGGCAGGTGAAGTGGGCTGAATAAAAACACACGTGGCAGAAGGAATTCAGAAGTGTTTGGACAGCATTTGAGAAGCCAACACAGGCAACCTGACTACGCCTCAGGTGGGTGTTTTTACATGTGAAATGCATTTAGTCGGGTAGAATTATGTTTAAAAAATGTTGAAATATTAAATTAATTAGTTAAAATACAAAATATATTCTTAACATTGAAAATTAATATTTTAATTATTTAATTTAATTATTATTTCTACACTTTTATATCAGTAGCATATAATTTATATAGAAAATTAATACATAAAAAAGCAAACATACATATTTAAAACAGTGAGGATTACAAGTGCAGTTAAATGTGATGTAAAATAATGCAATGTATAATATTTACATCACAAAAATATACATTTTTAACTCAAATCAACTTTATAATTGTCATTAAATTATAGCATACAGATCTCATTATTTATTATGTCAACGGACTTTAAAATTTATCCTAAAATAACCTGTTGTGCAATTTCATTCTTTTAGGAAAATACTAAACACTTCTCATTATTCCAACCAAACAGTTTTAATATTCTTTAAAAGATGTAATCTGTAGTATCATTTAGTAATATTTTAAAATTCATTTGATTTTTGTATATAGTGGCAATAACTAAGAGCCACAGTGTCAGTCGTATTCTGTTCACTGTCAGCACTGAAGCCAGTGTGGAAATTATTTGGCACAGAACAGAAATCAATACAAAACCATGTGAGTTAAATCAATTGAGGAAGCTCTGATTATTGTGATGCCCTTTGCATTGTGTCAATTTACTTACAAAAACCAAATATCAAAACCCACAATATTTAAAACTTGAATTTTGAAATTCAGATTTTTTAAAAGTATGAATTCCTAATACTTTTAATTTATAATAATCTAAATTCTGAATTATTGAAATACTTTAAAGATGTCTTAATAAATGGTACATATTTATCTTTCATATCATATCTTATTTTTTTCACACCAATAAAACAATTTCATGATAGTAATTAGTAGTACCACTTTATCTTTATAGAACCCGACTGGAGTATCACTGACACTTATGAAAATGGCTTTATTAAACAGCATTACCATTACATTTGTACAGCAGAGGAGATGCCACAAACAATAACTATTCAGCCCATAAAACTGAAAAGGAATCAGTAAAACAGTAACATAAGTGATATTTATATTTCACAGACAATGGCACCACGACCAAAGCAAGAGGATGAATCTGAGGGGAAGCCAACAGAAACACTTGATGGTATGTACAGTGAAAATCTGAGTATAAATTGTATTTGTATAAATTGTGTATCAAAATCAAAAGTGAAGTTTCCCTCTTTTTTTTTTTTTTTTTCCACGTCTTCTCTCAGTTTCCAGAAAGAAGTCTCTCTCCATGGCACCTGCTGTTTCCACAGCGGCTCTAATTGAGGATGATCCCTGGGACATGCCTGAGTTGCAGGACACAGGGGTTAAATGGGCAGGTATGCTAACTTTACTAAATACATATTTTGTTTTTAACCCTATAAAGCCTACTGTATCATATTGATATTCATATCATATTTCACAAATTTCTAAGGCCTCTAAATTATCAACATGATCAAAACTGTGCTGAAAAACCTGTTGTACATAAACTGCTACATGCCTTCTGAATGACTGTTAGTAAATGTAAGAATAACTTTTATGTTGTTAGTTATAATAATAAAAAAAAAATACTGATTGGACTGAAGCAGCTTAGGTTTACTTGATTATTCATACGTCATTTTTTAGGGAAAAAACATCATATGAGATATCAGGCTTTTGAGGAATGTTATTTGTACTCTCAATCATCATTATATTACATTGCATTATTATTATTATTATTTTAAATTGCATTAATAAATTGCATATTTCTGCTTATTTTAATCCTTAGAATAAAAATGAATAAAAGTGTCTCTTTTTTCCTTGTGTAAAAAGATTTTTCTTTCTTTTTTTAAGGCTTTACAAGATCAAATAAATAATTAACTATTAGTTCATAATTTTCTCTCTTTCTGGCCATTAATTGCTTAGATCTGGACACTAAAGGGAAGATCCTGAGAGTTCTAACCACAGCAGCAAAGCTGATTCTGCTGCTTGGTTTGCTCTACATGTTTGTTTGCTCACTCGACATCCTCAGCTCAGCTTTCCAGCTTGTTGGAGGTATACTTTGAATTAAACACTTAAATAACACACTAAAGCACAGTTTTCAATGATTCGTAGGTTCAGCAAAGAATTTTAGGTTCAGATGCATTGGTTTCTAGCCCACCCAAAAATGAACATTGTCATCATTTACTCGCCCTCATATTGTTCCAAACCTGTATGAATTTCTTCTGTGGAACATAACATCATCGTTTAAGAGTACAATCTCTATTCGTTATGCATAACAAAGACGTGTTTTTTTTTTTCAGGTAAAGCAGCAGGGGACATTTTCCAGGAGAATACAGTGCTATCAAACCCTTTGGCAGGCCTGGTAATAGGGATGCTGGTAACGCTCCTAGTCCAGAGCTCCAGTACCTCCTCATCTATTGTGGTCAGCATGGTCTCCTCTGGATGTGAGTATCAAATCAAACTACTGATTATCAGAATTATGAACAGACATCAGTCATAAGGATGATAAGGAATGTAAACATGAATGAATCAATGCATCAATCTAAAAATGAAAAGAATATGTCATATCTGACTTCTACTGTCAGTTGTAAAAATCTACATGATTCACTACAGTGAAAATTGTCCTTTCTGTTACATTTGTGTCTGGAGCCTATTTTTCTAGCAAAATATTTGAATAGAACAGATTCAAATTGATCTGAATCAGGACATTATTTATTAAAAAGTCATAATCAAATAAGTAAATTCCACTTTTAATAAATTTGAACTTCTCAACAGTGCTGGAGGTCTCAACTGCTGTTCCTATTATTATGGGGACTAACATTGGCACATCAGTCACAAATACATTTGTAGCCATGACACAAGTTGGCGACAGGAACAAGTTCCGCAGGTAAGGATAAGGCTTCAAAACTAACTTCATAATGTATCATGACTGAACAGAACATTACATGAACCAGAAACAGATTTCATGTTTCAGAGAGAAATTTACAGGGACAGTTCACCCAAAAAATAAAAATTCTGTCATCATTTAGGTTACTCGAGTGGGTGAATAATGACAGAATTTTAATATATTGATGATATTTAATTGAGATATGACACTTTTCTGTGTCCAGGGCATTTGCGGGAGCCACTGTGCATGATTTCTTTAACTGGCTTTCTGTCCTGGTGTTTTTGCCACTGGAAGTCGCCACAGGCTACCTGGTGAAGCTCACAGATCTCATAGTCAAATCATTTAATATCCAGAGTGGAGAAAATGCACCAGCCCTTCTGAATGTTATCACTGACCCACTCACCCACTCTATCATTGAGGTATGTATGAGCGTGTGTGTTTGTGTGTGTGTAGGTATGAGCTCTGTCGGTATGTTGAAAGAAGGTAACATTAATAACAGGACAGGAAGAGAGTGAATTACCCCACGCAAACACTTATATTGCCCTTCTGTACAGTACAAAGTTACAAGGGTTGCTTTTTTTTTTAAGCTGGATGAATCTGTGATAAGCGGCATTGCAATTGGAGACCCTGAAGCCAAAAACAAATCTCTCATCAAGGTCTGGTGCCAGACAGCCTCAAACACGGTAATTATACTAACTGATTTCAGATGGAAGAAAAAAAAAAGTTATTATATTTTGCACACATATGCCAAACTACTGTGATTTTCTGATATTTCTGACAACTTACAATGTTTATTTTTTTCTAGACTGTCCAGAATGTTACTGCATCAAACTGCAGTGACTTCCCTTGTTGGGAACTGAAAAATGTTACAGAAGTAATAAACATCAAAAAATGTGAGTTTAAAACTAGACCCATTTTCTTTGATATTGATAGTCCAGCAATAATTATGCTAATACAGACTAAAAGAGCAGACACTGTCATTTATCTGTGGTCTCTCTCTATTCTAGGCAATCACATCTTTGTGAACACAAGCCTTTCTGACCTGGCGGTGGGTCTGATTCTACTGGCTTGTTCTCTGCTCATCCTGTGCACTTGCCTCATTTTAATTGTGAAACTGCTAAACTCGATGCTCAAGGGCCAGGTTGCTGTTGTCATCAAGAAGATAATGAACACTGGTCAGCATCCTTGTGATATTTTAGAACCAGAGTGCAGATTTAGAAGTTAACTTTTGTTAAAATAAGCAAAATGAGTAAAGCTGGTATTCAAATTTTACTACACTATATTGAGAGATGTTAGCTGTTATACATATATATTTTTATATATATGTAAAACAGAAAAAACTATATAAATATATGTTTGTTTGTTTTTTTTGTACACACAGATTTTCCATTTCCATTTGCATGGCTGACTGGATACATTGCAATTGTGGTTGGCGCAGGAATGACTTTTATTGTCCAGAGCAGTTCTGTCTTTACCTCGGCTATAACTCCTCTTGTTGGTCAGTACAACCATCTTTTTTTTTTGTCTTTTATTGTCAAAGTTTGCCATTATTTACTCACCCTCATGTTTTTCCAAACCTATATGACTCGATTTCTTTTGTGGAACACAAATAGAGAGTAATATTGAACTCGAGTCCAACTTGTAGGGAAAAAAAAAAATCTATCTAATTTAATTAAAGTTAAACTAATGTTGCAACTAGCTGAAATGAAATAAGCTTAAAATGTGGAAAATCTATTTAACTGCCTATTTGGCATGTACTTAACTATTTAACAATGCTCCTGCAAACTACAAAAAGCCTTATGTTCTTTTGTGTGTTCTTCTTGGTCTCAGGTATTGGTGTTATAAAAATTGAAAGGGCATATCCTCTTTCCCTGGGATCCAATATTGGAACAACCACTACTGCAATATTAGCCGCCATGGCTAGTCCAGGAGAAACGCTTGGAAATTCATTACAGGTTAACATGACATGCAAATATATTAAAATGTGTTCACTATCACACTCACCCAGTCCATAACCTAATGGTGTAACTCTTCTTTCCATTAGATCGCCTTGGTTCACCTCTTCTTCAACCTCTCTGGGATTTTGCTGTGGTACCCAATCCCTTTCACACGTCTCCCCATTCGAATGGCAAAGGCTCTTGGTCAAATAACAGCTCAATACCGTTGGTTTTCGGGCTTTTATATCATCGTCTGCTTCTTCGCTTTCCCTCTTCTGGTCTTCGGCCTGTCTTTGGCTGGTTGGCAGGTCCTTGTGGGAGTTCTTGTTCCTATAGTGGCTGTTCTGATCTTCGTTATCATTGTTAACATTCTACAGAAGCACAAACCTCAGTGGCTTCCTTCTGCTCTCCAGTCTTGGGACTTTCTTCCTCTGTGGGCCCACTCTCTTAAACCATGGGATAGAGTAGTTACCATTATGGCTGCTCGCTGCTGCTGTTGCTGCAAGTGCTGCAATGTTACGGAAGAAGATGAAGAGACAGGAAAACATGAAAGTAAAGATCAAGAAATTGAAATGTATGACAATCCAACAATGACTGGTGAGAGCAAGGAGCCCAAGAAAACATCAGACAGTTGTGAAATCCTCAAGGCAACCTCTTTATAGAGTTAAACAGAGCACTATAGGTTATTACTGAACATATCCAACTCATAACTCATACCTGGAGTTGCCAGGTTATATCAGTGGACTTTAGAGCAAGAATAAAGAGGAAACCAATATTTAATTTAACCATTTATTTTTAAAGTCTTACATTTATTTTGCTTCTTATATTGAAATTTTTACACGAAGATGCTATTTTGTACAGGATATTGTCAATGTTATTGTTAAATGCACAATCTTATGTTACATATTATGAGATTTTCTGATTGTTCTTATATTTGTGTCAACATGAAACGCATACATTTATTTTTAATACCTCTATGTGGAAATAAATGCAAGCTAACACAAATTCTAATATAAAATGTTTTAAATCAGATTTCAGTTCTGATCTGTGAATTTACTGTTTTCTTTTTATTTATGTAAACTTTATTTAACATGGGCCTCTATATGCTGTAAAATATTGCCATGATTTTACAATATTAAACAGTAACTTCTTGCAGTAAATGAATGTATTCAGAATTTTAACAGTTACAAAACACAAAAAGTTGCTCTGTGTTACATAGAGAAAGTAAGATAAGTCTGATAATAAAGTTGTAGAAATGTTTTACTGTACAGTACAGAAATAAGACAATCTTGTATAAACAAGGAGGTGAATATCGTTAATGTTGACACAAATAATCATTGTTATTCTGTAGGAAAATCTCTACATCTCTGTCATATCCTGCTCTTGTTCACTGTGAAGTCAAAGAATATTGCACAATGTAATTGTGATGAATTAAATGTAAAAATTACTGTGAATGTATGACCATTATAAGCCATGGATATACAGCAAACCACACAAGTTTTTACAGTATAAACAACATGGATATTTTCTCCTGCTCCTGTTGATTTTGAATCTACAGTATATTGTCATTTAATTGTGATCAGAAATACTATATTATAAATACTATATATAGAAATACTACAGTAAAAATTACTGTGAAAGTACTGGTAGACATGAAAATACTTTAAACAAATAAAACTTTGAAATACAAATCAGATTTTTGTGGCCATTTATATTTTATGTGTGAATGTATAATATTATTAATGTAGTCCAAAACTAAAGTAGCCTAACTGTATTCATATGCTTTCAATTCAGATTGCTTTATAAAATTTAGTTACTCATCTCATATTGACAGCAAAATGATGAACGTGAAAGATTATGAATTATGAATGAGAAATAGTCTTTTCCGAACACTTCTTTTTATCACAATAACAAGTTTATATCTTACAGTTCAGACATAACTTCTCAGAATTGCGAGTTGAAATCAGAATTTTATCTCAGTATTGTGCACTAAAAAGTCACAGTTAATTTTTTTTTTAATAGAACCATAACTACTCTTACGCTAGTGGGTCCAAAACAAGGCAGATTCACAAACAAATTTGAGCCTTATAAGCTGGATCTCTTAATGAATCGTTCAAAAACTTCACTGAATGAGCTCTGTCAGAGTGTTTACTGATTCAAGTTGCAGTGAACTGCAAATCATCCTTTTTTAATTCTGCAAGTCTTATCATCCTTGTCACCCCTCTTTTACTGATTTGTGCAATGTGACATTCTACTCAATAATATCTCTTCCTCTATTATAGTTAATGATTCTTCTTCTTAGAGCATGATTATCGGTCACATCTACCATGTTCTTACATGTTATCGAATGTATTAGAAACTTTATGGGCAGTTTGAGGCAATTAACTCAAGCTTTGTCTCTACCTGTTTCAACCTCTATCAACCTGTTTATGACATGCCACTATTTTAAGGGCCTTTTTCAGAAAGGAATGAAATGGCAGAGGGTGAAGGAGGTTGTTAAAGTTATCAATTAATTGATAATAACCAGAAGAAAGCAGACTCAGAGCAGGATGTAGATGAGGGGGAACAGCTTTGCCCTTCTTGGCCATGTCTTTATGGTTAGATATGTTATCCTGCATTGGTGTCTATCAGCAATATTTATAGAGATTACCAAGTATTAAATGAACCCTGCTGTGTCGTTTGTGCTTTCCTCAATAATAAAAGATCACTAATGATTAAATATGAGTCTAAATAAGTTCTTGGAACTAACTCAACTCTATTGAATTGACTGTTGTGGAACCATTTTAAAATCTTGCTTTCAATGATTTGGTAACACTTTAGTTTAGGGACTCACTATTAAAGAGACCAAAAATGAAAATTACTACTACTCATAAAGTCATGGTACTCTCGATAATGCTGGAAGACAGTAACTCTGGGGAGAAGAATTGTTGAAAAAAATTGTTATTTTTTTTTCGTGCACAAAAAGTATTCTCGTAGCTTCATAAAATTACGCTTGAACCACTGATGTTACATAAACTATTTTGTTGATGTTCTTTGTACCTTTCTGGGCCTTGAATGTGGTAGGACCCTTGCTGTATGGAGGGTCAGAAAGCTCTTGGATTTCATCAAAAATATCTTAATTTGTGTTCCGAAGATGAACGAAGGTCTTACGGATTTGGAACGACATGAGGGTGATTAATTAATGACAGAATTTTCATTTTTGGGTGAACTATCCCTTTAACTAGTTACTTATTAGCATGCATATTACTAGCAAATTGGCTGTTTATTAGTTATAAAGAACATATTAATGCCTTATTCTGCATGACCATATTAGATCATTTAATCCTACCCAATACCTAAACTTAACAACTACCTTACTAACTATTAATGACCAGCAAATTCTGAGTTCAAAGGTAAAGGTTAAAGGTATATTTTGACTGACAAATGAACTGTTGTTGTTGAACAAGGGTATTTTTCATTTAACATGCTCAGGCAAGCTATTAAAATAAATGTTTTAATGTCTATTTCTGTACATTACCTAATTTTTGTTTAATTTTCTGTCCTTCGCAATAACAGTGTAAATAGCTCCTTTATAGCCTGGAAACTTACTGTAGAATAACCAAAAAACAAAATAATAATAAAATAAATAAAAAAAGCCGTCATAACCACCCCTCGTCTCCTTTATTTGCTTAAAGTTAAAGCCTCATTGATTTATTTAGTTTTTTTCCCTTGTAGAACTTTTCATGTTTTCTTTTTTTTTCATCCCTTTTGACCTCAAAATTTAATGGACCCTTTTCACATGTCTGGTTTTCTTAGAAGCAGAAGTTGTCATAGTTGTAAACTTTCACAGCAGTGAATGAGAGACTGTCATAATTTTTTTTGCATTCCCATTTGTTCAAATAGCAAAAGAAAAACTTCATGATATAGTTTTCAAAAACAGAGAGGGATTGATAACGGCAGTCAGAAGAGGGAACAAAGTCAAATTTGCTGTCACTCCCACAGCCGCTGTATTAGAAACATCCTCAAGGCATGCCGCGTAGCTATTTTTTTTTTTGTCATTTTATGCAAATGTAATACAAAACAAAGTATAGTGTTATTAAAAAAAGAGTAAGCTGAGGTTCAAGCCTTTAAGGACAATTATTTATATACGAGATTTCAATTTCAGCAATTCTTTTTGCTGCTTGTTCACTTGTACTCCTTGGGAACATTGAGTGACATCATGATAAGATGAAGATAAAGAAAGAGCTTGTTATTCTTTAAGACCTTTTGAAATCCTGTTGAATCTGCCTGCCTACAGTAGAAACAATTTTGATGTGAAACCAGCATGTTAAAACCTACTAAAAAATACTCATGTATTTTTAGTTACTGTAGTGAAATTCAATTTAAAGATGCTACGTCTTCAGACCTAAAATACGTTGAGATCACATTGTGTAATAAGATAATAAGCAGGTTAATGTCAAATGATCCCAGAGATCCTAAATATACTAGGCCTATCTGTCTTTAAACCTTTGAACTTTTACACAACTTGAGAGTTAAATGCCTATAATGGCATTAAAGAGACAGTTCACTGAAAGCCCAAATTCAAATATAATTGTCATTGTATAAATAACTGGAAAGGAGATCATATTTTGATCAAGTATATTTCTAAATATTTTGATATATTTTTGAATTGCTGATAAATTGTCTATAAATGTATATGTATCCCCATAAAACATCATATTGTCTTAAAAGTGGTGTCATTTTAGATACAATTATGTTATTAAAAATTAAGTTAAGTAGGCCTAATTAAAATATTCTCAAAGACTTCATGAACTCATGACCTTACTGCTGTTGACTGAAGGGCAAAATACATATTGGGATATTAGGAGGATGATCAAGACTGGCTTCTTCTGTAGATCAAATGGCAACCTTCTGATTACGAACCATTCAAAAAATAAAAAACATTTAAAATATTGAAACTATAATAGTATCTCAATGATACTAAAATAACACTGTTGTGTATATAATATTAAAGATCTTGTGGTACTTTTAATGGCACAGTAGGTGATTGGTCATAGGCCTGTCTTATCTCAGCCATACACTTATGCTTATGCACTGTAAAATGATTTTCAAAGATTATTGGAGTACGCTTCACAAGAAATACTATTATTTCAGTCTTTAAAAATGTAATGTGTCATTTGCCGTTTCTTGGTAATTATTTGTGAAGATTTAGCAATTGTTGAGCGAAAATTACTTCGAAAAAAATACTATACCACTTTTTTTTTTTTTTTCCTCCAGTGTGATATAGCATTATTTCCATAGTGAAATAATACTGCCATCTGGTGATGTGAAAGCAGTTTAGTTGTTATCGCTGATCTATCGCTTGAATTAGACCACATATAATGTGTAAGTTTATAATTAAAAAAATAAAAAATAAAAATACTGGAACGTATGCAATTAAAAGAGGTCACAACTTAAAACTATACCCTTAACTTTTAAAGACTTTTAATAACAACATCCTTTTTTAACCGCTTCACGCCAGACCAGTATTTCCTGGTGTAGGTGCCCTAGTCTCCGGGTTTCCTTCCTTCTAGAAATCTTTTTCTCACGGCCCGCGCTGAAAAGGTGCGGTCTCTCTTTCCATCGTGAGAACTTTCACACGCGTTTGGCTGGCAGCAGTCCGCTCTCACTCTCGCGATGACAAGAGACCCGCTCTCATTCGCTCTCATAATAAGCGGCCGTGAATTCTCGCGTGATTTTAGAACTTTCCCACGCCTGTGCCCCCCTTGCTGCATTATTTCTCACGCTGCCCCTCCCCCTCGTCTGAATGCAGTCTGGTTCAGTGGGAAATCTCGCGATTGTTGGCGTTATTAGAGAGAGTTGGTGAAGATGGCGCCTGTTGTGACAGGGTAAGCAGCGAAATTATCAACGGACGGGGCATGGAAAAGTCACAGCTAAAATACGTTTTGTCTGTTTAGTCAAGATAATTTGCTTTGGTTTATTTCTTTACACCCACGGCCGCGTGTCTCTGCGCTGGTGGCCTGTTTCGGCGTACTTTTGTGTGGTTTTAGAGGTTTTCAACGATGGGCTCTTTTATTCAGTTAGCCGCTTAGCTTTTAGTTAGCTGATAGATTTTCAGCAGTTTGCCATAAACACTGTATACTGTGGAGAGCAAATATTTAACTGTAAACACAGTAGGGTTGTATTAACGCAGTGTTTTCAATCTTTAACATTCTTTAATCTTTAAAAATACTTGTCTAAAATTTGAGCCAACTTGTGAGTTGGTGTACGAGTGAGAGAGGGGGCAGGTTAGCAGATGTTAGCCAGCCCAGTTAGCTGGTCTAGTGGGTTCATAACAGAAACTGGGAGCTTTCGAGAGGACTCAAAACGTTCTCGTTGTTTCATGTCAGACTTCCCAGTTAAGCTACTTTTAGCTTAAAAACGTGTGTAACGTCCCGTCATTAATATGTAAAATGCTAATATCTTTTTAAACTTTTAGGTTTATTTTGTCTGTGTCTCAAAACCTTCTGAGCTGTCTAAATAGATAGATTGTGGCATCTCATGCACGCTTGAACTTGTTTATCTGGCTCAAAAATGCTGTCTTGGTAGGCAGATAGCTAGGCTGTGATAGTTTTGTTTTCCAGCATTATTATGATTATTTTGTAGTGTAGATCAAAGTGGTTTAAATTGTCTTGACTATTTTGTTTTGTAGGAAATTTGGGGAGCTCCCTCAGCCAAAGCGTTTAACAAGGTAAATGCACTGTAAAGTTCATTTGTAATGTTTGTTAAATATACATTAGGAAACCACAGGTTAAATAAACTTTTCTGTTGTATTTTGTGGTTTCGCAGGGAGGCAATGCGCAACTACTTGAAGGAGAGAGGAGATCAGACAGTACTCGTACTGCATGCAAAAGTCGCACAGAAATCGTATGGCAATGAAAAAAGGTGAGTGATGAATTTTAGCTGTAAACACATGTATGATTAACCTTTGATGTGTTTTGTAGACGGTAAAATCAGATTCTGTATATGAGCATCTAAGTGAATTGTTCTTTAACAAGTTCAGATTCTCTTTGATTGTTAGATTCTTCTGTCCTCCACCATGTGTGTACCTGATGGGTTGTGGCTGGAAAAAAAAGAAGGAGCAGATGGAAAGAGAGGGCTGCTCGGAGCAGGAGTCTCAACCTTGTGCCTTTATCGGCATTGGAAACAGTGAACAAGAAATGCAGCAGCTCAACTTGGAGGGCAAGGTGCTTTATGGATTTTATTATGGCAACACATGTATTGTACCTGCCTTTCTAAAATAACTTAAAGAAGATCCCTATTCTAGCATCATGACTTTTGTGCTTTGCTTCTGCAGAATTTTTGCACAGCAAAAACGTTATACATTTCTGACTCGGACAAACGGAAGCACTTCATGCTGTCAGTGAAAATGTTCTACGGGAATAGCACGGATATCGGTGTCTTCCTCAGCAAACGAATCAAGGTCATCTCCAAACCTTCCAAAAAGAAACAGTCGCTGAAGAATGCAGACCGTGAGTCAGAAGAATTTCTTGTTTGGGTCACTAAATGAGCTGCATGAAAATTCTGGACAAATTATGACTAATTTCAATGTTTCTTACAGTGTGCATAGCTTCTGGGACGAAGGTGGCTCTTTTTAACCGCTTGCGGTCTCAGACTGTCAGTACGCGGTACCTTCATGTGGAAGGGGGAAACTTCCATGCTAGTTCACAACAGTGGGGAGCCTTCTACATTCATCTATGTGAGTTATCTATTAGACACAATATATACTATATTAAAAGTAGTGCCACACAGAGTTCAGTACATCCAATGAAAGAATGTGTAGAATTTACGTATTTTTCTGTTAACTATGAATTGGTAATAATGTGTAATTCTGAATTCCAGTGGATGATGATGAGTCAGAAGGTGAAGAGTTTACAGTCAGAGACGGTTACATCCATTACGGTCAGACAGTGAAGCTGGTGTGCTCAGTGACAGGCATGGCTCTACCCCGACTGGTAAGCTATTATCCACTCAGAATGACTGTGATTGTTCATGATTAAAAGGGTTGGGCTAAGAAATTGTGTCCTGTTCAGTCAAGGAATGACATATAGTTGTGACTCAAATATGTTTGTGTAACAATGTAAATAGCAAAGATTTTTAGGAGGTGAAATGTTGTGTGTTTGTGTGTAGATCATTCGTAAAGTGGACAAGCAGACAGCGCTAATGGACGCCGATGATCCTGTGTCCCAACTACATAAATGTGCCTTCTACCTTAAAGATACAGAGAGGATGTACCTCTGCCTGTCACAAGAGAGGATAATTCAGTTCCAGGTCTGTACACTGGTACTTCTAGAAATGTATTTTTGCTGCATAGATTTGAAATAATGCTCTATAATTGCTGAAAACATGATATCTGTTAGAACTGCAATTCCTTTTCTCTAAATTAGTCTTTGAATTCTCATCTACTTAATGATTTTGAGGCTCTGTAGCCTTTTAAATGGTAAATGATTAAAATATTTTCCAACTACTCTCAGGCCACACCCTGTCCCAAAGAAACGAACAAAGAAATGATCAACGATGGGGCGTCATGGACAATCATCAGCACAGACAAAGCAGAGTACACTTTCTATGAGGGGATGGGCCCTGTACCCTCACCTGTCACACCCGTGCCTGTTGTTGAAAGTTTACAGGTAATGCATGACTACATATTACATCAAACTCTTTTATAATAAAAGACAATCTGTCATAGTATTTGTAAGAAAGTAACCATGAACCCTTTATGTTGTAGCTGAATGGAGGAGGAGATGTTGCCATGCTGGAACTGACAGGACAGAACTTCACGCCTAATCTCAGAGTCTGGTTTGGAGATGTAGAGGCAGACACAATGTACAGGTAAAGCCACCACATTAATTACACTGCTGTACAGTTCGGCAAATAGAAAAGCACCTGGCACTATATTCATAATTAAAAGTTCTGCATTATGCGTATAATCTTTTTTTTTCAGGTTATTATTGGTATTTTGGTTGCACAATAAGCTGTATCTGGCAATAAAAATTTATATATATATATATATATATATATATATATATATATATATATATATATATATGTCTAGAGTATTTTAAGTTTAAAATGACCCTGTTTCTCTGATAAAGTGTATTAAGTCTTCATTGAATATATATACTGCAGCCTTTTTAATTAAGTTAAAGAGTCTGACGTACAGAATTTAGTTTGAGATTATATGGCTTTTCTCTATAACTCTGGTTATAAAGGTCTTAAGTTTGCAGATACCCTGTGATGTATTAATGTCTATTAATGTTTATTGCAGGTGTGGCGAAAGTGTGCTCTGCGTGGTTCCCGACATCTCTGCTTTCCGTGAGGGGTGGCGTTGGGTTCGGCAGCCAGTGCAGGTTCCTGTGACTTTGGTCCGTAATGATGGCATCATCTACTCCACGGCTTTGACTTTTACCTACACGCCGGAGCCGGGACCACGTCCTCACTGCAGCGCCGCAGGAGCCATACTGCGGGCCAACAGCAACTCCTCCACCTCACCATCTTCATCCTCTTCATCCTCCAGCCTACTGCTGCGGTCAGCCGTTGACAGCCAGGCAGGATACGCAGCAACAGGGAGCGTGTCTTCATCTTCCTCTTCCTCGGCTATGTCTGTCTCCTAACCTGGGAATCTCAGTGTGTGTGTTTGCGTGTGTGAGTATGTGAGCCTTTGTGAGAGATGGTGATTCATTCACTCAAGGACTCTCCTGCATAGATTCATGGGATACGGATCACAAAAATGGATAATGGTGCCACAGAGAGAGAAAAAAAAGAGAGACAAGACTTCACACAAAGACTGGACAGAACAAATGAAGATGTCTCTTTTCTACTCTCTCTCTGTCTGTCTTTGTTGCAGTTCTTTTTCAATCTGTTTCCTCGTGTCGGAGGAAGTGGTAAAAGAAGTGATGTGTGCCGTGAATCAAGATGCCACAGGATCAATGCATTAGCCTTACATGAAAACAAAAAAACAATCAAAAAACCGACAAAAAACCCTTTCTCTTCAAAACAAAGCCTTTTCTAAATAAGTGCAAGCTGGAAATGGCTTTGAGAGATGTTGTTTTCTACTAAAGGGCTAAATGCACTGTTTCGCCAGGCTTGGAAGAAAAGTTATCATAGTAATATAGTTTTTACGGACCAAGGAATATTATTATTATTATTTTTATTGATATATAATTTTATAAGCTTTAGCTAAGGTACATTTTTCACCTTTTTCAGTTTTATAACATATAGTAAACTTTTGTTACCAAATAGTTTTGTATATTTCTTGTGAGCGTTTGGGCTCAGAAGGAAAAGGTTCATGCATTTTAAAAGCCTGAACTTATAGCTGCCTTTACTCGTCTTGGCAAATGCCTTAAGTCATCTGGAGTTTCACCAGACCCTTTCTGTTTTGTAATAATATTTTTATGTCATGTGTATTGGTCTTTTTCCCTTTCTTGAATTTTTTTTATGTTTTTTTTCTCCACTAAACCGAGATGTAATATTGATGCCGTTTTTGCGTATTTGGGAGAAGGTGGCTTTTCTGCTTTGTTAAACTTTTTTCTCGTATGAAGTCTTTAACACAAAAGCTTTAATTGACTTTGCCGGTTGGCCTTATGTGCCGTATCTTACTCATCACATAGGCCTATGTGTAGCCATTGATCTGGCCCTTTTTCATTGGCTATAGATGTTCAAGCTGCCAACATAACGGTAACCTATAAAATATCCCACACCAAATGGCTTACATTTAGTTGAACATAAACGCACAAAAAACCTTTTAATGGGTCAGCGATTTCTAATTAATTTGTTGACTCAAATCCTGTGGTAGGGAAGGACTGTACAGGTCTCGTTTGCATATCATTCATGCTTTCAGTGTCATGATTACTGTTAGTATCAGACAAAAACAGCATGTAGAAAAAGTTGCTGCTTTGTTGTCATGTGGTTAAACCATATAGAGAAGGAAGTGTTGGGGATTCTGTAAGTACAGTCATGTTACAAGTAGGATAAATGAATGAAAGTTTGGCTTCTCTCAGTGTTTCTAGATAGGGATGTGCAAAATGACTTATTTTCAGAATCAAACAATTTAGGGCCAGATTTACTAACAGCTTGCACCAGCACAAACTCTCTTTTGGTGTTAAACTACTGGGAGGATTTACTAAAGACACAGTGAAAAATGGATGAAAAGACATGGACACGGTTATTTTATGCATCTGTAGGCATTTCCATTTAAGACACAAAATTAATGGGAAGAGAGTATTTAAGGTTTGCGGTAGTCAGTTTACCATTATGTAACACCCAAAAAAGCATGTTTTAACCTATTTTGTGCTTGTCATGCCTGTGATAGTTGCTAAATTGCGCTGCTCTTGGTAGATTGCATTGGTCATTGGAAATGACGTGGCTGGGTTTGTATACATTAATTTGCACATTGTCAGTAGATTACCCACAAGACTTTCCACTCCTGTCAGCGCTTTTATGGTATTAATCTTAGTAAATCTGGCCCTTAACAGGTTGCCTGACCAGCTTGTCGACTAATCAGTCTTATAGTTAGTTAACAGTTTTTAAACATGGCATCTTAAAAACAACACTTGTACTGGGATGCTCAAACGGATGTTTGAATGTGTATGGTTGTACTAAAAATCGAGATAATCTAGTCAACCTCACTAACTGACTAGCTTGTTTTTGGACCCGTCACTGCTTGTAGTCAACTAGCTGAATGGAAAGAACCGGAAAAAGCACTTGTTATGTAGATTACAGGAAATGGAATCTTATCCTGCCTTTCATATATTTTGATTTATGAAACTGCAGAAGTGGCACAGCCTTCGTGAGCATCACTGTTACATAAAAATGTGCCCTTTTAAATTGATGTCACATGCAATTTTTTTTTTTTTATCAACATTTTTTTTGGTTGAAAATGTTTAGTACCAAATGTTCACTTCTGTAATCGCTGTAGTCTAAAGCAAACAAAAAATGAGGCCTTAAACCACTACTGCTTATTAACAGGATCTGTTGGTAAAAAAATACACTACAAATGATGTCCTTTTGTGAAAAGGGCATGATTGTTTGTTTATACCTTTTTTTTTTTTTCAGTATAATTCACAGAGCAAAATATCATCTCAATTCTGTTCTTTCTTTCTTTTGTTGTATTTTTCCCCCTGACCCAACTCTGTATGCATTGTCTGATCAGAGAGAAAGAGACACTTGTGAAATAGCACACTCTGGAATTTGCTTTTAATCAGCATTTTGTTACTGTTTGGGATTTATATAGGAACGGCAGAAGTAGTTCCTCAGTGGTTTTGGTTCTTTTAATTTATCAGTTTCTACCATGGCTAATATTAATATATGAGTCTAAGTGTTATATTCATTATTTTATATAACATTATTGTATTACAGTATGAAATATTCTTTTAATGGTTATGTTAATATTTCTAAACATTTCTTCCATGATTGAGGGAAAGTTACTATGAAACTTGTTTTGTATATCATTATTTTTTAAGTAGTTTAAGTATTTTTTAAGTAGTCGTTTGGTCTGCATTAGAAACTGTTGCTTTGGAAGAAATAAAAGCCAAAACCCAGTAATTTTTGCAAATCCAGTAACTAGTATCTACTGTGAGCAGTTCCTCAATCAGGGAAGAATATTAAAGCATACTTTGCAAGTGCTGAAATGGAAACTGCCAAATCTAAAGGTCAGATTGTGAAGGTCACGTCTAACTTTTCCACTTCTTTTGTTTTCAGTGTTATTTTCCTCTTGTATCCAGTTGTCTTCCAGTGTGTCCAAATCAGAGGACCTGATCAAGACTAACCATGTTGAGTTTCATCATTTCTATCTATCTGATAAGTTAGTTAGTTTGCCTGTCACCTGTGTCACTGTGCTTACATTGAACAGAAACTAGTGTGTTAGATCACTGTTATGTTTGTCGGTTTTGTCTGTAGAAAAAAAAAAAACAGATTTGGTGTCTGTTTTCTCAACCATTTCAATGGATTGTTTTACATTTTGGCAGTTACCAGCCTTTGCCAAATGGCTACCAGCTGTTCTGGTTTTGAGTGCACGCTCTCTAGCAGATTTGAACTGTATTGGTGCTGTCTAACTCCTAAAGGGCCAGTGTATCTGTTGCTTTTGGAATGGATCACTAAACACTGTAATAGATTCAAAAAGTGTCACGTTGTTCATTGGTTTTTGTCTTTATGGTGCCAAATAGATTGCATAATACACACCCATCAAGGACATGTGGTACGGAGATTGCGGTACTGCCCTATGACTACTGTGTGCTTAAAGAGATAGTTCAGGCAAAAATGGCAATTCTGTCATTATTTGCTCACCCTCATGTCATTCCAAAACATTGATTTTTATTTTTCTATGGAACACAACAGAATATATTTTAATGAATGTTTTGGCTGTTTTTGCCAATACAATGAAAGTCACTGGGATCTGAAAAATGCTGGACCATATTGACTTTTATTGTATGGATTAAATAATAAATGAATATAAACTGTATACATGTATAGAAAGTATAGACATACACACACTAGCTGGAAAAATTAAAAAAATTTGGAAAAATTAACATGTTAATGTTTTTAAAAGAAGTCTCTTATGCTCACCAAGGCTGCATTTTTTAAATCTAAAATACAATAAAAATAATATTGTGAAATGTTACAAAAGAACTGTTTTCTATTTGAATACATTTTAAAATGCAATTCATTTCTGTGAGCAGCCTTTACTCTAGTCTTAAGTGTCACATGATCCTTCAGAAATCATTCTGTTAATTAATTCGTGCTCGGTTATGAATAATGGTTATCAGTGTTTTGCTGCTTAATTTTTTATTTTATTTTTTTTTTTTAAATTTTAATTTTTTTTTTTTTTTTTGTGGAAACCATGATTCATTTTTTTTTTCAGGATTCAGCGTTTATTTCAAATGGAAATATTTTGTAATTATAAATATGCATACGGTCACTTTTGATATACTGATACGTATTAAAATGATTTCTGAAGGATCATGTGACACTGAAGACTGCAGTAATGGCCGCTGAAAATTCAGTTTTGCCATCATAGAAATAAATTAAATTTTAAAATATAATAAAATGGAAAACACTTGTTTTAAATTGCAAAAACATTTCACAGTATTACAACTTTTACTGTATTTTCAATCAAATAAATGCAACCTTGGTGAACATAAAAGGCTATAAAAACATTAAAATATTTTCAACCTAGATCTGAATACAAGCTGATCAAATAGTAAGTTGTTTAGATGCTAAAAATAACAGTTAATGTTGCTTTATGTATACATACAATTTGTATATGGAAATAATGTCATACTAGAAAAAGTGTTCCCTAGAGAACTGTGGGGGAATCCCCAGTTTAGTCATGCAGTGCTGCAGAGTAGCAGTGCAGGAAACACTACAGTAGTAGCAGTATGGTGATGTACCATTCCTAACATACCCACTGTTTACCACTCTCACTGGTCGCAATATAAATTGAGATGCAAGTCTTTACAGTTGGGAAGTGGATTGACTTACATTGCGGTGTGCCAACAACAAATTGCACCTCAACACCAAGACTCTTGAAATGATAATTGATATGAACAAGCAAATCTGCTCTTGCTCTACTGGTTATGAGGGATTCTGCAGTTATTATTTTCCAAACATCTCTAAAACTAACCAAAGGGAAAGAAACATCAAACTGACATCTTAAAACACACATAAAACCAAGCCCATGTTTTAAAGTCAACAAGAACATTGTGCTAAATGATACCTCATGAAAAGCAAAGTCTACAGAATATATTTTTTTCCATTATAGATTGATGACATTTAAGCTGGCCACCAGGGGCAGAAATGAGATGGTGTTTCTCATATTCACTTTGAAGTGAGTTTGCCCTGAATTACAATGACAAGACACCTGTCACTTGTACATGCTCCAAAGGCCAAACGTTTCCCCCCACTGCTTGGCATCCACGAGCTCAAGCCCCAGTTTTATTTTTAGGCCATACGGGGTTGTTGAGGTGTAACTTGAAACTTTCTTTCTGTTGCCGTTTCTGAGTGTATGAGTCTTCGACCATGTTAATATGATAGGGCTCTACATTTAATCCTGAGGCCAGGATTGTGTGTGTGTTTGTGCACTGAGAGTGTGTGTATATGTAGGCCTATATGAGAGAGTAAATGTGGTGTTTAACTGTGAAAGCCCTCCAAATTGAAGTTCTTGATTAATGCTTTTTAATAAAGATAGCCTAATATTGTCTAACTAGTGTTTCATAATTCTAAAGTTGGGTGTAGAGATGCTCCCAAAATAAAATAAATTAAAATAAATAAATAATTAAATATTTAATAAAATTTACATTTCTTCATTCTGTAGAACACACAAACAATATATATATATATATATATATATATATATATATATATATAATGAAGATTATTTCAGCTGTTTTGTGCATACAGTGAAAGAAAATAAGGTCCAAAATATTAGACTCATGAAGTAAGTAAATTAACTAAATTAACTATTTTAGTCAACATTTTTAAGACATTGTTTTACTTCAAGCCCCACAAATTAATTCACAAATGAAAGCTGTTCATTACTATACATTTTGTATATTCAAGTAATTTTTGTATGAATTGCATTCTTATTAGTTTTGAATAAAACATAATACATAAACTAATTAATATTCATACCCCAAGTTACCTCTCAGCAAATCAGTTTACTTGACAAGAGGCATGCAATCTAATTCATATTCATGAGTCATTAGAAGAGCAGACGCACACAGAGTTTGGTGACATTTAGTAACTAGAACACTTTCATGGACACTCATTATCCAGAGAATTAGGCTACTATCGCTTCTTCAGAAGTAACTTCGTTCATAAGGAACCCGGCTTTCAGAAGGACTTCTATTCTTTGTCATCGTATTTTTGTTTTGGACTCCGTGTTTTTAAAGTGGAACACGTTAATTTTTCACGTTAATTTATTTTATTATTTTTTTTCAAAGTCATGTTTATTATTCAGTTTGCTTTGTTTTTCCATTGCTTTGGGATATAATAAGGAAGCCGTTTTGACAAACTTTTGGGATGTATCTTCCTTTTTTAAATGCTGTGATTTATACTTTGCGGTTGTAAACAAACATTTTCAACAGTTTGTCGTTTTTTTGCGAGTTATTTTTTTCTTGTGTGAAATGCCCACACTGTTGCTTTTCTAACCAGTGCGCCAAAGCTTTTCTTGGAGCTGGAGCTGTTTATAGCATCACTATCACGTAACGTTGCATTTGGATGCACGTGTTTTTAAATCATAGACAGTAAGCTGCACTTGAACCCTGCGATGCATGAGTTCTGCCTCACCGTTCTGCTCGTGCTGCGCGTGCTCATCATCTGCGTCTGTTCCAGCGATGAACCGCTGCACCCTGGACTCTACAAGGACACGACTGTGACCTCAACAGGCACGTGTGCACGACCAAATATATTAAAATATTAATATTCGCTAAACCTCTAAATGCTTACTGTGCATGTTAAAGATCCATGAAATTTGCAGTGAAATGGATTGCACATGAACCTTGCAAATGTTTATAGGATTACTTAACTCTTCGGTCCATTTTTCATCACAGATCCATGTCTGCAAGTGAGCCCTCCATGTATGACAGAGGCTGACCGCTTCAGCCTGGAGGCTCTTCAGCACATCCACAGAGAGATGGATGATGATCAGGATGGAGGCATTGAGGTGGAGGAGAGTGTCGAGGTAATCAGCATTCACAGATGTTCACAAGAACACAATCACAAGTCAGAAGTTTCCTCACACCCTAATGCCAATCCTGCAGGCTCACCACACCTCCTGGCCAATGAATTTTCAAGAAATTTGAAGTCAAATAGATAATAAACGATCCGTTACACAGCTGATTAAATAGTTCATAACTATAATCTTTTTTTTTAAGAACTAAAAAATTATAGAATTTTCAATTTCTTTTTAAAGTCTTGAAACCAGGGCTGCACCTTTAATAAAAAAAAAAGTAAAATAAATAAAATAAAATAAAATTGTGACATGGCTTAGTGTGATTATCACCAAGGCTGCAATTTAACAAACTAAATTTATGTGCTGCATGTTTCAAACTGAAGCATAATTTGAAACATTTGAAAATGAAGAAATTAAGACAGACATATAGTGTTGTAATTTTACAGTTGTAATGCAAAATTAAATTATATTGTTTTTCTTAAATATTTAAATTATTTTACAGTGAAGTATTACAAGAATATTATTTCTTGTTTTGGTTTTTATATTTAATAGTAATAGTAGTTATAATAATTCTTCTTCTTCTTCTTTATCATTATTATTATTTATTAGTAGTAGTATATAGCCAAAATGATATATACTCACTAAATTTCGTCCAAATTGTGCAGCCCTGCAAACAAACACCGCAGACCTGGAATTTTGCTGTGAAACATACAATATAGATATTTCAACATCTAAAATGTAAACTTTAGATATCCATAAAAATCCTTTATATTCTGTTTGTATTATAAATATAATATAAATAGATCATTTTGAGCCTCTAATCTCACCGTTATCCTAAACAACCCACAATGAGAAAAATGATTTTGTGGAAGTAAATACTACATAAAAACATGTAATTTCTACATAATTTATCTATATTATTACTCAATTTAAGCTCGTAGAAATTAACGTTTGAAGTTATATATATATATATATATATATATATATATATATATATATATATATATATATATGTAAGTATATTTTACTTAGAATTGTTTGTTATGTTTACAAGGATTCTTTAAGTTATGATCCCGTTTTCCCCATCATGCACTGGGGCATGAATAATTGAAAAGGTAAAATTTTTCACTGTTTTTGAGTTGTATTTACACTATTTTATGGTTGTTTTGTTGTTAGGTTTAGTAACTTACTGTTCTGTGACATCTGGAGTTCATTTTCTACTCAAAAATGACCCATTCATACTCAAACACTATTCACTAATTGTTACCGTCATTGTGTATGGTGTACCAGGTATTGAGGTCTCTGTGTTAATTTGGGTAATAATTACATTGAGTGGACATATTAGTTTAAAAGGTTAACAAGCTGTCTACTTGCTTACCTACACATTTGTAAGCAAACCACATGCTTTAATAGCATGTTTTTTTTTATTTTATTTTTTTTCCCTAGTGTTACATAGTAAATTTTATAAACCGTGACTGAGTGAAATGTAGCAGTGGAGTAAGCAGACCAACAGTTGAAGATCTAAAATAAGTTAAAATGTTATTTTGGTTCAACTCAATTAATTATATTTTTTAATATAAATGAGTTTAAATGTTAACACAACTTGAAATTACTTAGTAGATTATATCATGTTGCATGTTTTAAGTAAAGAATGATGAGTGAACTCATATAACAGTTCATATAATAAAGATTATCTTGTTTATTTTAAGTAAAATTTTTCCAAGTTGGGTTTACTTAAAAAGTGTGATGCAAAAATGGTGCATATATATTTTAAATAAATCTAACACATCAGTTTTACCAGTGCACTTCTCAACAGTTAAAAACGTAATAGCCATTTTTTAAAATCACAATTTTATTAAAAAAATCACAATACTATATATATATATATATACAGGTGCATCTCAAATTAGAATGTCGTGGAAAAGTTAATTTATTTCAGTAATTCAACTCAAATTGTGAAACTCGTGTATTAAATAAATTCAGTGCACACAGACTGAAGTAGTTTAAGTCTTTGGTTCTTTTAACTGTGATGATTTTGGCTCACATTTAACAAAAACCCACCAATTCACTATCTCAACAAATTAGAATATGGTGACATGCCAATCAGCTAATCAACTCAAAACACCTGCAAAGGTTTCCTGAGCCTTCAAAATGGTCTCTCAGTTTGGTTCACTAGGCTACACAATCATGGGGAAGACTGCTGATCTGACAGTTGTCCAGAAGACAATCACTGACACCCTTCACAAGGAGGGTAAGCCACAAACATTCATTGCCAAAGAAGCTGGCTGTTCACAGAGTGCTGTATCCAAGCATGTTAACAGAAAGTTGAGTGGAAGGAAAAAGTGTGGAAGAAAAAGATGCACAACCAACCAAGAGAACCGCAGCCTTATGAGGATTGTCAAGCAAAATCGATTCAAGAATTTGGGTGAACTTCACAAGGAATGGACTGAGGCTGGGGTCAAGGCATCAAGAACCACCACACACAGACGTGTCAAGGAATTTGGCTACAGTTGTCGTATTCCTCTTGATAAGCCACTCCTGAACCACAGACAACGTCAGAGGCGTCTTACCTGGGCTAAGAAGAGGAAGAACTGGACTGTTGCCCAGTGGTCCAAAGTCCTCTTTTCAGATGAGAGCAAGTTTTGTATTTCATTTGGAAACCAAGGTCCTAGAGTCTGGAGGAAGGGTGCAGAAGCTCATAGCCCAAGTTGCTTGAAGTCCAGTGTTAAGTTTCCACAGTCTGTGATGATTTGGGGTGCAATGTCATCTGCTGGTGTTTTTTTGAAAACCAAAGTCACTGCACCCGTTTACCAAGAAATTTTGGAGCTCTTCATGCTTCCTTCTGCTGACCAGCTTTTCAAAGATGCTGATTTCATTTTCCAGCAGGATTTGGCACCTGCCCACACTGCCAAAAGCACCAAAAGTTGGTTAAATGACCATGGTGTTGGTGTGCTTGACTGGCCAGCAAACTCACGAGACCTGAACCCCATAGAGAATCTATGGGGTATTGCCAAGAGGAAAATGAGAAACAAGAGACCAAAAATGCAAATGAGCTGAAGGCCACTGTCAAAGAAACCTGGGCTTCCATACCACCTCAGCAGTGCCACAAACTGATCACCTCCATGACACGCTGAACACATGAACATTCTAATTTGTTGAGAGGTTTTTGTTAAATGTGAGCCAAAATCATCACAATTAAAAGAACCAAAGACTTAAACTACTTCAGTCTGTGTGCATTGAATTTATTTAATACACGAGTTTCACAATTTGAGTTGAATTACTGAAATAAATGAACTTTTCCACGACATTCTAATTTATTGAGATGCACCTGTATATATATATATATACCCTTGAGTTTCTCTCCCGAGCCTGTTGGTCAATTTAGAAACATGGTTCCATCCAGCACCTAAGACAAACTGTTCAGGCTTGGCACTGGGAGAACATAGCTGAGGGGGATGAGTTTCTAAGTAATGTCCTGAAGTACGTCCGAGTCTCTGGTATTGGGTTAGTTTTCCTTGTTGCTATAGATATGGTTTAGGTAGATCGAAGCAGCGAAGATGCCTGGAGTCACGTGGTGCATCTGATTACGGCAGAGACAGATACCAAAACACATTCGCAGACACTTGAGCTCTTTTGATCTTTACTCAGCTGTTGTTTTAAGTGTGTGTCACTGCATAGGATTTGTGTAGGGTGGTTTCTGAGGTTAATTTAAATCAATTATTCTTGTGTCTATATCGCTTCTTTGTTTCTTACTGTAGTTCATCATTGAAGATATGCAGCAGCAACAACAGGCAAACAAGCACAGTAAGCTCCACCATGAGGACCAGCATATCACTTTGGAGGAGCTTTGGAAGGGCTGGAAATCTTCTGAGGGTAAGATGGTCTCCATGATTGAGTCTTGCCATGTTCTCAGTGTAAAATAGTCACTTTCTTCCCCTCTTTTGGCTTTTTCACTGCTTTCTTTCACTCTCTTAGTTCATAACTGGACTCAGGAGGATGTCTTGAGGTGGCTAAGAGAGTTTGTTGAATTGCCTCAGTATGAAAAGGGCTTCAAAGAGCTGCGTGTCGATGGGAACACCTTGCCCAGGTGAGACAAATCAAGACTGAACCAAAATTCAGCCTGGAATCATTTTAAATTTGTTTGTCTAAAGTTTTGGCAAGTGCCCTATCAGCTCGATCTCATTAGTGTTCATTCATAGGTATTTGCACCTAACATTTACACAAACATTTTTGTATGTTTGGACATATATTGAAACATACACTATAGATGTTTCATCTGCATCTAAAATGTAAACGCACAGCTTTAGAAATGTAAAAATCCTTATATACTACTATTTATATTATAAATATAAATTACATATATACAAAATTTTTTGCCTCTAATCCTGCCTCTACCTTAAATCAAACCAATTCTCAATTAATCGGCATAACAGTTTACAGTGCTAATCATTTTTGTTACTATATACTATTATACAGATATTTTTAACAGCACCATAAATCACAGAAAACAGAGTGAAAACATTATAGAGTAAAATTAGGTAAGTGCATTAAATAAATGTGATACTACCATTCAAAAGTTTGGGGTCGAAAGAAGTCCCTTATGCTCACAAAGGCTGCAATTATGTGACAAAAATATTAATCAAATATTAAGATGATTTAAAATAACTGTTTTCTATTTTAATTAAAATGTAATTTATTCCTGTGATGCAAAGCTGAATTTTCAGCAGCCAGTCTTCAGTGTCACATGATCCTTCAGAAATCATTTTGATATGTTGATTTGCTGCTCAAGAAGCATTTTCTTATTATTATCAAAGCTGAAAACTGTTGTGCTGCTTCGTATTTTTGTGGAAACTGTGATAACATTTTTTTAAGATTCTTTGATGCATAGGAAGTTCAAAAGAACAGTATTTATTTAAAATAGAGATCTTTTGTAACATTATAAATATCTTTATGCATAATTGCTGAATATAATACAAAACAAATTTTACTGACCCCAAACATTTGAATGGTATTGTATTTAGTTAATCTAATTGATTGAGTGACATAGCTAATAGTTTTTGCTTTGTATTTACAGGATTGCTTCCAATGAGCCATCATTTATGAGCACTTATCTGAAGATCCAGGACCAGCAACACAAACAAAAACTCAAGCTCAAAGCCCTGGATGTAGTGCTGTTTGGCTCACCTACACGTATGTATACACTTTATGTATATTGGCATAGAATGTAATTTTTTTGTATTTTTAAATAACCATGTTTCAATCTCAAGATATGAACACTTCAGTCTCTGATCAGCATAAGCTCTTGTTAAAATTAATAATGAAGTCAAATTGCTGCACTAAACAACTCTTAAATTTTGTCTTTTTGCACCCCGGTGGCAGTGATTCAATCCATTGATTGAATTGTATGCATTGTATGCTTCAATTGGAAATCAGATCATTAAATGGCTGAAGCCACAGTATAATTCTAAATTCTGATCAAACAGTCGTGGGTTTTTAAACGTCATTATTAAATATAGCTCTGACTGATGTGTATCATTTGAGCGCACTTGAAACCAAATATCCATGCACACCTGTTGAGAACACAGCAGAATGACTCTGAGAGTGTAAAATATATTCAGCAGATATCCAGTCAGCATGCAAAATAAACACACAGTCGTCACATAATGTTTCATTGGCTGTCTGACTAATATCCCCATGTACCTTTGCTCCAGGACCTCCACACAACTGGATGAAAGACCTGGTTCTGATAGTGTCAGTAGTAATGGGGATTGGTGGATGCTGGTTTGCACAAGTACAGAATAAAGCATCTAAGATACATATTTCAAAGATGATGAAGGACCTGGAAAGCTTGCAAAGAGCTGAACAAAGCCTCAGAGACTTACAGGAGCGGTGAGTACATCATCTAGATTTCTGAACAACACATTCAGCATGAATTTAAATAATTGACCAAAATAAATAAATTAGTTTGATTTGAACTTGATTTAACAAGTCAGAGTTCATAATATTTCATAATTCAGTGATCCAGTAGTAGTTTTTTTTACTGGTCTTACACACACATATATATATATATATATATATATATATATATATATATATATTTTGTGTGTTTGTGTATATATGTATGTATGTATGTATATACACAAACACACTATATATATATATATATACAGGTGCATCTCAATAGATTAGAATGTCGTGGAAAAGTTAATTTATTTCAGTAATTCAACTCAAATTGTGAAACTCGTGTATTAAATAAATTCAATGCACACAGACTGAAGTAGTTTAAGTCTTTGGTTCTTTTAATTGTGATGATTTTGGCTCACATTTAACAAAAACCCACCAATTCACTATCTCAACAAATTAGAATACTTCATAAGACCAATAAAAAAACATTTTTAGTGAATTGTTGGCCTTTTGGAAAGTATGTTCATTTAATGTATATGTACTCAATACTTGGTAGGTGCTCCTTTTGCTTTAATTACTGCCTCAATTCGGCGTGGCATGGAGGTGATCAGTTTGTGGCACTGCTGAGGTGGTATGGAAGCCCAGGTTTCTTTGACAGTGGCCTTCAGCTCATCTGCATTTTTTGGTCCCTTGTTTCTCATTTTCCTCTTGACAATACCCCATAGATTCTCTATGGGGTTCAGGTCTGGTGAGTTTGCTGGCCAGTCAAGCACACCAACACCATAGTCATTTAACCAACTTTTGGTGCTTTTGGCAGTGTGGGCAGGTGCCAAATCCTGCTGGAAAATGAAATCAGCATCTTTGAAAAGCTGGTCAGCAGAAGGAAGCATGAAGTGCTCCAAAATTTCTTGGTAAACGGGTGCAGTGACTTTGGTTTTCAAAAAACACAGTGGACCAACACTAGCAGATGACATTGCACCCCAAATCATCACAGACTGTGGAAACTTAACACTGGACTTCAAGCAACTTGGGCTATGAGCTTCTCCACCCTTCCTCCAGACTCTAGGACCTTGGTTTCCAAATGAAATACAAAACTTGCTCTCATCTGAAAAGAGGACTTTGGGCCACTGGGCAACAGTCCAGTTCTTCTTCTCCTTAGCCCAGGTAAGACGCCTCTGATGTTGTCTATGGTTCAGGAGTGGCTTAACAAGAGGAATACGACAACTGTAGCCAAATTCCTTGACACGTCTGTGTGTGGTGGCTCTTGATGCCTTGACCCCAGCCTCAGTTCATTCCTTGTGAAGTTCACCCAAATTCTTGAATCGATTTTGCTTGACAATCCTCATAAGGCTGCGGTTCTCTCGGTTGGTTGTGCATCTTTTTCTTCCACACTTTTTCCTTCCACTCAACTTTCTGTTAACATGCTTGGATACAGCACTCTGTGAACAGCCAGCTTCTTTGGCAATGAATGTTTGTGTCTTACCCTCCTTGTGAAGGGTAAGCCACAAACCATTTTGAAGGGTCTTCTGAGAGACCATTTTGAAGGCTCAGGAAACCTTTGCAGGTGTTTGCAGTTGATTAGCTGATTGACATGTCATCATATTCTAATTTGTTGAGATAGTGAATTGGTGGGTTTTTGTTAAATGTGAGCCAAAATCATCACAATTAAAAGATCCAAAGACTTAAACTACTTCAGTCTGTGTGCATTGCATTTATTTAATACACGAGTTTCACAATTTGAGTTGAATTACTGAAATAAATTAACTTTTCCACGACATTCTAATTTATTGAGATGCACCTGTATGTTTGGCTATTGGTACAAATATACCCGTGCAACATAAGACCAGGGTCCAGGGTCATATATAATAATTAGCTTTTAAATCAGTTAATTTAAATCATAAAGAATCAGTTTACTAAAATAAGACTTTCCAACACAACATACAAGAAAGAGAGTGACCTTGAAGAGCATTTTTTCAGGATCTTACGGTACAAACGCTGCAGTTTGAATGTGTCTGAAAGGTTGGAAAAGGCTCAGGAAGAGAAGCGCACAGTGGCGGTAGAGAAGAAGAATCTAGAGGAAAAGATGAAGGATGAGATTCAGGGTGCTCAGGAAGAGGCCAACCGCCTGCACAAACTGCGAGATGGCGCAGTGAGTGAACTCACCCGTCTTCGTTATGCAGAAGAAGAGCTTGAACAGGTAAGGATCTGCCTTTCTCAGTGTTAAACATCTCCTAACAAGACTCCACTACACCCCGTGGTTCTCTGGGCTCCTTTTACAGGTGCGTGATGCATTGAAGAGGGCCGAGAAAGACATGCAGTGCCTCTGGTCAGTTCCTGAATCTTTGCAGCTGTGGCTACAGCTCACCCATGAGGTAGAGGTCCAGTACTACAATGTCAAGAAGCAAAGTGCAGAACAACAACTAGTAACGGCTAAAGATGAGGTATTTTAGAGATGAATGAGTCTCAAATGTATTATCATGCATGGAATCAAATACAGCTTGAATCATATTTTCAGGTTTCAATTGTTTAGCATTTTGAGTTAAAGTAATTGTTTACCCAAAAAATGAAAATTTGCTCAAAATATACCCACTCATATGCCATCCAAGAGTTTGTTTCTTCATCGGAACAAATTTAGAGAAATTTAACATTACATCACTTGAGTCCAAACAACTGATAAAAGCATCACAATAATCCACAAGTAATCCACGTGACTTCAGTCCATCAATTAACAGCTTGTGAAGTGAAAAGCTAAGTGTTTGTAATAAACAAATCCATCATTAACATGTTTTTAACTTAAAACTGTTACTTCCAGGCTAAAATACAAGCAGGAGAGAAATAAGCACAGATCAAGTACCGTTTACAAGCGAAAACAGTCCAAAACAGTTCTAAACAAAATATGCAGTGGATTTTGATGTGAGAAGACAACGTGGGATGGATTTTGTCAGTGGAGAAAGCATTAGTATAGATTATGTACTCATATTTCAGCCAGAAGCAATGGTTTAAAGCTAAAACACCTTGATGGATTTGTTTCTTGCAAAAACTTAGCCTTTTGCTTTACAAGTCGTTGACAGACTGGAGTCATGTTGTGGATTATTGTGACATTTTATAAGTTATTTGAGCTCTCATTCTTACGGCACTCATTTACTGCAGAGGATCCATTGGTGAGCAAGTGATGTAATGCTATATTTCTCCAAATCTGTTCAGATTAAGAAAAAAACTCATCTACATCTTGGATGGCCTAAGGTTATTAGTAAATTCTAACTAGTTTTTCAGTTTTGGATGAACTATTGCTTCAATGTTTAGAATCTATAATTATTCAATCACTTTGTACTCACAGGCTGAGAAGATCAATAAAAAAAGGAGTTCTTTGTTGGGTACACTACATGTTGCACATGGCTCCTCATTGGATCAAGTGGATCAGAGAATTCTGGAGGCCAAGTAATTTGTTTATTCTCATTTCAAACTTAAGACACTCTAAATAAATAATGCAAGGAAAAATCTTTCATAAAATTCTTCAATATGGGTCCAAATTTCAAGGAAATGTTTGAATCATGATTACACTTAGTATGGTCTAACAGTGACCTGGATATGTATTGTTAAAGGAATGCACTAGCAGAGGTGACTGCTTGTCTACGGGAGCGTCTGCACCGGTGGCAGCAGATTGAGAGCTTGTGTGGTTTTCCTGTGATGAAAAATGTAGGCCTACCCAGTCTCACCGCTACACTTTACCCAGACCCCAATTGGATGCTAATGCCCCGGTCTGCAATGCAATCCTATCAAGTGCCTGTTTCGGTGGAAGACATGGAGGAAGAAATGCCACAGATTATACCACAGATTCCTGGTTGGTACTTGGGTTTTTTCTTTCTTAGCTGAATATGTTTTCTTTCTTCTGTTTTTATGTACATTAAACAAAGTGAGATTAATATGTCAGCCAGTTGGACTTCAATTTAATATCAATCAGGACATTTTATGCGTGGTATTGAAAAAATAGCTTACAACACATTACAGCACCTTTAAAGGATTAGTTCACCCAAAAATGAAAATTCTGTCCTTAATTACTCACCCTCATGTTGTTTCAAACCTGTAAGACCTTTGTTCATCTTCTGAACACAAATTAAGATATTTTTGATGAAATCCGAGAGCTTTCTGACCTCATGTCTTGGTATTCTTGTGAATGGCGGCGGAGACCAGATGATAAGAAATTGTTGAATAAAGTCGTTATTTTTGTTTTCTTTGCGCACAAAAAGTATCCTCGTAGCTTCATAAAATTAAGGTCGAACCACTGATGTCACATGGACTATTTTAATGATGTCCTTACTACCTTATTGGGCCTTGAATGTGTCAGTTGCATTGCTGTCTATGCAGGGTCAAAAGGCTCTCAGATTTCATCAAAAATATCTTAATTTGTGTTCCGAAGATGAACGAAGGTCTTATGGTTTGGAACGACATGAGGGTGAGTAATTAATGACAGAATTTTCATTTTTGAGTGAACTATCCCTTTAAGTAATTTCTGTGTTAGATTACTCAATGTTAGATTAATGAAACAGGCATTAATTATTCCTGTATTTTACTTTTCAGTCACAGTTGCACCTCTGAAATGTTCTCCACGGTCTCTGGTTCGCTCACGCCGATCTGGGCATATTGTGCCATCACCTGTCATCGTATCACCTGACCCAGACCTCCTGATTCCTATACGAACTCCACTACGCCGATATGGAGATGAAGAAGAGGAGCATATCAAATTCTCCTCTCATGTGAAACAGTATGTCAGCCAGGCATTTTGTCCTTCCATTTTGCATTGCATAGAAAAGAGCAGCTCAGATTTTATAGCATTTATTAATCCAGTTCAAGGTAACACTTACAGTATAGGAACCAATTCCCACTATTAACTAGTTGCTTATTAGCATGGCTATTATTAACATATTGGCTGTTTATTAGTACTTACAAAGCACATATTCTGCATGACCATATTCTACATCCCCAATCCTACCCATCATAGTTAATGGTCTGTTAATAGCGAGAATTGGACTTTAAAATAAAGTGTGACCCAGGTTAATGTTAATTTATGAGTATCTTTTTTGGGTGTACATTTTCTGAGTGTCCCTCTCTCTGACAGGGAGTCTATGGAAACATCTTCAGATACAGATTCTATCGGGTCATCCATCAGCAGAATGTACAGCACCCTTGATGTCCCGCCTCGGAGAAAATATATTTTCTCTGATAAAATGCCCCGAAAGGTTTCCCTTGATGAACAAGATGACAGTTCCTCACACAAAATCTCAGAGGAGGAGATGGACGAGTCTTTGATAGTAAACACCTCAAGGAAAATTTCGCGAGATGAACTGGACATTAATACTCCATCAAGAAAGACATCTAGAGATGAACTAGAGGACCTTCCCAAACAATTGAGCAGAGGAGAAACTGAGGCTAGTGTTGATTCAAGGAAATTACCCAGGGATCTACCTTTTGATTCCACAATGAGGTACTACTCTACAGAAAAGATGTCTCCAGCAGTGTTCAGCATGGATAGTCAGAGACAACGATCACTCAGAGACAGAAAAGATCACATGGACAGCATTTTTAGAGTGATACCAAAAGCAGAACTTGATATAGATACCACAAGTGGAACTACTTCCATTAAACACAAAGAAAACTGGGATTTTCCAACCAATATCCAACTAGGAAGAGTGTTCAGGGAAAACTCCTTTGATGCCACCTTTGATAGTTCAGCGGAAAGCTCTAAAAAATTTAAGATGTTAGGCAAAACAGATTCATCCAAAGACATCCCTTCACGAATGATGGCACAAGATGCATTTGATATGCCCATGGATTTTGAAAGACTAAAAATGAGAGATATTTCCATGGATACCGCTTCAAGAAACATACTGAAAGATGAGTTTGAGAGAAGCAAGTCCTTTAAAGAGAACAGGGATATCCGCATGGAAATCCCCTCAAAAAAAATCTCTCGAGATGAGCAAGTTGCAATGGAGACACAACGAATACAACACAAGATAGACAGCTCTGTGGAAACTCCCATTGGTAAAATACAGAGAGAGATTGTGGGTCTATCTGTGGAGGCTCCAAGGCGCAAGATATCGCAGGAGGAGTTTCTGGTTGCAAACCCAGGACAGTTTGGCCCGCCTGACCTCACCGTTAGTTCCCTGATGCTCTGGAAATCAGCCTCTGACTCGCTCAGCACACTAGTGTATGACGGCATTCTAGAAAAGTCCTGTGAAAACCCTCTCATGCCTAGTCCTGGGGATCTCAGTCATGTGGCTTCAGTGTCTTCCTCTTCCCAAAGCCTTCTCGGAAATGAAGGTCAATCGGCAAATTCGTCTTCTCCGGAATCTGGCGGTAAAGACAAGGGCAAGAAATCTTCAAAGCTCAAGAATATATTCAAAAAGAAAAAGGAAAAAGGTAAAGACTCATAAAGGTCAGCAAGAAGTAGGAATTCAGACACTTTTAAAAGGCCAAAGTCTCTTCTGAAACTGTCTTGGAAAGCTGCCTTGTAAACTATAACATAAGCAAAGCTAAACATGCTGAGAGCCCTTGGATTTTCTTGCAAAAGGTTTTTCTTTGATATGCAGGACCCTTAGATAAATGGGTGCAATCTTGTGAAACAAAGGAGCAGAACTGCAATTTTTCCAAGTGGGATTCATAGACACTGCATTGCGTAAGATGTTCTGTCCAGTGAAAATTTGAATGAGATATGAATTGCACATTTTTCTTTCTTTATTGTGGATATGTTCATCATTTGAATAATTTGTGATGACATGGACATGTGAACTTTTTGTTCTGATGTACTGAGACTTTTGCATATTAACAGATCATTGTAGCATTGCTTGCACAACATGCTTGACTTTATTTATTTGATTTACTTGTTTTAACAAAACGTCATTAAAAATAATTCAGGCAAAAGAAGACAAAACAAAACCAAATAATTACTAAAGGTTACCTAATATACTGTATTTACTACAGGACTAGTAATAATGTATTAAAATTAGTCTATTATTAATAAATGTGTTGATTTAATTACAATGAAGCTTTTATTAACTGTTATTTAATACATATTTATTTATTTACAGATTTATTTACAATTTGAAGCTGAGTAATGATCAAATAAGATTACTTTTTTTTTTTTTTTTTTAACAATTTTGCTAGTCCTCTTTATCATCCAAAGTTTAAAAAATGCAGTTTAATGAAGGAGGATGATATTTGTATTTAATTATATGTTATATTGGGCATCAAACACTGACAATTATTTTCCAAAATGTAGTTTACAGACATTACTGACCTTTTGACCTTGACCAGATTTTTATGCCCTTTTCCATTCTATATGATCATGTGAAAAAATAAAATATAAATTAGACTGAAAATTTATATTGAAGGAATAGTTCACCCAAAAATTCAAATTTGCTGAATATTTACACTCTCTGGCCATCCAAGATGTAGAATAATTTGTTTCTTCATTGGAACAGATTTGGAGAAATTTAGCAGTATATCACTCCCTCACCAAAGGATCTTCTGCTGTGAAGTATTTATAAGAAACAAATCCATCAAGACATTTTAACTATCACTTTTGGCCAAAATACTCCACAATCCAGAGCCCATAATCCATAATAATGCTCCTCCAGTAAAAAAAAACAACAACAACAACAAAAAAAAAAAAACCACGTACATCCCCTGTTGTCCTCTCAGACCAAAACCTACCAACATATTTGTTTAGAACCTTTTTGGGCTGTTTTCACTTATTAATGGTGTTCGATCTGTATATATTTCTCTCCTGATTCAGACTAGATGACTATTTCACTGGATTTCACTGGGAGAAATTTTATGGATAGACGACTAGTTAAGTTATAACATCTTCATGACGGATTTGTTTATTACAAACTTGTAGCTTTTGTCTTCACAAGCTGTTAATTGATGGACTGGAGTCATGTGGATTACTTGTGGATTATTGTGATGTTTTTATCAGCTGTTTGGACTCCCATTCTGATGGCACCCATTCACTGCAGAGCATCCATTGCTGAGCAAGTGATGTAATGATACATTTCTCCAAATCTGTTCAGATGAAGAAACAAACTCATCTATATCTTGGGTATACTAAGGGTGAGTACATTTTCAGCAAATTTTCTTTCTTGGGTGAACTATTGCTTTAATTAAATTGGTTAACATTGCTGGAAATGTACATTCCAGCAGTCAGGGGTGTACAGATCTTTATCACCTTGAAAATTACCAAGCTGTTACAATGAACACTTTTGAGGCAAAATTAGTGTCTGGATTTGCCAAACTTTGCAATGTCTGTGAATATTTTAGATAAAGAATAATACTATGGAAAATGTTTCAAACGTGATCTGAAGCAATAGCAAATAAACAAGACATTCACAAACACACTGCCTATTTTTGTTTCCAGAGATATGTAGATAAATTGGTCTCATCGTGATAGGTGGAAGTTTTGACACAATATCTAACATACCTTTTTTCATTTCTTAGTTATTGTCATTATTTTGAATGAGCAACCATTTTGTTGGTTGGTAGCATTAGTTATTTAAAGTGTCATGAAACTCCCTAGTTTGAGTCTGCATTTTTCTTCCCAAGTTTAGAATTTTTTGATCTATCAAAAAGGGTGTTTTCCAAAAAGCGCGTTGTCTGTTCACAGGTTCTTGTAAAGTGGTAAATCATGCTTTTGTTTTTTTTTTTTTAACCACAAATGTTTCCAATGGTTGTTACTTTTTTTTTTTTGAGAATCTGTGTGTAATATATAGCTATAATGACTTCTTCTTCTTATAAACAGGACTAATCAAATGCATATTTAAGGTTAAACTTTTAACCTGCATGGACTGTGTTTTAAAACTAACAATTCAAGAGGGGATGTTAAATTGATTTATGCAGAAACAGGAAAACCACAACTTTTAGATCTCACTGCACCAGTGTGTACGAGCTTGTTTAGTTTACACGACAAACCTTAATGGAAAAATATGTGGGTAGATGCTGTGGTTATGGAAATGTACATGTACATCTTATCAGGCTCCAGAACAATACACATCACAATCAAATACATTCTTACAAAAACACAAAAAACATGCGCACATTTAGTAAATTCAGGTCAAAACAAACATTTTGACCTTCACTGAAGAAAGAGGTATCAGTGAAGTTCAAAGCATTAGCTTTAGAAGTGACTTGTACAACAGGATGTGACAGTAGGTTTCCTGTTATGACCTGCTTGAAAGTTTTAACCTCTGAAATTCTTCTAAGGACTTTTATAACAGTTAAACCTCAACATATCAATTCAGCTTCAGTTAGACATGAACTGATTGGCACAAATGATCTTCTGCGATGTGCTGACAACAATATAACATTTGATATATTTTAAAGATTGTGAAGATCCCTTTATATTAGAATGAAAAGTTTTTTTTTTTTTTTACGTTGAGAGTTTTTAAAAGAATCAAACTTTATGTAATTATCAAACATGTTCTAATTCAAATACTAATGAATTTGATAAAACCCTCAATCAAAGCAAAAGAAAAAATCCTCAACCTCTAAGCATATCAAAGCCCTTTATCAGAAATCCCTCCCACCACAGTCAGCCGGGCGACATTTACACTGAAGACCCTTTGCTTTTTTTTAATCAGTCACTGAGATGGAGCGAGCAATAGTTATTGTTGTCACGCTTGTATGTAAGTACATTTTTGTCTTTTTTGTTGCATTCTTTTGATTTGATTGACAGTCATCTTTTATGTATTTGAACTTGTATTTGCTTTTGCAGGTATTTGGTTCTGTGAACAGCAGAGAGTGTTTGGGACAGAAGTGAACATGAGAGTTAAAGCAGGAGACAACATAACTCTCTACTGTGACTGTGTCAAGCCATTTGGATCACACATTGTTTGGTGGAGAAACTGCTCACATGAGCATCAACCATCTCTCTTAATAGAGGCTGATAACACGTTCATGGGGATGTTTCCACGCTTCATTTTTGCAGACAACAGCTCCAGTAACTCCTATGATCTTCATATTACAAACATCAGTGTCTCTGATGAGGGACTGTATTACTGTGCAATAAAAGAAAGAAAGGTATATGATGTACACAGCATCATAGGCTCTGAGTACCAGTATGGAAACAGAAGTACTCGTCTATCTGTCTTGGGTAAGAAAATATTTCTATCTTTATGTTGCTTCTTTTGGTAAACTTTAAAGAAACTGTAGGCCATATTTGACAAAACCTTGTCATATATATATATATATATATATATATATATATATATATATATATAAAATATATATATATATATATATATATATATATATATATATATATATATATATTAGGGGTGTCAACGTTAACGCGTTAACGCATGCGATTAATCTAAAAATTTTAACGCGTTAATATATTTTTAACGCAAATTAATCATTTGATAATGTTTGACCCCAACTTCTTCCCGTCATCGCAGCGCGGAAGGTTATCTATCAGTGTGTGATGAGGGTACAGTGAACCAGTGTTGCCAGGGTAACGGCACAAGTAGGTTATTTTGAAAATACAGTCGCGGGAAAAATAACAGAGCCACGGTTTTTTTGGGCTACTTTTATAATGTACCGCGGCCGCCCAAAGTGTATATAGACAAATAAAAATTAAAATAGATCAATTTACTAATGTGTATTATACTCGGAATGTATACCTGGCAACTTAAGAACGGAGAGGCGGTTATAACATCACAAATAACGTGAGTTTCAGCAGAGCACATGTTAAGGCTTTTACACATCAGAAATAAACATGACAACAGCCACTATAGATTATATAAAATAATAAACACACGATTACGATAGGATATGGTTTGTATGTGATTTTCATGAGATGAATGTGTACATTTGAAATGCTAATTTGTGCAGCGATATAAAAGGCTATAAAGAGCACATTTTAACAACAGTAAACGACCAAATTACACACGTGATCGCAAAAGGAAGTTATTACAAACACTCGATGGTGGTTTAAAGTGAGTTCTGAGTAAAAGTGTACTATTAATCTCATAAATCGTCTTATGAAGCATGATGCTAATGTTAGCGCTAGCGCACCTGCAGAACAGGTCCAATTCTTCATAATGCATTTTGTCATAATACTTCACGTAAGGTCGCAAGAAAATGTTTTGTTGTATTTATTTAGAAATACTTTTGATAATAGTCGGGTAAATGTAAACTGGGATTGAAGCGATGTGGCTTAGTAAACGTTTTATTGCCAGTTTAAAGGCTGTTAATGGCTAAATAAAAACAAAAGAATAATGATAAAAGAATAATAAGGATTATGTCTCATATCTGGCGGAAGTGTGAAAGGTTCTGTTTCCTTAAACTAGTTTGTCATGCATTTCTTTATTTCAACACATTTACAGGTAAATCCTAGTATTTTAAATTTGCGATTAATCATGATTAATCACAGTCCAGGACTGTGATTAACGCGATTAAATTTTTTAATCGATTGACAGCACTAATATATATATATATATATATATATATATATGACTTCTAGCTAATGTGCATATATCCATATTTTAAGAAGTAGATGATAGATAGTTCTAAGTTTTTTACAACTATAGGGTATATTATACTACAATACACTACAGTTTACTGTAGTAAAAACTAAAGTATACTACAGTATTTATTACAGTTTATCAATTCACTATAGTTAATACTACAGTATGCTGTACCATTTATTAACAAACCGTTACCACTGTTTGAAGAATTTTTATTACCACTGTTTGAAGAATTTATCTTCCAGAATCTGGCAGTAAGTTTTAGGAGCTCATTTTTAGTCCATCTCCTAACATGAAAAGTCTGTCTTGCAGAGATTGACTAAAAATGAGCTCCTAAAACTTACTGCCAGATTCTGGAAGATAAATTCTTCAAACAGTGGTACAAGAGGATGTGGTGCTGGTCCTTCAAGAGTCACTCAAAACTTATCTGTCTATAAAGCCTATGAAAAATCAGTCTTAATGTATTTCACAACACTTCAGCATGTTATTTTTAAGTGAGGGTCATTTTTTAAGATTTTTTTACCCAAGCAAAGTCCCTGAGAATCTGACACATTGCACTTCTGGAGACTCCAGGAAGGTTGCAGTTCTGGAAAATGATGGCGCTGGGGACTAAATGGTTCCTGATGGTTTCTCATCTAATTCCTCACCTTAATTCTTCATTCTTTTGCAGTTAACAAGTGTCTTTTCTTCTCCATCTGTTTTTTCTGACTCTGCTGACCCAATGAGCATTTCGCTGCCCAATGTTCATGCCCTAACTTTGCAAATTCTATTATTGCATTAGTATTGCATCCTTCTCATGGGCATTTAATAATTTTTGACTTTTAGTCCGAGTTAAATCTCTTTTTTTAGCTCATTTTATCTGTCAAAGAAAACCTGCCTAATAATTCGGCACACCTGAATATGAGGAGTTTTTGACTTCCAGCCTTCATGCACAATTATATATCACTTATAAATGATTAAGTACAAAGTCAATAGTAGTTATTAAAATTGATGTAGTTTGGAATTGGTAAAATGTTCTTGGAAAAAAAAAAAATATAACCAGAATATCAACTTGCCTAATAATTCGGCACACGGTGTATATGTCTTTACAAAAATGTGTAGTTACTTTCACTTACGTTTCATTTAGAGCCTGTCTCTCTTCATGACGAGAGGTTCAACAGCACCTCCACACCTCCTATATCAGACCTCTGCTGGAAGCTGCTCTTCAGTGTGTGTCCAGTGTGTGTTCTCTTCTCTCTCGTCTTCTCCATCTGTGTGTACTGCTTCTGTCAGAGGAAAACAACAGGTGATCATTCACTCCTGAACTCAATTCCTTTACTAGAGTTAAGATGTGCCAGACACCAGTTTTGTTTATTCTGATTTTGCAAGATTTGCTACATTATCATCGTCACAGTATAAAATGTCACAATTTTTAGAGATTTGTGAACAATTAAATACATTTTAAAATGTCAGGTTACTTATTTGTCTGAATTAAGTTATTTTAATTTCCTATAGTTCCTGCAGCAACACAGACTGAGAACAGACATTATGAGGTAGGCTACTGCATTAGATGTGCACATCCTTACATCCCAGAATAAGTGTTATTTCTCCTCAAACATTCCACAGTTTGTATTTTGTATATTAATATTGTTGATAGCATACATACTTTTTTTTTTCACAGAGTGAAGATGAAGTGTGCTATGCATCACTGAACACACTTTCCATGCTGAAAAGAAAGACATTGCAGAATTCAGACTTTTGTACTTACACTGAGGTTAGAAACAAAAGAACATAAAAGCAGGATTTTGGATCTCTCTAGGGCTTTTCACACTTGAAATAGATAACCCCCAGTCATTCTAAACCACGGGTAAACACAATCCTGGGGTCTTGCTTCACATTTCACACTGTTCATAATCACTCTATCTCTGTGCATCCTTATACTTTATATTTCAGACAAAAAACAAAAAACAACAACAACAAAAAAAACAAAACAAAAACTTTATATTTCAGACTTGCTGTTAAATTTTTCCTGAATGGACTTTTTGGACTATAAAGGTTTAAGAATGAAATGGGCTCTTCTTTACTTCTTCACTGATGCATTTTTAATATTTTGACATTTTCCTTAGTCGCTAAAACCCGGAGTTCAGTGCAATGTGAAAAGCCACCCTTAAAGATGCAATACAACGTCTTTATACTATCATTACATGCTACATCACATAAATAAGTGTAACAATCTTGACTGTGTAAATGTAGCCATTGTGTATGCACAATGTTAAGAATCACTGTTATTTATGTAAAGTAATGGTCAGAACATATATATATATATATATATATATATATATATATTTTTTTTTTTTTTTTACATGAAACAAGCCTGTAATCATTAATATTTTAGAATAAATATTTATACTTTGTACTGTCGGCTGTTTAAGCAGGAATACTTTATTGTTTTACAGTGGAGCACCATTACAATACAAACAGACAGTCTCCAACGTCACGCAGATGCAAGGGCTGTTGTAGAAAAACAGCTGGAACAAAGTGATTTAATATATAAAAATAGATCTAAACCTATATCTTTGTTTTTGAGTATGATTTTTCTAAATAGAGTTCTCAAGAAAGGCCTCTGTGGCAAGACTTCTCTGCATGTTGACATTGTCAGTTTTGACTAAGTACATCAGAATGGTTTTTCATTCTCAGTAAGGAAGGAAACCACACAGATTTCCACTTGAGCATGCAACAGACTGGTGGTCACACAAATGTGTCATTTAACAAAAATAAAATGTGTAATTTGTCAAAAATAGAACAAAACAGAGAGTTCAATGTGCCTGTATGCTACTGATGCAGATGTGGTTTCTTATTATATCAGAATGATTTCTGAAGGATTATGCAACGCTGAAGACTGGAGAAATGGCTGCTGAAAATTCAGTTTTTCCATCAGAGAAATTAATTATATTGTAAAATATTAAAATAGAAAAATTGTTTGACTATATTACGGTGTTTATAGTACTTTTAATCAAATAAATGCAGCCTTAGGGAGTATAAGAAACCTCTTTCATAAACATCAAAAAAAATCTTATCAAGCCCAAACTTTTGAATGGTTATGCAGCTCAGACATTCATCCACGGGACCTTTATGTCCTCTATTGTTTGTTCCACATATTCTGGGGCAAAAGCAGACAAGTTTACAGCACAGACTGTAAAAGTAAATGATATTAGAAATACTACCAATATTTATTTCCATTTTAGAACAAAGGTTTTATTTAAATATTCAAATAAGTGTCAGGAAATAAAGTAGGGGAAAAACTAAACATCTGTTCAAATTCAAAACAGTCATGAATCAAACACCATGTTTTTCATGCCACTGATTAAAACAGTCACGCTTGGGTTGAAAGCACAACGGCACTTCGCAAGTCACACACATGACTGGAGTTTTCAGTTGGCAGAGCTTACACTTCCGCCTACCGACAGTACTGTCTGGCACAAAGTGCTTGGGCCTGTGGGATCCTTCAGGAAGTGATGATTTGGGAGGTGTGGGAGGAGCTAAGACAGCAGTCGGAGGAGCTGAGACAGGAGTGGGAGGAGACGAGACAGGAGTGGGAGGAGACGAGACAGGAGTGGGAGGAGCCGAGACAGGAGTGGAAAGAGGAGACGAGATGGGAGCCGCAGGATAAGGCAAGGAAAATGATGCAGATTCAGACCTGTTCTCAGCATCCATTCCTGTAAGCTCTAAAATGAGTGTCTCGAGGAATGTCTTCCGTGTCAGAGCTTTTTGTTTTTTTCTCTCAGCCACCAGTTCATGCAAAATGAATGCATTCTCTACAGCGATGTCCAAAAGGTGATAAAAAACACACTGATACCATTTCTTTGCTTTATGTAGAACTCTGTAATGTCCAGTGACGAAATTGGATGGTTCCACTGTTCCCACATTCCTGGGTGAAAAGAAAAGTCAATATTTTAAACTAAATACTCCTGTGAAAAATACACATGCAAAACTAAATGACACAAGTGGCCTCTTAAAGCTAGCTGAAGCAGGTTCAGAATTGACAAAATCCAACAAATTCAAACCAGTTTAGATCAAGTTATAAAACCTGCTCTGCAGGAGGTTAGCTGGGTAGCGTAAGTTACGTTATCATGGTGATGAACACTGCTAAAAACAAATACATCCTCTTGAACCCCAAAAAACAGAGTTTGCTCAAACTAAACTCAAACTTACCTGGAGCCAGCAGCTTTATAAATAGGTCAAAGGAACACCACTGAAATTCTACTAACCTGTTGTAGTCCAACACCACTGCTGGAATGGGAACCTCCACGAGGGTACATTGTGAATCACCCTTCACCTTCCTCTGCACAGTATCACCTTCATAGGCTTTATGGAAGGTGGAGCACATCTGCACTTCCTGTGAGTCTTTCCACTCAACAAACAGAAGACTGTGGTCCCTAATCCAACGCATGGTGCCACGTGGAGCGTTCTTTGACAATCTGTTCCCCAAGATTTTTGGGAAACCTTTCCTGCTTGGCAAAACAGGACCACAAGCATAGATATTTTTACGCAGAAGGTCCCTGAAGAGTGTGGGGCTGGTGTAAAATTTGTCTACAAACAGTTTGTACCCAGAGCCCAACATATTTTCATCCACCAATGCCATAACTGACTCATAGCTCAGGCCCTCGTTCTGTGACGCATATGACTTCCCCTCATAAATAAAGAAGTCCCACGTATAACCACAGGTGCAGTCTGTCAGTGCAAAGAGTTTGTACCCTCTATCTGTAGATTTGGTTTCCATGGCTTTGAGTACAGTTCTAGGCTGTGGTGCCACTATTCTTTCATCAATGGTGATGTTTGAAAAGGGGTGAAAATAGGTCTTGCAGGCCTCTCGAATGTGTTGATACGGAGGTAGAATTTTACCTAACCGTTCATAGGCTGCTGTTCCCTTCTTTGAGTAATTTTGCTCATCCTCCTTGGTATTACTGAAATGAAGAGTATTGGCGATTGTCACAAATGTTTCATAAGACATGACTTGCGCAGGAAAGGATGGACTGAAGTACTGGGACTCCCTCCAGTATTCTGTCAGTAAAGAGCACTTCAAAAGACCTGTGTAAATTACAAGTCCTATGTAAGACTTCAAGTCTTTTAAAGAAATGTAGTGCCAATGCTGACCCACATCTTTGCACTTGGTCCCGTAGACATTTGTGTGCCCTACAATAGACTGCATCATTATTTTTGGAAACAACAGCTGAAAAAACTGAAGAGGACTGCTACACTTGTGTGGTAAAAGTTTTGGCCCAGGTACTAGGACAGGTATGAAGTCTATCTGAAGCGGTTCAACATCTGTTTCATCTGAGCTACGCCACCTTTCTGTTGATACGCCACCATTTTCACTTTCCCTGCCATCTCCTCCAATGGTAGAAGATGTGGAAGACAGACGGCATCTCTTTCTCTGCTGTATGTTGGCCTCTGAATCGCAGTCCTCCTCTGGTGTGTAAATGTCAAGTGAAGGCCTATTGCATGGCACAGGCAGAAGAAAAAACACAATTAGTTACATGCTTTGTTGATTAAATGCCTGTTCACGCCACAACAAAGGTCCAGTCTAATTTTTGCATGCTATTTATCGGTTCAGGCCAGTGAGTAAAAATGGCAGATGGGCTGAATGAACATGCAAATACACTGATAGTATGCTCCAAAAGCAGAAATACAGTGGTAACCCATTATTCCTGTATGCAGCACTGCACAACTTTGTTACTAACCTGTTTGTAGCAAAGAAGAAAATCAGTCAAACAGTATTTACATGTTTTTAAACAGCCATTCAGATTTTTGGTTTTCACTATGGTGTTCATAAAACACCAAATAAGAGTACAGAGACAAGAGAGTCAGTTCTGAATGCTTCCTTTGCTATTTAAATGTCACTTAACGAAATAGTCTGTTCATGAGTTTTACGCAAGTTGTGGTTTTATGGAACATTAGTAGCTCTGGGCATGTGACCAAAAGTGTTCATCTTATTGGTTGGATGGAAAAGAGGTAAGAACACCTCTGTGTGAGAAGAAATTGTCACACTGATAGCATGCAAATGTTTGTGTCAGTACGAACAGATGCATTAACAGTCGTTCATTCAAATTATAATGTTTATCATATCAAATTTTGCCCTGAATATTCGTCTTGGTGTAAACAGGCTTTTAAGACTTGTTTATGTTTAACAATTACTCTAGAGAAGTTTCAAGAAAATCGTTCAAAAAGTCTGCTTTATGCATCTAATATTTTTTTTTTTTAGCTTATATGTTGACGTGTTAATGGGTGATTTATGGATACAGTAACACATTGTAGATCTGTAGAGTAAAAAAAAAAAAAAAAAAAGTTATTTTTATCATATATATATATATATATATAAAAACTAAATTGTGGCAGAAGGCCCTATGTGGTATGTTGCTTCTGGTGTTTTATTATTTAAATGAAAGTGTAGTCTATTGCTATTATGACTGGATTTTATGATAATAAAAGTTAGATTATTTTCTATGCATCTTCAATGATTCCATTAATTGCTGTTATGATGAACATTTCTTTGCATAAAACTAAATATTTAACCCACATTATAAACACGAACGCTAATATACAATGTTACAAACCTTCAAGAACATATGTAGGAAAAACTCACCGATCTAGAACAGGGTCAAGACCATTTAAAAACATTTCCTCAGCTGTGCTGTCCACACTGCTGGCCACACTGTCCTGGTCACAAATATAAAGATCTTCATCACTATTGGCTGTACTGTTCTCCATGCCATTCTCGGTACTTTCATTTGGATCCATCGGAGAGCACTAAATATCAATCGGTGCAAAGTTTGCTGATGAATAGAAGGTGAGTAGAAGGTGAATCAGTGGCCAGATCATGTTTTATGGAACAGACAAACTACAAGCCTTTGTAAACTCGATATCATATCGTATTTTCTTCCAAATATGTATAAAATGCCCGACCATTTAGCATTTAAATTATATAGTAAGTTTATGCAGTGCATGAGTGGCGTTGTTGACTACAGATAATAATTTATACTAATGCCTCAGTCTTCGTCTTTATAATCTGACAGCACCGCAAATAACACAATATACATAACAACTATAAAACATAACTCACGTGCTAGAAATGTAAACAATAATGACTGTTCTTCTGTTTCCACGCGAGATGCACAGGAAATTACATAATTCGTTAAGGGAAGCATTTCCCGCGAATCAGTTCATTTAAAAGGAGCAGGGGGTGTGGCAGAAACGTTCTAACTCCGAATCATATCCCGTTTTGTAACCATGGTAATTTCACTTAAGGAAAAAAAAAAAAAATCTTTTTTTTTTTTCTTTTTTTTAAGAATTCAGATAGGACGTTTCCGTAATACAGGCACAGGATACCATACGGACGTCATGAGAAACAAGAACACAGATTAAGTTTTATTAATAAGGTGTTTATGACCCCAGTTCGGTCTGTTTCATTTATAACGTATAGCCTAAGTTGCATACATTAAACAATGCACATTTTATTCTATTTATTGAAACCGAACCTGTGTCATATGAGTGTTGACAAAAATGTCATACAACGAATATATTTCCAGTATTTGTAACATCCGCATTATGATGAGCAGGTAATGCGAGAGAAGTTAAACTTTCCTCCTGTGATGAAACTCAATCTACCTATCTGTCATCACAGAAAGAGCAACTGACATCAGTCATCAATAGAAGATTTCGGTATAAATGTTCATGCAGGATAGCAGAGACGCAATTTTAATTTTAAGAGAATATTTTTTCGGTAAATAAATAAATAATAACAAAAAATATCTGTGGCAGAGAAAATGTTTGTGGCCAATAGCCATGGCACCTGAAAATGATTGCGGAACCACATTGACAGATTTGAAAAAATTCTTATTCAAATTCCATTTAAATGTTTTCCCACCAAAGCCCGTTTTCAAAAATGCCACTTGAGGACTCCAAATACACATGTATAATCCAACAATAAACTACATAAAACATAGATCATTAACCATTCAAAAGTATTTATTCCACTTTACAATGTAACTAACAAAACACATTTAATTGAGATATTCTGCTACTTTTTGAATGAATGCACCACGAATGAACAACAGAAAAAAAATTAAATAAAAATAATACACAACACTGTTACATTTATTGAAGCCATAAATCAAAAGCCTTTTTCATGCCAGTCATTAAAATGGTCCCTCTCTGGCTGAAAGCACATCACATCTTAAGTCTCACACGTGATTGGAGTTTTCTGTCTGCAAAGCCTGCACTTCTGCCTACCAGAGCTGTCCGCTGCAAGGTGCTTTGGCTTTGTGGAACAAAGCAGGAACTGCCGAAGATGATCTGGAGGAAGAGGGATCGAGGGAAATGGTGCTCAGTCCTGAGGACTCATTTCTGTAAGCTCCAAAATAAGCGCCTCCAAGAATCCCTTTCTGGTCAAAGGCTTCTTGTTCTTTCCCTTGGCTATTAGTTCCTGCATGATGAATGCATTCTCTGCAACAATGTCCAAAAAGTGGTAAAATACATGTTGATACCACTTTCTCGGTTTATGTAGAGCTCGGTAATGTCCAGTAATGCGATTTGACGAATCAACTACTTCCATGTTCCTATGTGGAGATATAAAATGCATATTTCAAACTCTAAAAATAAAAAGTAAATTGAAGGCACAAATTGAAACAAGGAACACCACTAAATATATTCTACTAACCTGTAACACCACAGCTGGAATGGGAACCTTCACAAGGGTCCGATGTGAATCATTCTTCACTTTCCTCTGCACTTTCCTCTTCATAGGCTTTATGGAAGGTGGAGCACATCTGCACTTCCTGTGAGTCTTTCCACTCAACAAACAGAAGATTGTCGTCCCTAATCCAATGCATGGTGCCGCGTGGAGCATTCTTTTACAATCTATTCACAGTTGTTTCTGGAAAACCTTTCCTGTTTGCCCAAACAGGGCCACAAGCCCAGATCTTTTTATATAAGAGGTCTCTGAAGAGTGTGGGGCTGGTGTAGAATTTATCTACAAACAGTTTGTACCCAGAGCCCAACAGATTTTCATCAACCAATGCCATAACGGACTCATAGCTCAGGCCCACGTTCTGCGATGCATATGACTTCCCCTCGTAAATAAAGAAGTCCCACGTATAGCTGCAGGCGCAGTCTGTCAGTGCAAAGAGTTTGTACCCCATATTTGTAGGTTTGTTTTTCATGCCTCGCTTGAGTCCAGTTCTCTCCTGTGATGCAACCATTCTTTCAACAATGGTGATGTTCTGAAAAGGATGAAAAATGGTCTTGCAGGCCTCCCTAATGACTTGATACAGAGGTTGAATTTTACCCAGCCGTTCATAGGCTGTTGTTCCCCTCTTACAGCTGTTCTTCTCATCCTCCTTGCTGTCACTTAGATGAAGGGCTTTAGAGATTGACAGAAATTTCTGGTAAGACATGATTTTTGCAGGAAAGGACAGACTGAAGTGCTCAGACACACACCAATAGTCCCTCAATGAAGAGCACTTGAACATATCTATGTAAATCACCAGTGCTATGTATGACTTCAAGTCTTTTTGAGAAATGTACTCCCACACCTTGCCCTTTCTCTTTTGGCATTTGGCTCCATAGTCATTAGTGTGGACTGCAATGGTCTGCCACATTTTTTTCGGAAACAACAGATGAAAAAACTGCAGAGGGTTGCTGCACCTGTTTGGTAAAATCTGTGGGCCAGGTTCTTGGACAGGTGTGAAGTCTAGATGGGGTGGCTCAACATCTGCGTCATCTGAGCTATGCCACTTTTCATTTGAACCATCCTCTTCATTATCCCTGCCATCTCTTCCAGCAGTAGAAGATGTGGAAGACAGACGGGCTCTCTTTCTCCGCTGTAGGTTGGCCTCTGAATCGCAGTCCTCCTCTGGTGTGTAAATGTCATGTGAAGGCCTATTGCATGGCAGAAGAAGTAATAACAGCTTTACAGGCTGGCAGTAACACAGTCATTTTATTCAAAGCATGCTTGCATCTTGTTTTTAAGTACTAAATAAAAACACAGTGTAAAGAAAAAAAAAAAACCCTCACCTATCTAGTACAGGGTCAAGACAATCAATAAACATTTCCTCTGCTGTGCTGTCCACTCTGCTGGCCACACTGTCCTGGTCACAAATATCAAGATCTTCGTCACTACTGACTGTAATGACTTTCATGACGTTTGTAGTATTTTTCTTGGGACCCGCAGCAGAATGCAGAAGAAGATCAGCTGTTATATTTTAGACTTAAACAATAAGTTAATGACATTTTTTTCTAGTAGCCAATTATACGCCATCAACAAGGTATAAAATATAAACAACTGTTTTTTCTTAAAGCGCCACTATTGTTATTTAAAAGGTTTCTAATTTTGTTTTGGAGGTCTCCTGCAATAGGTTTATGTGTGTCCATGATCACTTTATTTTTTTCATTATATACATTGCAGCATCACTTCTTTTCTCACTGTGCCTGAAACAGTTTGTTCAAGGAAGCAATCTTTCTAAACCTCTCCTTAACAAATAGCCTACTCTTCTCTGAGTGGTCAACAATAAACAATGTATTTAACAATTACTTTGTTTCATTTAATATATTTAAAAAAAAATCCAAAAAATGCATACATTTAAACTGTTACATGTTTTGGGGGGGTTTGCAAGGGTGTCACCTTCCCCTACAGGTCCATTTTCTACAGAACCCTCCTAAAACAAGAGAAAAAGAAGAAATAATTATGAATGAAATGGTAACACAGGGATGCAAATGTTGTAAAATTAGAAAAGATGGCATTGCAAGGGAACAGACACACCCCAAAAATCATCCCTAAATTTGGTTAAAACATGATCAGCCAACACTTATATGCTCATAGCACTACAAAAATGTGGATGCATAACACAAAACAATGAACAACTTTGCTGGAAAAATGGAGAAATAACTCAGAATGCTCAAATATACTTAAACATTCCTAAATGAGTATATTTTTAAGCATAAGCATTTCAAAGAGTATTGTATATGCATCTACGTGGATTTCATGCTTTTCATTTCAAGTGTTTTGTAAATTTTAAGTAGAGATATGTTAACTATACCATATACATATTAAATACATATGCAGGCACATGTAAGCAGGTAAAACAATTAGACACACTGACAATACACCAGTGGCAAGAGAAAAAATGTATTCAACTGCAACTCGTGTTTGAATTTGAATTGCCTTGACGACCTCTAAAACTATAAGTCTACATTTCTGCTAAGAAATATTTAGCATTTTTCTTGTAAATGGCTACCAGCAACTGTTTGGTAACCAACATTCTACAAAATACCTTCTTTTGTGTTTAGCAGGAGAAAGAAACTCATACAGGTTTGGAACAACTTGATGGTGAGCAAATGACGACAATTTTCATTACTGTGTTAACTATCCCTTTTAAAAATAACAATAGGTTTACATGCATGCAAGACCAAAAACACTTTCATTTTCTTATAATATGCATTTAATTTTACTTTATTTCTCAATGACTCAAACGATTCGTTCAAAGATTCATCATTCCAAAACCTTCCTTTGCGTGAGGCCACTCTGCCCTGATTGGTCAGATACATGGAGTAGTGATAAAGTACAGCAGTTTGTAAACCAACGTATTACTCCATCCTTCATCAGGACTCCAAGTAATAAGAACGACTGACATTATATATTAATTGACATAGCAGACAAGCAGTCGTCAGTGAAATCAAAAGGTCGGGATTACCCTGATGTGGTATCCAAGTATATGAATTTTAACCACTGATTCTTCACAGCCACATCCTTTGGAAGCGAATATAAACCAAATGTACTTTCACAGTGCAGAGCACAGCGTCTTTTTGACATTACGTTATCCGCATGACTGAGCTATTTGAGGGGGTTCAAGTTTTCTTGGGATGTCCATGCAGAACGTAGGCGGAGATTGTGCAAATATGTTAACCTGTGAACTTCATGGAATGGTCAATTCAAAAAGTCAAGGCAATTCAAATTCAAACACATGAATTGCAGTTGTTTTACCAGCTTACATGTGCCTGCCCTGCATATGTACTCATATAATATATGGTATAGTTAACATATCTCCCATTAAAATTTACAAAACACTTGAAATGAAAGCATAAAAGTGGTTTAGAGTCGACTCTTTCTTTTGAGAGACAAGAACATTATTTATGATGCACGTTCAGCTTTACAACTTTGCAGACTGTTTACATTCACATAAAGAAAATCCATAATAGGGGCACTTTAAGTGAACCATGTTGTAATTTTAAAAAACAAAACCTCAATCTGCGTATTCTTGAGCAAATTAATAGAGGACTACAGTTTATACTGGTCATAACTTTACATCTTATTACAATACAGAAATCCTCCATTACACTAAAGAAAAAGTCTCAGAGGTAAGAGACATTTGTAATACAGTTATGGGGCAACCCAGGCACACAGCTAAATAATAAGGCTTACGCGAACAATAATGGAACATACGTTTCTAAACCAAAAGTGCTCCACATTTCATTATTACTCAAGGTAGTAATGACGAAAAACTGCATCAATGACTTAGTTTTAAGGCAACCTATTATGCCTCACTTTATATTTATGTAAAATAAGTCTTTGACTTTGATTTTAAGTTTATTGCCACATCAGCTTCATAGGCAAACAATTATATATTAAAAAAAAACAATACAGTAGTACACAATACAAACATTTAAATAAAGCAATTATAAAACAAAGTGTACATAAAATTCTATAAAAGATTCTTTAAATTTACTTTTGAAAGAAATTGTAAAAGTTTTTCTGAGGCCATCTTATAAAACAAGTCCTGATAAAGAGTTTGTACTGTTAATAACCTTTGTCTCATAACATTAAATATTGGGCAGACCAAAAACACATGCTTCACCGTCAAATGAGTCCCACAATATTGACATTTTGGTGCTTCTTCACCAATCAATATATGTCCATGAGTTAATCTAGTGTGTCCAATACGGCACCTTGTGTACACAACTTGGTCATGCCTAGATTTAAAAGAATAAATATATCTTGTTCCTACAACAGAATTTATTTCAAAAAGTTTATTATTTTGACATTCTTCCCATTCCGCATACCATTTCTCCAATATGTATCTGTTGATTACTGGCTTCACATTAGAAGGCGGGATTTGGCATTCATTTGCATTTTCTGTAAGACCTTGTTTTGCAGCTATGTCTGTAAAATAAGTCTCTGATGTCCCCGGTGTATGTTTAGTTTTAGCTCAAAGTACCCCACAGATAATTTTTTATAGCTTGTTAAAATTGCCACTTTTAGGGTACGGGACAAAACGTGCCGTTTTTGTGTTTGTCTCTTTAAATGCAAATGAGCTTGTGCTCCTGACCCCCTTTTCAGAAGAGGGCATTTCATAAAATGGGACATGCTTGATTTATAATTGTTTATTTGATGTCGTGTTTTTAAAAGCACAAAAGAGAACTTGTGCTGTTCTGTGTATGCGCTCAGAGATGGAACAGAACATGGACAAGTGAACATTTAGATTAAGCTGCATTCCTAAACGGTTAAATACATGCAAAAATATGTCAAAATGCGGAGCTTGGTGATTATTCATGCAAACCTTCATCAGTTATGTCTTAAATGAACGTAAACAGTTGAGAATGAAAATATGTGTACAACAGTATATTGGATCCGTGCAGCTCTTAAAGCGACAACAAGTAATATTCCTTCTGCTGTCTCTGTGCTTAATATCAAACATAAAAAATACAAAGAGAAAAATCACTCACTGCTCTTGAATGAAAGACTTTTGTAGCTTTAATAATAAACAAAGCATGTTTAATTCTTACAATGAAGACTATTATGCTGTTTTATTTTACATTCAATTATTAGCCTATATTTCTGTAGCAGGCTGTTAGACGTGCATAAATGTATTCAGTTTTTTTTATTTATTTTTTTGCAAAAAAGCATTGTTTGTTTCATTTGTATCATTTTTTTCTATTGTATTTGACCTTTGCTTTTTGTTTTAATGTATTACTGTTTACTTGTCAATAATTTAAGACCTATATAAGTTACCCTAGTATTCTGCTGTGGTATTGAGAATTGTGAAATTTTGCTGGTATCTAAAATGTAGATATCGTCATAACCTTATTTACAAAAAATGTGTATTTCATATATATTGCTATGTTTAAATGAATCACTCATATAAAGTTTTGGACCCACTCATAATCGTGATTACAATATTGACCAAAATAATCGCGATTATGATTTTTGCCATAATCGAGCAGCCCTACTTTAAGTGTTTTTCACAATGTTTTGTCATGCTGTTTAGTGATTGAAATATTGTAGTGGGTGCATACAATACGGATTGCAAATGGCCAAAACTTGCATTTTGTTCACATCTTTGTTTTATTCTTTTGAGAGGTAATCTAAATATTTGCGGCTTGGAAACAGATGGAAAATTGACAGGCTTGAGCTATGGATGTTTTGCCCTCCAGGTCTTCGAGCCGGTCACATGACTGAAAGCTATAAATACCAGTGCTAGCCTTTCCAAATAAACATTACACTATTAGTACAAGCCTGTTATCTTTACAGAAAACGTACTCAGATAAAAAGTCAGTCCATGTGATTGTACCATGCATAATAAATGCGTGTTTATTAATTACACAGACGGGAAGCACGGCGCAATAAAATAATGACATAGCTGGTCTCATGGTGCCTTCACATGCTATCACAAACTTTATAAGTTCCACTTGTGATTATGAACTTGACAAATTTAAGACTTCACATTGCTTTCATTTACAAGTTTTAACTACCCCATTCACAATCATTCTGGTAGCACGTGAAGGCAGCATCAGTGAGAACAGGCAGAGACAAATGTAGCTTTAGCAACATTAGCCTTACAGAGTGCCAAGAAGCTCTTTCAGAAAGGCAATTTGGAAAACAAAATATGACACCTGATACTTACTTTATATGGAACAAACGTTCGCGGACGAAGAGTTGGTATTGATCCCTCTTTCAGAATCAAACTTTGTGAAAATCCAGCGTTGAACAGACCTTTGTTTGTGAGGCAGTCCAGTGTAAAATGATTGGCACAAACATATTTGACTTTAGGGAATTTTTCAGGGACATTTCCTTCAAAAAAGAAATTTAACCACCGTGTCCTCAGCAGCTCAGATGGAGGGAGTGTATGGAGACTTCTGTGTTCGTTGGTGCATCCCAAAACACAACACCTGTAATGCCTCTTTGATGCTGACATTGTGTGTCTCCAGCAGCTACAGCAGGAAAACAGTAACGGCGGATTGCTGCTTCTCACCCAGGGCTGTGTATATGCTAACAGGGGAGAGATTGTCACAAATGGGCGGGATTTCTCCCTACAATGACGTCATGGTAAGGTGAAATCTGGAATCCCAAAAGAGTAACGTTACATATTGAAGCGTGTAAGCATTTCAAAGAACGTTGATTTCATGCTTTTCATTTCAAGTGTTTTGTAAATCTTAAGTGGAGACATGTTAGCTATACTGGAATCTGGAAGACTGTTTATGATTTATTGGGATTATTAAAAAAAATGAGTGGGTGGATTTTTACCATTATAGCATGTTTACCATGTTTTCACATGCTGCAGCCACACAACTGTGTTCAAACACCTTATAAAAGTGATTTTTACATAAATTTCCCCTAATAGTGGGTCCACACAGCTGATGTGGGGTTTACATAGTATACAACACAAACGCAGTTTGGACACTCGGTAGAAAATATCTACATAAATAATTAATCATTCTTTTAAATCCCACGTTGACCTCACCAAGATTTAAAAAGCAGTAAAATGACGGGAACACAACCGAAGTTTGGGGTTATGCTGCTGTGGTGTTACTGTGAAGATCAGTTTGAACCACTGACTCTTCACATCTTCATGCTTTGGGAGTAAATGCAAAGACGACTTGCTTTTGCAGCGAAGAAAACAGCTCTTCTGGACATAGCAACAATACAAACTAAACTCTTCTTCTTCCTTGACGTTAATGGTGGTTGACAAACCAGCTTTGGTGCATATTTCGCCACCTCCTGGGATGGAGTGTGAGGCATTGCTATCAGGAGGGGAAAAAAACACTAACATCATAACCTTTGTAAGAACTATTAAGCACAAACTAAACTCTTCCGGAACAGCTACAACTACAGCGTTTGAGGGCGGGTCAAAGCGCATGTTGTTTGCAGACAGCCAATGAAGACGATTATGCAAATTTAATATAAACCGTTTGCAGAGAGTTATTGAAATTGAAAAAGCAGTTAATTAATTACAGCTCATTTAATGCAGTTCAGAATCTGTTCTTTCTTTTGGAATACAGTTTATTGTTGTCCACTTTGATCTTTGAAAATTTTCTGATCCTTTACGTTCACAAACAGCTATATAGCTACATGAATGGTAGCCCAATATCCAAAAAAGCATAACAGGGGTACTTTGGGATCTAAGTAGAACCGGTTCTTTCGAATTGTTAATTCGAAAACTTCTACCATTTCTGCCAAATCTTTATATGTGTGCCAGTCTCAGCACATAAAACTATTGAGTTTGTCATTTAGAACCTAAATATAATTTGTATTTGCAGGCCTAAATACTATCATTTACTGTCATTTATGTAAAAAAACTAATAAATAAATAAAAAACCTTCATGTGTGTTGACAAACCTAACACACAATCAAGTTGTAAACATATTGCCAGTATTTTTATGTAGTATGTAATAATTTAAAAATAACTGGCCAAGGTCTGTTCTGTTTTTGACACTCAGATTGATTAATTGAATTTTTATTGCCATACTAGAATATATGGCTATTTTCATGGCAAGATCAATGTATTTCAAAAGAAACTGCAACATTACTTTGTAAAAATGTTACCTAGTGACATTTAAAGCTGTACATTCCAACAATAAATGCTTTATAGACAGAGGGGTCTGACAAAATTACATGTTGGTGGTACACTCCTCTTATTTAAAGAGGTCATGATTTTTTGTTTTAAAAAAAATTATAGATCTTTTTTTATTACGCTTCTGAATTAAGCAAATCTTTTTGCACCAAAAAAGTTAAAATATTTACAAAAACTATCACTTTCTAAAGTTGTGTGTAAGTGCCCACTACTATGATTGAATAACATCTTTTAGTATAGTTGTAATACTTTTATAGTTATCTTTCTTGGTGTGAATGGGCCTTTTTTGAAGCTGATTAAAGATACAAAAATTAACAGACAATCATAATTCACATGACTTTAAGAGCTTAAGCACGTAATGATGACTTAACTGGAGCCCATTATAATAATAAACAGGACATTATTGTCTGTGGATGTGGAAGCTAATATAGTTGTTTTTATAATTAATTTTCTTTAATTATAAAAGGCTGTTATGAAAAACATACAAATTTATACTCTATAACAGAGAGTGTTTTCATAAAACTGAAAAAAGCTAATTTCCCCTGCATACTTGTAATATTACTCATCATTTTTTGAAAACATTTAAATATTCATTACATATTAAAGAAACCAAAAAAGCCTCATGGCAATTCGTAACTATTTTAAGTTTTGGCGAATTGGTGGCTAATTCAAATGAATTTGTACAATCCCATTCCTAGACTGACGGTTATGTATACGGAGTGAAGCTTCATGTTTACTTTTACCCTAAACATTGTAAGTTTTTATACAAATTCACGTAAAATCATCACCTCGTTAAATAGTTAAATTTTATAGGTCAGGTTAAATAAAAGGTAACAGATAAAGGAATTTATGGTTACTCACTCTTGTGTGTTGCAACATTTCTGTTGTGTCCAATATAGTTGGCACAGCATCCTTTTTTTATAATGAGTCTCTCAGCAAAGCCTGCATCAAACTGTCTTGTTTGTAAAAGAATACAGTGTAAAATGTGCTGAACAAATATATAATTTCTTACTGAGATGATCCGTCACTTCATTGAAAATAAACATCAACCACTCTTTCCTAAGGTTAGGATCATTAGGAAGATAATGCAAAGACAACCTGGAACTCCACAACGTCTAGGAACCTTTGCTGACATCTCAGCCTTCTTGCTACTCCAATGATCCTGTTATTTTGTAAACTTGATGGCACAGTTCTCTGTAGAGCTACTTTACAGCTGAGTCACATCTTGCAGCATCAATACTGTTACTGATCTGAATGAACCAACATTGAACTGACTTGAGCTAAATAATGACACTACTGTCTTTTAAAGGGATAGTTCACCCAAAAATGAAAATTCTGTCATTACTCACCCTCATGCCCAAACCCATAAGACCTCCGTTCATCTTCGGAACACAAATTAAGATATTTTTGATGAAATCCGAGAGCTTTCTGACCCTGCATAGACAGCAAGGTCCCTACCATGATCAAGGCACATAAGGACATTGTCTCCTAATGTGCTGGTGTTTGAGTACAAATAACTCCAGGTTAAGAATTGCCAGCATCCATAATCAGTCTGTAATTCTCTTTGGAGTTCAATCCATTCCTGATCAAATAGGTTTTGCAGACTGATGAACAGTGGTCTATTAATTGGACATTAAGATGAAACATTTGTTGAAATCAGATCCAGTTGATATGAAATTACACCGTCTTGACTGCAAAGATGAATTCGCAGTGTTATGACAAAAAAAAAAAAAAACAGCTGTGGATTGGGGTCAAGCTACTCTTGTGAAAATATTCTAATCGGCACACAAAACCACATGTAGGCATATAGGCTAATGGAAACATTTGTGCTTGTGACCAGTGATGAAACAGATGATTTGAGAGCTTAGATAATGAGTTCATGTGCATTCAGAGTCTGAAAGGTTGTGGTTTTCCTGTTTTGTCATCTTTAGATTTTCTGCTACTATTAATCAAAGAATCTCATGAATTTGACTCTGGCCCAGTGATTCTCAATCTGTTGGTTTGTTTGTTTCCTCGTACCTGATTCTACTCATCATCTATTTAGAGTAGCTCCATGGCCTGATTTTTTTTTCTGAAACTTTGATTTGCAAGGTCAATTTATATTGCTCACCATAAATGGTCTTCTTACTCCAACCACATTTAAGGAAACTGGTGACTGGTTGACACAGCTTTTCATATCTAATTCCAAAGTCTGTTTCAGACTTTAAAACTTTCCATTCACGTAAACCAATCAGATGAGAGTAGACGTCTGCATTAAGACCCTCACCAGTGTCAGTTGTTCACAATCACTCACTGAAATGGAGAGGCCACAACTTGCTCTCATTGTGGTTTTGTGTAAGAAAGAACTGCTATTTTTATATTTAGTTTATATATATATATATATATATATATATATATATATATATATATATATATATATATATATATATATATATATTTAGTCTGCTATTTTTTAAAGCAAGTCAAAGTCAGTACTTTTGTATGGTACATAATGCAATTTTAAATGCTTTATAAATTTATTTTGCACATTTACAGGTGTTTTTCTGTTTAGTAAGACTGATGGAGAAGAAGTGGAGATGAAAGTCAGACCAGGAGACAACATCACTCTCTACTGTGATCGCTCTGTAACTTATGGTTCCCTCATTGTATGGAAAAGAAACTGCTCTCATATAAATCAACCCTCTCTCGTATTGGACTTTAAGCAATGGAACCTGGAGACATTTCAGCGATTCAGCTTTATCCACAACCCCTATAATAATTCTTATGATCTACATATTACTAACATCAGTGTCTCTGATCTGGGACTGTACTACTGTGTAGAAGAACAGAATAAGTTACATGAAGATGAGAAAGGCGTCCTCTACTCATCCAAGGTGTACTATTATGGAAACCGAACAATTCGTCTCTCTCTAGCAGGTACAAAAACACTCCCGCTAACGGCTGCTTTATTATTATTATTGAAGCCAAAGTCAAGCCAAATTCATTTGCATAGTGTTGTTTACAATACACATTGTTTCAAAGCAGCTTAACACAAAATCATGATGTTAATGTTTATAATACCGTATTATCTTCCTGCCTTATAGTCGTATTTAGCAGATAATTGGTGGGCGATAATATGGTGTAGATTTTGTGACAAAACAAGCAATCGAGAAGTTGCTATATAGTATATATCACTTTATGCAACTATATTGTATGTATACAGATAAAACTGGACATACTTAAATATCCAACTTTTATAATAGTAACAACTATTATGTAACAAAAGAACTTTGCTTTTGTTTTTGAAGAAACAATGGGACATTCATTCAAATGTGTGTGTTGATTTAGAATCTACCTCTGCATCTCCTGACTGCGTGCTCTGCTGGACGCTGCTGTTCAGTGTGTGTCCGGTGTGTGTTCTCCTCTCCTCACTCCTGTCCTCCATCTGTGTGTTCTGCATCTGTCGGGCTCAAGCTACAGGTATCTCATTTGCCGTTCTTTTCCTTGAAACCTTTATTATGGTTTTTCCAATATGAATCCTAAATACTTTGGTTCAAGCTGCAAAAAATGAATAAAAATATGTAAAGGATATAAAAAAATTACTGTTATTTTTGCGTGGTGTTCACAACATTAAGTGCTCAATGAAATTATTTTGTACATTTGCAGATGTCAGTGTTCTGTCAGAAAATAATCTGTATGCCCAGCCTTACTTTTTCGTCAGTTTAATGATTGTTATTATGTAGCTGCCATAATGTGAGCTTTTTTCAGAAGGCATATGAAGCTGAATCTGAAAAAAAAAACGTTTAATGTTGTTCATATAATCAAAAATGACTTAAGAAAGCTGTATACCAATTTTATTTTTACGTGTTTAGACGGTACAGTAATTTTTAGTTAAGAGTGCAAAAGAGCACATGTGTGTTGTGTTCAGACCTGCATTATTTTCTTACTGTACTGGCATATATTCATCATTAGGCTCTGATTGGAGTGCTGAGATACTCACAGCAGATGTTATTAAGGTATCTATATATGTTTTCAGTAAATTTTTAAGTTTTGCCATGTTAAAGACAATAGTTTAGTTTGTGCATCTCCTATAATTTTCAGGGGGATCCTATGAAGAAACATCAGTGTGCGATGAGTAAGACTGGAAAGATCTGCCTCCACACTGAAGTCTCTTATAGACTACTGACATCTGAACATCCCTGTGCCAAGATGTGATTCTGCCTGCTCAATTCATTCAACTTATTGCAAACTTGTTGCTAACTGCTCATTTTTTTTGAATGTTGAAATAAAATAAATAGAAAAGAGTTTCAATATTTACAGTAAATATTATTTGCACATGTAAAATAGCATTAATTTGGTTTCATTTATTGGATTAAACAAAATATCTATAACAAGCTATAACTTGGATCTTATTAGCCTTAGTTTGTGTTTTATAAATATGTCCTGTGCCATTAAGTTAAACACATACTAAAACTTATTCACAGCAGTTTAATGCAGATTTCAAAGTGTCTTTGCAGCCCTGAATCATAATTACTTTGTTTTTGTAGAAGCAAACTCTACATTCTGGGTCCTCACACCTATGAAAATGACAAACTTAGCCATTAACATGGGTAAAATGGGCATCTTTGGGACAACAAAATGAGGAGTTGTAGATCAACAGGATGTTAAAATGGCTTCCTGTGTGTTTACCACTCACTCGTTTACTCTTTCTTTCTCTCTTCTTGTGGTCAGCTATAAGTGCCAACCACAAATGTTTCCACTGGACCTTAAATCAAATGCATTAGTGTATTTGTTTGTCTGATGTGTTACTGTTCAATGCAAAATAACCACAAATATTTTTCAGTCCTTTTTATTCAAATCTTTTGAACAGTTTTTCAATTTAGATTTTGGAGGAACAATAAATGCACTTATGTGGATTAATTAACAAAAAGACAACAGAACAGGAACAGGAAATAATTATAAAAGAAAGCAAAACTCATGGCTTCAGTGACTAATATTCTTGTTTTTATATTCTAATATTCAGAACTTAATCCGTTCTTTCAGGTGTACTCAGTAATTTCTCTTTATGTAAAAGTTTTAAGAAATTAAACTTACACATATGCAAAATATGTTTAAAACTGAGAGAACAGTCACATTAATAGCCTAAAAGCTGTTTTATTTAGCATTTAACAGGTCACCACATAGGGGGCAGAAATATTGAGCTTAGCAGTACCTTCCAATATTCACAACTGGTATTTGCACTTGTTCACTTGTCTACTTACATGATGTATTTCCTGCTTTTGGCTAAAGTGTTGAAGTGGGTATGAAGACAATACGTGTGTTTTGATTACCTAATGGCACAAACTTACAGCACAGTGTGGTAACAATATAAGCAATATTTTAAAGTAAAAAATCCCCTATTATGGATTTTTGAAAATTACGTTTCATCTAGTGTGTAACACAGCTCTAAGTGAATGACTCCCAAAACCAAAATATGAACCTTTCATTACCCATAATAGGGGCACTTTAACAGAGCTTCAGTCCCTTTACACAGTCCCTGTGTAATTCTCAGTTTAATTGTGGTACTTCTAATTAAGTGATAAAAAGCAGTTGCAAACATTTTACAAAATACATAAACTTAACGTTACAGGCCCTAGAAGTGTATGTGAGCTGCCTCCAGATGTGTCTTGCTATAGTCTTTTGTTGTTAGTTCTGTCAGTTACACTTATTCACGGCTTTTCTGTTTCATGTACCTGTTGGTAAGCTGAACTTAGATCCTCAACCCCTTGTTTTTCTTTTCCTTACATTAAAGTAATGATAAAATGCTGAAATTGTAAAGGTATATTTTAAGTTAGTCTGTCTGTGTTAAAGACTGTTTCAAACTCTTGTTCTTTTGTTTCAATATAATATAACAATTGATTTTGGCAGTGTATATCACTCATTGATATGAGTATTTGTCTGTTGCAATTTTGTCAGCGGCAAAGGTTCAGTCACTATTTATTTGATTGTGAAACTGATTGAAGAAAACACATTGATCAAGATGGATAATTAGAAGGATAGCTGACTGAGCATATTCATGTAGATATTATGCGAAGCCAGTAAACATTATGAAGTAACATAGTGGCCTTTAGGTGTGACAGGATGTGAGAAGCGGTTTGTTGTTTATGTGTGAATTCAGTCTTGTTGGGTGCACAGCTAACATTTCTGGTAAAGAGCGTCCGGCCTTCTGTAGAAGTCTAAAGGCAAACCACAGATATTTCAGGTGGTCTATGTGAGGGTCCTCTTATGAATGTGTTAACTTCTGTATCTTATTTTATCTGCCCAACTTTGAAGTACAAATCATTTTACTTCTATTGCTATTAGTAGTAGTAGTAGTAGTAGTAGTAGTAATAAACTACAAAAATAATTCATATTATTAACATTTTTTAAAAAGATAATTTTACTATTATTAAATTAATAAATGTTACTATTTAGCAACACTAATTATAGTTATTTATCAATCATTTTCCAAACTATATGTCGTATGTAGGGCCACAGTGATGTTGTGTAGTAAAGTAAGGTAAAGGAAGGTAAATTGTCCTCTCAAAACTGAGAGCTGGTAAGAAAGACAGGAAACCATAACCTTGTGAATACGTGTGCATTATGCAGTGTGTAAGCTGCTTGCATAGAGTGCAGAATTGGAATTGAACACACACATACTTGTACATACGGGGACTGTGTGTATATGTACACACACACACACACACACACACACACACACTAGATACTTTTTAAAATATTGCAAAGAAAATATAATTGAAGTATAATAATATATAAATATAATAAATAGGGTCGCAAAGGGGCGGTAAATTTCCGGAAATTTTCCGGAAACTTTCCATGTGAACTTCATCTGGGGAATTTTGGAAATATTCCAAGTTTGAAACTTATCAGGAATTTATGGGAATTTACGAGAATTTTTGTGAATTTATGGGAATTAATTGGTAATTTGGGGAAATGTATAAAACTGTATCATATACAAACATAAATATAAACATTTAGTTTGATCATAGGCTCACATGCATGCAAATTAATACACATTTTAAAAATGACATTTTTGGATTTTTTTGGGAGGAATCTGTGATGCTTTGTTCAGGATTTATTGATGAATAAAAACTTATGAACAGTGTTTATTCAAAATAGAAACCTTTTCTAACAATATAAGTCTTTACCACTACTTTTTTATTAATTGAGCACATCCTTGTTGAATAAAAGTATTAATTTATTTCAAAAAAAGAGAAAAGATGCTGACCCCAAACTTTTGAATGGTAGTGTATTGTTAAAAAAAGATTTCTATTTTAAATAAATGTTCTTCTTTTTTTTTTTTTTTTTAAAAAAAAAGCTCTATTCATCAAAGATTCCTGAAAAAGGAATCACAGGTAATAATAATAATAATAAAAAAATTAAGCAGCACAACTGTTTCCAAAATTGATAATAAATAAGCATATTAGAATGATGTCTGAAGAATCATGTGACACTGAAGACTGGAGTAATGATGTTCAAAATTCAGCTTTGCATCACAGAAATACATTATATTTTATAAGTATATTCTAACAGAAAAACCATTATTTTAAATTGTAATACCGGCAATGCTGCACAATATTACAGTTTTTTTTTTTTTTTGTATTTTTGATCAAATAAATGAAGGCTTGATGAGCAAAGATATGCAATGTTTAAAAACATTAAAAATAGCAATGTGTCCAGACTTTTGATCAGTACACTTCTGTATAACAGAAAACTTGCTAGCAGAATACCTCATAAACTGTCTAGCTACTGTATAAACACTTTTTGGTATTTATTTACTATTTAAGCTTGAATCCCATATATCAAATATATTTAGAATATCAAAACTTAGATGTAGTCTTTGGGCTCAAATGTAGCAAGTGTGTCTTCAGAGAAAATGGAGGGTAATCCCCCTTTTTAGGTGACTAGAGGGGATTGTGTGTGGGGGAGAGTCATTTTTAGACTTTTGTTTTATTATTATCTCACCTAAATGTTTGTTCAGTCAGTGTATTTGTTTTTACTATGGTATAGCGTAATTTAGTTTTACAGTATTACACACAGCACAAGGAAGTTTTAAAAATTTTTTGTAATATTCATGCAATTTATATGAATACTTACTGTGACGAGTCGGCTGCCTCCCCCTTATTATCAGCAGCACCCCGTCCCTTAATCGCCGCCCTTCACCAGGCTCCCGACGGGAGTGGGTGTGTGAGAGAGGAGGGGCGTTGAAACAACCAGGTCTGGCGGCGTGTGATGAGGCACACCTGAAAGGAATGAAGCCTCATCACCGCCGCTGTTAAATGCCGAGTGCGCCTCTCCTCGAGAGACCGGTCTCTTCCCCGTGCATGCACGCTGGTGTCCTCGTGGGTCCAGGAAGGGAGCGTAGAGGGAATCCCGCGCCGCCAGAGACGTGAGTCGCCGGACCCGTGGTCCGGACGAAACCGCACCCGTAATACGGCCGCCGGGCCGTTCAATCCCGTCGAGCGCCGTGGGCCAAGAAGGAGGTAGAAGCCGCTGGAGAGGCCGCCGCCCCTCGAGCCCCGGTCCTCAGAGGGGAGCGCGTGCGGCCGCCGGACTCCGCCCCTTACCTGGACCCTTCCTTCCAGAACACTGCCCCTTTTTCACGAACCTCGCAGCACGACGAGGACACCAGATCCCCTGTTTATTTTGGACACTATTTTCCCCTTTGGACACGTTCTTTTATTATTTCTATTAAATAAAAGCCTCTCCGAGGCCTGACGCCCCACCCACTGTGTCTGTCGTTTGCTCCTCCCGTCACATTACCAAGATGGACATTTTGATATTTTGTGTGCAGGATTTAAGAAATGATCTGTTCATGTTATGGAGGAAAGCACAGTGCATGTAAGGGGTGTGGCCTCAATAGCCCTGCAGTAAGCAGTGTGCTGTGTGCATGTGGTTGAGCAATGTGTAGGGTAGAAATTAAACTGAAATTGCATTAAATCTGGTTGTTTTAACCAAGATTATGCTGCAAGATTTTGTTCTCAACTACATTTAAGTTCCCAGTTCCTGCAATTTTGCAAATTTCCAGTTTATTCCTGTTAATTCCCGTGGAAAGTTTCCAGTCTTGAAAATTCCTGGAATTTTGCAACCCTAATAATAAATAATTATAAATAAGTTATTTTTTAATATTACTGAGATGGAGCGAACAAAGGTTGCAGTCATCACACTTATGTGTAAGTCCATATTTGTGTCTTTAAATGTTATGTTTAATGCCATGATATTGATTTGATTGACAGTTATTTTTTATGTATTTGAACTTGTATGTGCTTTTGCAGATGTTTTGTTCTGTGAACAGCAGAGAGTGTTTGGGACAGATGTGAACATGAGAGTTAAAGCAGGAGACAGCATCACTCTCTACTGTGACTGTGTCATACAATTTGGATTAAATATTGCTTGGTGGAGAAACTGCTCACATGAGCATCAACCATCTGTGTAGATACTTTAAAAATATTCAAGGAGACGTTTTCACGTTTTAGTTTTGTTCAGCAGCTCCAGTAACTCCTATGATCTACATATTACAAACTTCGGTGTCTCTGATGAAGGACTATACTACTGTGCGAAGGGAGAAAGAAAAATATACACAGATGTAGGCAGCATAAATGCAAAATCTGAGTATGAGTATGGAAACAAGACAACTCGTCTATCTGTCTTGGGTAAGAAAACATTTCTACTGTTGTTCGTGGTTTTGGTAAATTCTGAAGAAACTTTGCTTAACCTCTTTTCTGAGTAGAAACAAACAATCAAACAAACAAACAAAAAAGATTTTCAAATGACATTTTTGAAAGACATGTGACCTGACCATCCATGTTGTGATGGCATTGAAAATAGTTTACAGTTATTTCTCACCTCAGTCTGTTTTCATTTTTTTTCCACTGACAAATAATCCTTTATTACCTATGTGTACAGTCACACCACAAGGGTCATAAAAAGGTCATACAACTCCAGCAGGCCAAATTTTAATATGAATCTTGCCTCAACAATAAAGAAGTGATTATAATATGCCATATAATATGCCACATATGCCACTAAAATAAAATAAAAATAAATAAAAATAAAAATAAATAAATAAAATTGCATATTAATTGTTACTTGTTAGATTTAGAGGCAGTATATATGCATGAATCCACCACCATCTCCACATCTCCTGACTCAGATTGTCTGCTCTGCTGGACGCTGCTGTTCAGTGTGTGTCCGGTGTGTGTTCTCCTCTCTTCACTCTTGTCCTCCATATTTGTGTTCTGTTTCTACTGGGCTCAAACTACAGGTATTTCATTCACACACTAAAGGAATAGTTCACCCAAAAAAGAAAATTTGTTGAAAATGTACTCACCCTTTGGCCATCCAGAATGTAGATGAGTTTGTTTCTTTATCAGAACCGATTTGGAGAAATGTATAGCATTACATCACTTGCTCACCAGTGGATTCTCTAGAGTGAATGGGTGCCATCAGAATGAAAGTACAAACAGTTGATAAAAACATCGCAATAATCCACAAGTAATCTTCACGATCCCAGTCCATCAATTAACATCTTGTGAAGCGAAAATTGTGTGTTTGTAAGAAACAACCAAACCATTACTTCTGGCCAAAATACAACTCCTCTATATATTGCACATTTTGGGTGAACTATTCCTTTAGCATTCCTTTTGTAGAAAATGAATGTTAAAACATCTAAAAAAAAAATCTGAAATATTAAAACAAGGAGTAATATGTTACAATATACTGGAAAGATTATTGAACTAATATTTGTTAAGAAGTTGTGAAAGTGGTTCAATGTACGTTTAAAAGCACATGCTTGAAGTTTCAGTATCGACCTGCGTGATGGATTTTCAACCCCCAGATTTGTACTTTTTCAGACTTTCATTGCATGTTCTTTAGGTTCTGAGCTGAGTGCTGAGATACTGAATGCAAATGCTTTTAAGGTAACTATTTTATATTATTCATTTATTTCAGTGAGCTTTACCATTTCAAAGATGCACTGTAGGTTGATGTGGTGTTTTACCAGTTTAGGCTGTCCTCTCAATCATTTCAGGCAAATTCTATGGAGAAACATCAGTGTGAGATGAAGACTGGAAAGATCTGCCTCCACAGTGAAGTCTCTTATAGACTACTGACACCTGCACATCCCTATGCCAAGATGTGATTCTGCCTCCTCATTTCAAATACATGCTGTTGCTAGTCTATTTTTTGTGCTCTGCTATTTCAGCTATGATTTTAATGTGCTGTCTTCTCAAGAACACATTCATGTATAAATAATTTTTTTTGCACTAAATGAAATAAAGTGTAATTCTATTTGATCCAGTGATACTTTGGGGTTTTACATTTTTTCCTTGATAATATTAATATAAATAATTTTTCATAAGTGTTAAGATTATGCATAACATGTGACATATTTATTTATTCATTTATTTAAAAGCTTCTTGATATTAACCTAATATTGTTCAGATGTCCTGAACAAATAAGGTTATGTGTCTGTTTTTATCTGTACATCATATAAATATATATCTCAAAATAAATTTGGATGTAAATGGTCAAATTCATGCTGTTCACACAGTAATAATCACACGTTTTTCAAATGTTTAGATGTTTAGTTTCTCTGATTTATGAGAGTGTCTGTGAATATGAATAAATCCCAAAAGAGTAGGAAACGATGATCACTCAATGGCTCCATCTAGTGGCTGATAGTACAAACGAGTCTGGTCTTCCTTACAATTACAGAGAATGACGTCAAAATCACTTAAACAATCTCATCAGGACCAATTCTTGATAAGAACACAGAAGTCCAGAAATGCCTTTATGAAATGTAACTGACTGATAGAACTGAGAAAAAAAAAAATCACTTCTGTGCATAAATTATGTACCAACCCCCTCCCCACCCACCCCTCCCCAAACAAAAATCTCACTTATATTCATGTTACACAATGCTTCAAGATGACACAAGTAAGCCACTTATGCTAAAAATGCTATTTAGTTTTGAGTAATAAATTTGACTGATTATTTACAGATCTATATAGGATATATATCTATATATATCAACTGATGACCTCCTGCATTACCCACAGGTCACAAAACAACTGTGCACCAAAAATAAATTTACAGACTTACAGGAGGGTCAGAAAGACTGGAAGTCATCATTTGATTAACTGTCATAATGTTGATTTGATCAGTTTATTGTCCTGGTTTTCTATGGCAGGGCAGAAACAGAATTTGTTTGAGCAGACTGATACAGGAATAAATTGTGGACACTTCATGCATGTGTAACAAAATGCAAAAGTGTCTTTTTGATGCAACAGAATGCAAGAAGCGGTTTTATACGTGTGAATTCAGTGCTATTTACAAGTTGTTGTGGTTAGAGTGTCCAGCCATCTCTTTTTTTCTAAGGTAAAAATCAAAACCACAGATGTTTCCAGTGGTCTTTGTGACTGCCCTTTTGCAAATCTTTACTTCCTGTTTAGTCATGTTTTTAGCAATTTCTGTATAAATCTGTTTATTTTACAGGTTAATTGTTTTAAGTTCAAAATGTTTTATTACATATCTATCCATTTTTTTTTCCATTCAATCAAATGATTTATGTAAACATTTTAAATATTATGTAAAATAAATATGAATTTCATTGGAGCATGTATATATATATATATATATATATATATATATATATATATACATACATATGTATATATATATATATATATATATATATATATATATATATATATATATATATATATATATATATACATATATATATATATATACACATATATATATACATATATATATATATATATATATATATATACATATATATATACATATATACAGATATATACATATATATACATATATATATACATATATATATATATATATATATATATATATATATATATATATATATATATATATATATATATATATATACACATATATATATACACATATATATATATATATATATATATATATATATATATATATATGAAATCGACAACCATCTCCTTGGTCTTATCGGTGTTAAGGGAAAGGCTGTGTATTTTACACCACTCTGTCAACTGCACCACCTCCCGTCTATATCCAGACTCACCGTTGTTAGTGATGAGGCCAACAACTGTGGTGTCGTCCGCAAACTTTATGATATGATTAATACTGAAACTCGCAGAAGTTTCAGTAAAAAAGACATCCTTCAACTGTTCTGAACATTCCTTCAACACACAACCTGGAATATGATCTGGACCAGCAGCTTTCCGGGGACTGATATTAGAAAAAACCCTCTTCACGCTGTCTGCCGTCAGCTGGAATGCCTGGCTGGTGAGAGGCCTTTGTGCTGCTCTGTTGTCTGTGATCTCAAACCGAGAGAAAAAGTGTTGAGGGTATCTGGTAGGGAGGGGTCATTGTCAGTCACCTGTACGGTAGGCTTGTAGCCTGTCGCGGTCCGAAATCTCTGCCATAAGTGCCTTGTGTCCTTGGTATCAGTAAAATTACTTGACAACTTTCCCACATACTCTCTTTTAGCCTCTCTGATTCCTCTTTTTAGGTTGTTCCTTGCTTGTCTTATATGCTTCAGTGTCACCAGATCTAAATGCAGCATCACGAAGCCTCAGCAATGAGTGAAACTTTGATATAAACCAAGGCTTATCAGTAGAGCGCAGCTTGACAGTTTTTGTAACAGTCACATCATCAATACATTTGCTAATAAATCCCAACACAGTCTCTGTATATTCCTCTAGGTTGATACAGTCCCAAGATGTTGCTGCCTCCTTGAAGATGCTCCATTGTGAACACTCAAAGCAGCCCTGTAAAGATGGAATTGCCTCTTGTGGCCACACTCTAATGTCCTTGACTACTGGTGGCTCTTGTCTCACTCTAGACCTGTATGCAGGTTTCAACAGAATAGTCAGGTGATCTAAGCTGCCAATGTGAGGTAAAGGGGCCGCAATGTATGCATTCTTAATATTTGTGTATAAATGATCCAGTGTATTATTCCCTCTTGTTGCACATGTAACATGCTGGTAAAAATGAGGTAACACAGATTTAAGGTTAGCCTTGTTAAAATCCCCAGCAACAATATGAAATGCATCAGGATGGGCTGTCTGTAGCTGACTCAGAGTGTTATAAAGTTCTCCCATCGCCTGCTTTACATCTGCATTTGAGGGAACATAGCCTACACTGCAGTGATAAAAACTGCTGCCAGTTCACGGGGTTAATAAAAAGGTTATTTCACAGTCATAAACTCCACATCAGAAGAACAGGTTTTAGATACCATTGTTGCATCGCAGCACCACGAATTGTTTGTGTAAATAGCCAGGCCTCCTCCTCGGAGCTTACCCGATGTTAATGCCACTCTGTCCGCTCTGTAGAGTGTTAGCCCCGCTAACTCAATTCCAAAGTCTGGTATTTTTTTCTGTCAGCCACGTCTCCGTAAAAACGAAGACGCAACAGTCCCTAACTCCACGCTGTAGCGATCTCCAGACTGATGTAATCTATTTTCGTGTCCAGTGAGCGAACATTTGCACAGCTGCATCTGCACAGCCCTGACGTAACAGTCTGTGCTTGCTAAGCCAATTTAGGTCTTTCGATCGGCTGTTCCCGCAACGCTTTCTAATACCTAATAGAAAGTCGCGGTTATAAATATATTTCCGCCCAATTGCTTTACAGGGCAGGGACGAAACTGTTTGTAGCACTGAAAAACTTTCATGCTGGTGCATGCTTTTTAATAAAAAATTGTATTTGACATAACATAACATTACAGGACATTATAGTGCAGTTTATCAGTAGTAAATAGATATTTGCTTACAGACTCACCATTTTTGATTTTATTAATAAATGGTTACTTTGCATATTATTTTAATTCATATGATAATTAAAAAAATAATAATAATGTAATAATTAATTTTATGTGTTTGATATAAATGTCAGCATTTAGGGTCAGCAATGTATTTTTTTTCTTTGTTGTGCTGACTCTGCTGACACATGTTGCAATGGTCGTGAAAAGGAAGGTGAGAGAACAAACCACAAATGTTTCCACTTGAGCAACAGATTGAACGTCATAAAAGTGCTTGTGTTTGACCTGGTGAGGCTGCTGGACATGCACATGAATGTAAGTGTGAAAACTGTGGTTAGACAAAAACAGAAAGAAGCATATTGGAAAAAGTTAACTGCAGGTGTAAATAGAAATGTAAACAGGAAATTCTTCAGATACTAAAGAAATGAGACACAGGCCACAGATATATGTTGCTTAAAAAAGACATGAACCATCGACAATGGACAACCCTCCGTTCTGGTTTGTTTTATTATTACAACTGCAATGATTTTAGTGTAAACTTAAACTTCTCATATAATCTGTTTTATTTTATGTTTTAAATTAGCAGTTATCCTAAATAAATAAATAAATAAATAAATAAATAAATAAATAAATAAATAAATGCTTTAGCCAATAAGTCTTCCATTCATAAAAATAAAGTAACAGTTGTATTTGTACTGGTTGCTAACACTCATGCTGAAACCATTTTCATTTGTCATGTAGTTACAGGCATTTTCAGGTTTGTAATTGTTACAGCGCCACCTAACTTAACTTGTGTATACTATATTTATGCTAAGCTTTGTGACAACTGACTCATTGCCTTTTAAATCATTTTAAATTATGCCAAGCCCCGAACAGTTCATTTTCCTGAGGTTGCTGTTTTGATCTCAGCATTTTTGTTCATCTCATGTTTTTGATTATTTTTTACAATGGAACTCTAGGGAAAAGAAATACCGAAAAATACAATAATGATTAGAAAGAAAGAAAGAAAGAAAGAAAGAAAGACAGAAAAACCCTGCTTGATTGGCACAAATATTACTTTAGGCAAAATTGTTCATTAAACTTTGGTTTTCAATTAAAAGTATAATTTTCATGTAAAAGTAGACATTTTGCAAAATGTAACAAATGTATTGTAATTAACATCTTTATGCAATTTTCTGTTTGCACTTTCAGTGACAAGTACATGTAATGGATTTTCTCATTTACTGGATTATCTGTTTAAGACTGATAAAGAAATGTATATTAGACATTTTTTGGTTAATCAGGAAATGACATTTTCTCATCATATCACACACTGATGTTATAGTTATGGAATATAGTGAATTTAATTAGATTTTCACATTCATTAAATGTGTGGAGAACCAGTAGAAATTCAGCACACTGGACAGCTCCCAGTGCTGAATGGACTGAATAACAGACTGAATCTGCTGAACATTTTCTGAAGTATAAAGTATCAGAAAATTAACCTTTATAAAATTGTCTGTTATTCCTCAGCTTTTAACTTTTGAATGTAATGGTTACTTTTCTGAAATTAGTAGAAAAATGACATACTGTATGCGGCTGACAAATGTGATCTCCAGGGGGCGCAGCCTTTGAAATGAGACCCAGCAAAAGACAGCAGTGAATGGGTGCCATCAGATCCACTGGTAAGCAAGTGATGTAATGCTAAATTTCTCCAAATCTGTTCTGATGAAGAAATAAATTAATCTGTATCTTGGATAGCATGAGGGTGAGTGTATTTTTAGCAAATATATATATATATATATATATATATATATATATATATATATATTTTTTTTTTTTTTTTTTTTTTTTTTTTGTGTGAACTATTCCTTTAAGCTAAGATATAAAAAAAGGACTGTGACTAAATGAAAGAAACATTCAGACAAGAATTTTAGACTGACCAAATCTGTAAGTTCTTAACAAAACATTACATTGTGTTTATATGAGAGATTAATCTTCAGTTGAATTGATACCTTATTCCGATATCCATAAGAACACAAGGAAAACTTCGCTTGCATGAATTAATATGAGCTAGATGCTTTCATGCAAATACTTGCACTTTAACCAACACACAAAAGCAAACAAAGATTAATGGATACCAGGGATCTACAAGAGATGTGATGTAAGAGTTTCGTGGTGTGTGAGGAGGTTGTAATTGTTCTGAACGAGGTTTCCTGTTTTGATGTTGTAGATGTTCTTACATCTTATTTTGACCCACTACATTAAAACAAAGAACCACATCAATTTTACATTAGTCTTCTAGTTCAAAGTTAATAAATTTACTCGTTGCATGTCAAATGTAAAGCACATAATCTTGAGTTTATCTGCATGTCTGAATCCTTTCTGAAGCTAATCATCTCTATAATCAGGCAAACAAAAGTTACATTTTGTCTTTAAATAATGTAGCCTCTCTGCATATCTGTCTGATGAAGAAAAGGTTAAAGATTTACCTGATCACAAAGCCAAACCAGAGCAAAAAAGTAAATGTAAGGTGACTGATGATCGGTTAATATTGCTCTCACTCTTTGTATGTTCACACAATAGCTCAATTTACCACCAACCCCTCATGACGCAGGCCGTTTTAGGTAAAACTTTCCATTGGTGTAATTCAATCAGATAAGAGTTGACGTCTGCATTAAGACCTTCACTAATGTCGGTTGCTCACTGAGATGGAGAGGCCAAGAATTGCTCTCATCACACTCATGTGTAAGAAAAAAAAATACTTCTTCGGCTGTTTTTGACAGTTTTACGAATGAAAATGTCACAGTTGTGAATATTTTTGTGTAATACCACAATTTTAAGTGCTTTATAATGTTATTTTGTTCTTTTAAAGTTTCATCAGAAAAGAATCTAAATTTATTTTGTGCTTTTACAGTTTTACTATTCCATCAGAAAATAATCTATGGAGAAGAAGTGGAGATGAAAGTCAGACCAGGAGACAACATCACTCTCTACTGTGATCGCTCTGTAACTCTTGGTTCCAGCATTGTATGGATAAGAAACTGCTCTCATGAAAATCAACCCTCTCTCATAATGGATTTTAGGAAACTTGACCTGGAGATATTTCAGCAATTCAGCTTTATCCACAACCCCTACAATAATTCTCTTGATCTACATATTACTAACATCAGTGTCTCGGATCTGGGACTGTACTACTGTGCAAAACTAGAGAGAAAGGTAAATAAAGATGAAAAGGGCTTCATCTCCTCATCAGAAGTGTACTATTATGGAAACTGAACAACTCATCTCTCTCTGGAAGGTAAGAAAACACTTCTGCTAGTTATATCATTGCTTGTGTAATTCTGGATCTGAGTAATACCTCTATCAGTAAAGAAGCAAGATGAACAGATAATTGTTTTTTATTAGCATTCAATTCAATGAAAGTTATTTGACTAACTTTCAACTAAATTTGTTTATTTAAATGTAGGTAAAATAAATTGATTGCAACCACTTACGTAAATTTTTTTTTAGTAAATTCAATGAGTCATTTTTTTCAGTGTGTGAGCTTTTTTTGATAAGGCATGTAAAGCTGAATCTGAAAAAAAAAAAAAATAAAATAAATTTAAAAAATCTGTTTCACATATTTAATGTTGCTTATATAATCAAAAATGCTTATAAAGAAAGCTGTATATCAGGAATATTATATTTCTGTATATCAGTAATATTATATTTATGTGTTTAAATGGTACTGTATTTAATAGCACAAAGAGCACATGTGCGCTGTGTTCAAACCTGCATTATTTTCTCACCGTAGTGGCATATTTTCATACCATCTTTAGGTTCTACAGAGATACTCACAGCAGATGTTATTAAGGTATCTGTATTGTTATTTGTTTTCAGGAATTTTTTTTAGCTTTGTCTTGTCAAAGACAATGGTTTAGTTTGTATCATGTGCATCTCCTTTTAGTTTCAGGGGGATCCAATGGAGAAATATCAGTGTGAGATGAGTAAGACTGGAAAGATCTGCCTCCAGACTGAAGTCTCTTACAGACTACTGACATCTGAACATCCCTATGCCAAGATGTGATTCTGCCGCAAACTTACTGCTTACTATTGCTCACTCTTTTTTGTTCTCAGCAATGTCAGATGTGATTTATGTTGCTTTTTCTCAAGCTTGCTTTAACTACATTTAGTACACATGCAACATAAACCCATTTTTATACGCAATTATACATTTCTATATGTAATTATGCATGATACATAACATATTCACAATGAAATTCTATTTGAACAATTTTTAATAAAATAAAAAATGTATTTAGAATTTTTTTTTGAAAGTTGAAATAAAATACTAAACCCCTACCCTAAACCTACCCACTTCTGAACAATATAAAACACGTAACAGGCAAATAAAAGTACAGTCACATGTATTTATTGCAAAAACCAACCATAAACAAGCAGTATAAAAGCATTACAAACATGTCATGTTGCATTCTTGTTGCAAGTGTTCTGAAGCCATACAATATCTTTATGCGAAGAAGAGAGTAAAACTGCATGTGTCCACATATGGAAAGCGCAATTGAAAATACAATTTGCAATTCTATTTGAAATTAGCCCGGAAAATCCTTCCATGCATAAGGTTTTAATCGCTTAAAATGATCCCGCTCCGTTAACGCGCTCACATCGCATCTCATTCAAAAACATACTCCCATAGCATGACGCAATCCGTCACGAGCCACACAAGAGCCAATGGCTGACGTAAGGCTTCTTCTGGCACAGAGACAGCACACAGCAAGAGCTTTACGGCGGACGGAGACCGGGATCGCGTTTATTCCTCTCACAATCGTTTTGCCTCGAAAGACTTGGAATATTAATATATATATATATTTTTTTATAAATTATGACGGTAGTTGTATCTGCCTGTTAAATCTTGTGTTTTATTGAGAAATGGTAGGTTTAGGGGCAGGGGTTGGGTTACCTGCTCATAAATGTGTAAATAGTGTAATATAAATAAACTGTTGTGACTGTTTACATTGAAAAATCACACCCCAACATATATGCAATAATGGCAATATTATTGCCCAATATATAATTTAATCATGACGATAAGCCTTTTGCGTCGGCATATTGACGCTAAGGGTTTCTTATTTAAAGCAATGGAGGACCCTGCACGTCGAAAAATGTGCGTCAAAAAGCGACGCCAAAGTGTCCTGACCAAGCGTCAATATGTGACGAGTTGAGAGTGAGACACACACAGCTAGCAAGACTGTGGGATGGATAAAAATGTTTTCTTGTAGGTCTGTTTTATTTTATGTACTTTATGTAGCCTAACATTTAGCCTAATCATGATAAACTTAATTCGAATGCTGTGTACATCGCGTGCCATTGCCTACAGTTCGGTAGCCTATGGTCAATATAATAATTTAATTATGTAATAATTTCTATAATAATTTCTTAATTCAAAATGAATGAATCCATCTCTGATAATCCCGACATAATATCACGTTTCCACAAGTTAATATGTCATGGCCACGACAAAACTAAGTGAACCGAAGACGTCCCCTCCCGGGCACCGTAGTTTTCCGTGTTTTCCCAGTGTTTTTTTCTTTTCGTTGTGTCCCCATGGATCCCCTTCTTCGCCCGGAATACCTCCTCCTCCTGCTGGAGCAGGGGGAGAGATCGCTCGAGGGCCACACCAGACTGTTCCTGGTCCTCAACAAACCTCTCCAGCTACCCGGATGACGCGCTCTGTGCGTTCTGTGACGCCAGCTTAAACTCCGCGTACAGAGCGCCGTCGTCCGAGGAAGGCCCTCGAGCGAATTTTGTCGCGTTTGTGAAGTGGACACTGGCGAGATACGGATCCCCGTTCACCGTCTGTCCCGAGGGGAATCTCGCCAGTGCCACTCCGGACCCAGTGCCCAGCCCACCATCTCCCCGCTGCGCGGAGCGAATGCCCGAGCCCGCCACTGACGGAGAGCCGGAGCCCGCCGCCACCGACGAGTCATCGCCGCATGGAGCGACAGTGCAGAGGATCGCCGCAGAGCTAGAGCCGCTGATGACGTCAGTCAAGGTGTGTGAGCCGACAACCACGCCCGCCACGAGGGAGAATATCGCGGACAGTGAGAGCGCGGAGAAGAGCTCCACCCCCTGCACCGCGGCTGAGGGTGAGCTGAGTATGGCGCGTGGACTGTGCCACAGCAAGGCAGGGAGGGCTACTGTTTCCCCGTTTGGCCCAGGGAGGGCCACAGATCCTAAGTCCAAGGCTGTATCCGAAATCGCCCCCTATACCCTCATTCACTATTCCCTACATTAGTCCACTCGTACAGTTCACTTGAAGGAGTGAATGAAAACGAGTGAGTGAATTCGGACACTGAGTGCACCGGAAGGACTGCTGCTTTTGCATATTTGCTTGCTGTTTAATAATCATTAGAAACGGGCAGTAAGATTGAAGGATATATCTTTAACTCTGTAACGGAAATTATGTATAAACCCTAATAGTCAATTTACAATTCATTTGTACCTGTGTTGTATTACGCCGTGGACGAGCACTTCTAAAATAAATGAATGGATGATTCAGCTGCGGACGCCATCTTCTGGCGAGACGCGGGAATTCACTCGGCATGCTACTCTCACAGTGCATTATGGGGATTCTCTAGCCGTTGAGTGTATATCGGTTGTTCACTCGTTTTTGCGGTGCATTGTGGGATTGAATGAGTGCACTCGAGAACGTCCACTATGGTTTCGAGCACCACTTAAAATGGCTGTCCCCTCAAATAGTGCACCATTTGAGGGGATAGGGGGCGATTTCGGATACAGCCCAAGTCTCCTGAGTCTCCTTTGTCTCCGCTGGTCCCGTCCAGCTCCGCGCCTCCAGAGCGCCCTCCAGTGCCTGCTCCTCGAAAGTGCACTCCAGTGTCGGCTCCTATTCCTGAGTTCAGCCCTGGAAGCCCGGAGGCTCACAAATGTCCGCCCTCCCACCTGCTCCTGCCTCCTCCAACACTGTTGTCTGGCAGCCCCTCTGCTCGCCCTCAGCCCCCTATCTGTACGGTGCGAGCCCCATGGGACTGCCATCCTCCAGCGTCGCCGGGGCTGTAGTATCCCTCACCTCCGCCTCCAGCCTCCGAGGCCCGGACTCTGCCTTGGCCCATCGACCCGTCGGCTCCACCGTGACTCCTAGCTCCCTCCTCTCCGCCGTGGCCCATCTGTCCACTGGCTCTGCTGTGCTCCCTCGTCCCTCCGGCTCCACCTTGGTCTGGCATCGACCATCCTGCGCCTCGGGACTCCACTCCTCTGGCTGCGCCTCGTCCCTTCGTCCCTCCGGCTCTGTCAGGCTCCTTCATCCCTTCGGCTCCTCCTCAGTCCTCTGTTGCTCCGGCTCCACCGTGGCCCTCTGGATCCCCGCCTCTGGCCTCAGTTGCCGGCACCATCTGCTCCACCTTGGGCCACCGGATCCCCCCCCCGTTCTGTTTCGTGTACCTGTTGGTAAGCTGAACTTGGATACTCATCCCTTGTTTTGTCTTTGAGTTGCAAGTTTGTCAGGTGCAAAGGTTCAGTCACATTTGTTGTGCAACTGATTAAAGAAAACACAATGATCAAGATGGGCAATTAGAGAGGTACCTGACTAAGCATATTCGTGAAAATATCATGTGAAGCTAATAAACATTGTAAAGTATCACAGTGGCCTTAAGAAGTGGTTTGTTGTTTATGTTTGAATTCAGTCTTGTTGGGCGTACAGGCTACATTTCTGGTAAAGAGAGTCTGGCCTTCTGTAGAAGTCTAAATACAAACCACAAATGTTTCCAGTGGTCTTTGTGCGTGTCCTCTTGTGAATGTGTGAAATTCTGTATCTAATTATATCTGTCCAACTTTGAAGTATAAATAATTTTAGTTCTACTGCTATTAAATAATAATAAACTACAACAATAATAACAACTATTATTATAACAAAAGATAATGTTACTATTAATACATTAATAAATGTTACTATTTAGCAATGCTAATTACTGTTATCCATTTCTTTTTCAAACCATATGTCATACGTAGGGCCACAGGGATGTTGTGTAGTAAAATAAATTAAAGTAAGGTAAATAAAAAACACTGAGAGCTGGTAAGAAAGACAGGAAACCAAACCTTTGTGAATACGTACAGTATGTGTATTATTATGTACAGTGTGTAAGCTGCTTGCATAGAGTGCATAACTGGAATGGAACACACACACACACACACACACAATGTATACATACATACATACATACATACATACATATATATATATATATATATATATATATATTGCTAAATTTAACTGACATTAAATTTGAACTGAGGATTGTTATTAATATAATCCTCATTGATATGAAGACATGGCATTTGTCTTTGCAGCACATTGTAATTATCCTCAAATACAGTAAACAAAGTATTAACAGCGTGTTTATTGATGTTTATTACTGAGCTGTTCACTGTCTCTGGTGCTGAAACACTTATTACTGAAACACATAACTGATTTATTTATTTGTTTATTTACTTACTTACTTATTTTCACTTCACTCATAATTCAGTCTAGTCCTGCAAAGAATTTAAGGCTGCGTTTCTGAGAACTGAAACACAATTTAGAAATGCTAAAACAGGAAGCCACAACCTTGTGATTAAGTGCACTAGTAAGTGAATGGAATGCTTTGTGGTTACAGCCAGAAACAAAAACAGGTTTCCAGCAACTTTTCAGACCCCGGGGCAATACACATCTCAATTAAATGAATTCTTATACAAATAAACAAAAGCACCCTCATACAGGTAATTCTGTGGGATTTAGAGATCAATGAAAACAATAGCCATGCAGTTAAAATGCAATACAGGAAACACACAATAACGATCAGCACTTCAGGTCATCTCCATTGACACGTTAAACAGTACACTCTCTCAAAAAACAAAAAACAAACAAACAAACAAAAAAAAAACAAACAAACAAAAAAGTCATTGTGATGTTATTGTTTGTTTGAATTTATTGCCTTTGAGCCTCTTTTAAGGTCTCACACAACTGCATTTGTAAAAACAGTCACTTTACAAAACTACACTTTATTGAAAAATGTACAAGTGTTAAACATTCCATTAAATGGAAATGTGTAGTGATTGATCATTAACTTGACTAAAGAAGATATTTAATTAATGGCAAAAATCCCAAAGTGCTTTTTAAAAGTGTTTCCAAAAAAAAAAAAAAAAGTGTGGGACAAGACCAGAATTACGTAACCCTCAGTAAAAAAAAAAAAAAAAAAAAAAAAAAAAAAAGAAGTGATACCTCCCACCACAATGAACCAGACCATTCACACTGAAGACCCTCACATTTATCAGTTGCTGAGATGGAGCGAACAAGGGTTACAGTCATCACACTTATGTGTAAGTCCATATTATGTTTTTAAATGTTATGTTTCATGCCATGATATTAATTTGATTGACAGTCATCTTTCATGCATTTGAACTAGTATGTGCTTTTGCAGATTTTTTTTTCTGTGAACAGCAGAGAGTGTTTGGGACAGAAGTGAACATGAGAGTTAAAGCAGGAGACGACGTCACTCTCTACTGTGACTCTGTCGTACCATTAGGATCACACATTGTTTGGTGGAGAAACTGTTCACATGAGCATCAACCATCTCTGTTAATAGACACTTTAAACATGTTGAAGGAGACGTTTCCACGATTTAGTTTTGTGTTCAACAGCTCCAGTAACTCCTATGATCTGCATATTACAAACGTCAGTATCTCTGATGAGGGACTATACTACTGTGCCAAAGGAGAAAAAAAAATAAATACAGATGTAGACGGCATCATAAATACAATATCTGAGTATGAGTATGGAAACAAGTCAACTCGTCTATCTGTCTTGGGTGAGAAAACATTTCTACTGTTGTTCATGTTGATTTGTTTTATGTTAACAAACTCATTTTATTTATTTTCTTTATAACTGTGTATAACTGTCTTAACTCTATCTATCTATCTATCTATCTATCTATCTATCTATCTATCTATCTATCCATCTATCCATCTATCTATCTATCTATCTATCTATCTACCTATAGGCGGTGACAATTTATATATATAATGAAATATAATGAAAAATTCTGTTGTTGTTCATAATATTGTTATGTTGTTAAAGCACATGTTGACTTGCACATAACTGTGTTGACACAATCCAGCCATAGAAAGTAAAATCTATCTATCTTTACTGGGTTCTTTATTTTTATTATAATGCAAATCAAGTTATTTGTTAACGTACATTAAAAATAGTAAAACTTTCGATTCACAATACATTTTCAAATCTGAATGTCAATATGTGAACTATTGATTTGTTAAACATTATGTTTAGAAAATGCAACATAGATGCAATATTAAACTTATTTTAAATGGTTAATATGTTACAATAAAAAGTACATATTAACTGAGTATTAAAATAAAATAGTTAATATCTTATCAGAAAAGTGTGGCAGTGCTTAAAAATGGCTTCTGTTTGATTTAGAGCCAGTGTCTCCTGCTGAGCGGTTCAACGCCTCCTCCACACCTCCTGTATCAGACTCTATGCTCTGCTTCAAGCTGCTGTTTGGTGTGTGTCCGGTGTGTGTTCTCCTCTTCTCTCTCCTCTCTTCCATCTGTGTGTACTGCTTCTGTCAGAGGAAAACTACAGGTAATCATCCACTCCTGAACTCAATTCCATCACCTGCCACAGCAATGATGTGGCAGGTGCTATTACAGGTCTCGATTTGCTTTCAAATTATAATCATCATACAGTATCACATAATAACTGTAAAATGTCACAAGCAGAGTTATGAAAACTTTATATAATGCTTTTCAGCCAGTCAGCTGAGCATTGTGAAGTACAATTTTAAATCTCACTTCATTTGTTCTGAACCAAGTTCTTTCTTATTTTATTTTAATTTCCTGTAGGTTCTGGCCTTGAAACACAGACTGAGAACAGACGTGATGGGGTATTGTATTATAATCATCCACTCCTGAACTCAATTCTATGTGCTGAACTATGTGCTGTGCACATAATATATTATATTATATTATGTGCACAGCAATATAATATAATATAATATAATGTAATATAATAGTGTTTTTTTACAAACAAAATGAAGTAAATATATAATAAAAATATATTGATATAATAAAAAATTATATATATTTCCAGGATGGTGAAGTGTGTTATGCTTCATTGGACATGCCTTCCATACAGAAAAAAAAGCTGAAGAAAAAAAGAGTTAAGCGTTCAGACTTCAGTGTTTACTCTGAGGTCAGAACCAAAAGACCATAAAGTACAGTTTTTAAAAGAAATGTTCTTCAGTAGTAATTTGCACCAGATGGTTTTCAAAATAATTAGAGAATAAAATATTCTTTGTGGAATTTTCTCCTAAGTCATCTAGCTTTTTTTTTTTTTTTTTTAACTGGAACCTTTATTTTTAAGAGTGAATTTATGTTTCTACTGATGTTTGGTGTATGACGTTATGTTCCAATGCATTGTGATATAACAAACAGCATGCATTCTATATTTGTCTTTTTTATTACCGTACAATAATTGTATGTGATATAACGTAACATAAATAATAATAATGTAATAATTAATATACATGTATTTGTTATATATGTCAGCATTTGTATTTTTTTTCTTTGTTGTGCTGACTCTGCTGACGCATGTTGTAGTGGTCGTGAAAAGGAAGGTGAGAATATAAATTACAAATGTTTCCACTTGAGCATACGACAGATTGAACGTCATGAAAGTATTTGTGTTCGACCTAGTGAGGCTGCGTGCTGAACATGCACATGAATGTAAGTGTGAAAACTGTGGTTAGACAAAAACAGAAAGAAGCATGTTGGAAAAAGTTAACTGCAGGTGTTAATAGAAATGTAAATCAGGAAATTCTTCAGATATTAAAGAAATTATACACAGGCCACAGATGTATGTTACTGAAAAATGATATGAACCATCGACAATGGACAACCCTCAATTCTAGTTTGTTTTATTACTACAACTACAATGATTTTAGAGGACAATTAAACCTCTGAATATAATCAGATTTTTTTTTTTTTTTTTTAAATCAGCAATTATACAAAAAATAACTGCGTTAGCCAATAAGACTTCCATTCATAAAAATAAAATAACAGTTGTATTTGTACTGGTTGCTAACACTCATGCTGAAACCATCTTCATTTGTCATGTAGTTATAGGCATTTTCAGGTTTGTAATTGTTACAATCTCAAAGCTTTTGTTCATCTCATGTTTTTGATTATTGTTTACAATGGAACTCTGGAGAAAGAAATTCACAGAAAAATACAATAATGATAAAAACCTGCTTGATTGACACAAATATTTCTTTAATCAAAACTGGTCAACTTGGGTTTTCAATTAAAAGTAGAATTTCAATGTAAAAGTAGATTTTTTGCAAAATGTAACAAATGTACCGTAATTACCATCTTTATGCAGTTTTCTATTGCATTTTCAGTGACAAGGACATCTAATGGATTTTCTCACTTACAGGATTACTTGTTTAAGACATATTTTGGGGGGGGAGAGACATTTTCTCATCATATCACACACTGACTGTCAGGACTATGGACCTGTCTGTGTGTGTTTCTCCCTCGTGTTGATTGTTAATGTGTTTCCAGGTGTGTCTCCTTAGTTCCTTGATTGTGCTGTCTTTAAAAGCCCCAGTCCTTTCAATTAGTGTTTGTCGGTCTTTGAATGTCTACCCTGCTCGTGATCTGTGTTCCCTTGAGGATTAAAACTCTGTTTTGTGAAATTCCTTGTCTCCTCGTTCCTGGTTCCCTTACTTCCCGTGTAGTGTGACACTGACCTTGTAATTATGGAATATAGTGAATTTGCACATTGGACAGCTCCCAGTGCTGAATATTTTCTGAAATATATGAGGCTGTCCCTGCGTAATATTGAGAAAGTACTAAGAGAAGCCACATCTGCATTAGCACCTTACAGACATAGCTAAAAAGCATATTCAGCTTGGATCTGACAGCAATAAATCACACACTGCTGCATACTTCATTGAGGTTGTCTCATATCAGAAAATTACCATTATAAAATGGCCGTTATTCCTGTTTCTTTTGAATGTAATGGTTACTTTTCTGAAATTAGTAGAAAAATGACATAGGCTACTGAATGCGACTGAGAAATGTGAACGCTGGGGGGCGCAGCCTTTGAAATGAGACCCAGCAAGAGACTGCAGAGTTTTTCAAAGGAATTGTTCACCCCAAAATTTTAAATTTGCTGTAAATTTACTTACCTTCTAATATGTAGATTTTATTTCTTCATTGGAACAGATTTGGAGAAATTTTGCATTACATCATTTGCTCACCAATACAACCCCAATTCTAGAAAATTTGGGACGTTTTGTGAAATGCCATAAAATAAAGAATATGTTTTTTGATAATTCTCTTTAACCTTTATTTAATTGACTAAAGTACAAAGAAAAAATGCCACTGTTTTCACTGGCCAACATAATTTTCATTTTGTAAATATAAACAAATGTTGACTTTGATAGCTACAACACACTCCAAAAAAAAAAAAAAAGTTGGGTCAGAGGCATGTTTTCCATTGTGTCAAATCACGTTTCCTTTTAATTACACACTTTTTAAAAAAATTATTTCTGGTGTTTTTGCCTTTATTATGATAGGACAGTTTAGAGCTGACGGGAAGTGAAGTGTGAGAGAAAGAGGGGGATGTATGTATGCACACTGCTCACAAGGCTATCGGCAGTGGCGGTTTTTGGCATGGGCGAACCGGGCAGCCGCCTGGGGCGGCATTTTTTCATGACACGTGGGGGGCGGCACAAGCACTTAAAAAAAAAAAAAAAAATCATCTGCGCCACTAATTTTATATTATTGTTGTTCTCTGCTCTTGTTACATTCTGATTGTACATATTTTTGCCACTTTTATGTATAGGGGAGGGCGGGGCACAAAGTAACGCATGGTTAGTTGTAACACACGTGGTTTGAATATTTACACACATGCTAGCATAACCAGATTTACAGTATTTACTAGTTACCATATTAACATTATATAGAGAAAAAAGTGCGCCAAAATTCAAAAGTCTTTTGAAGATATCGCTGAACATTTATTTTACCAAAGTAAAATTAGCAAAATTATATTTCTGGCTTGAGTAAATTTTTCATCTCAGTTTTTATTACTCATTTAAAATGAGACAAATCTGCTATTATTTTAATCTCCAATCTGTTATTTATCAGTTTAGATTATTTTTTAATGCTTTGATAACTAGCAGAAGACAATAACCGGTTTTAAATTCTAGTTGTGCAGATGGGGTATGTTGTAACACTGCGTTACAATGTGCCCTGCTGTGCTATTCTATGACATACCATGTAATTCACACTATTTACTTTAATACATTTTAATGAGAAACGATGAGAAACAGGTGAATGAAGACTGACAGTCAATGTTTAATGTTCAGAAATTATTATTTCAAGACATGTAAAGCATTTTGGCTTGTTTATGTGGGGTGGGGTGGGGTCTCGCCCGGAGAGTAATTCAATGTAGAACCGCCACTGACTATTGGCACCTAATTACACATATCATAACGATTTGGGAATTAAGGATGCTAATTTTTAAAGTTTTGCAGAGCAAACTTTTTGCCTAGTCTTGCTTGATACAAGACTTCAGCTGTTCAACAGTCCATAGTCATTGTTGTCTGATTCTGCTTTTTATGATGGGCCATACATTTTCAATAGGAGACAGAACTGCTGGCCAGTCATTCATATCCACACTTGTCCATAAAACCATGCTGTTGTAGCACATTGCAGCATTTCGACCAATCAGACACACAATTTTTCATTAGATTTAACAAATTAATTAGTCATTAGATTAACAAATAATCACAGACCCCTCATCCAATACACATACTGGGTGCCAGTATGTCTGTGAATGACTCCAGGCCCCCGGTTACCATGACAACCAGGATATTTCAGCCAGACCAGATAAACTTTATGACCTAATGGCATATTGAGAATTCTCCCTCTCACCATCTTTGAACCTTAGGAAAGACATTATGCCATAAAAATGGACACTTCTCTAATTAATTCATAGAAAAACCTTTCTTTGAATGAACACACATATCCTTCAGGTCATTGTGTATATTATTACTGTTCTTGTATATGTTCTTGTGTATTGTATACTGTTTTATGCATGCTTACGATAGATCACTAGTTAATATTACCTCACTTGTACCATGTTTGGTCTCTATCAATTCGTCTTCGGATGATCTAAATGACAGTGTATATTACATGTTGATACCTATGCAACATATTAGTGTCCTAAGAATCTTTAGTAGTTTTTGCATTAACCCCAGGAAAAATACATATGCAAATTACCATGTTCAGAGAGAAAGAGTCGTAAACCTTCCCTCCAAAAGTGAAAGTCACCATTGGATCTTTGACCCCCCAGAGATGTGACCTCTACATCAGAAAACGCTCTCACATCAGTGACCCGCCTGCCAGTCTGCGGTTCTTTTAGATCCTAAGAGGATGAGGAGGATGTGAGCTCCTCAGCAGCCCTTAAATTTTTGCACCAGGCCTTGTGGCCTTTACTTTCCATTCAACCAAAGATCCTCGGATCTCAGCAGATCTCTTTCTTACTTTCTGCCTGGGAAGAAACTCCCAATCACCATCGAGTCAGGACATCTTTGAAATTCATCACTCATCAACCTGGAAGAACGTGTTCAAAAACCTTGAAACCATCAAGACTTTCATCCGAGACTGCATCCGGACACTCGTCAACGACCAAGGCAATGCAAGTATCGTACATTTAACTAAACGAAACAGAGGTTTAATAAGCTATAGACCCCATTATATTATAAAAGGCGCTGATGGTTTTACTCAGGTGGTTAACTGACTCTTTTCATAGCTTCATTCTCTAGTTTTCCTGATGGTTTCCTCCATCAAGTCTCATTGGCCCTTTCCCCATGTATGAGTGATTGTTTGTTTGTTTGTTTAGATTAGTTGTGTGTTAGCGTTTAGTTAATAAAAAGTTTGTGCACAAATTACATGAATTTCTGGTTCTTCCTTGCAAATTAATGTCCCTTTATGATTTCGACCCTTGCTACATGCTCTAATGCATTAATAGGAAAGTAATTTCTGTGGCCACGGAAATATCCTTTCTTAGAGTTGATATGAACTTACACTGAATGTTCGCAGGACGAACAGATTAGTTGATGGCAATTTAATTCTGCAACAGTTATTACTGGCAGCTGATATAAATAATTGTAATTAATCATAATTAATTGTAATTATTTATATACATTTCCTTTTTGATCTAATTTGCTACAACATGCAGAATGAGACCTGGCAATGTCTTGATCTAATAACCATGGACTTCCCATGAAAGATGTCATCTTGATGGCAGTATATGTCTCTGTACAATCCCAGTACATGCCATCAATGGTATCTTCACACATATGCCAGTCACCAATGCTGTTTGTACTGATACACCCCCATGCCACGACAGATGTTTGCTTTTGCATCTGCCGCTGGTGAAAGTCTGGATGGTCCTTTTTGTCTTTGGGACTGACAATTTGATGTCCATTTTCCCCAAAATCAAGCTGAAATGTGGACTCATCTGACCACAGCACACATTGTCACTGTCTTTTGAACTATCTAAGATGAGCTCGCTGGCGTCTCTGCCTAGAATTGAAGTGTAGATTTCTCCTTGTGTAACAGAGATTCAAGTTGCTTTTCTTGATGCAGCTACAGACTGTGTTATGTGACAACAGTTTTCCAGAGTACTCCCGAGTCCATGTGGCTATATTTCACACAGCAGTGTGACGGTTTCTTATGCAATGCCGTCTGAGGGCTTAAAGGTTATGCATATTTACCTGAGGTTTCCTGCATTACCCTACGCATGCTGACATTTCTCTGGATTCCTTGAATCTTTTCACAAAATTATGTATGGTAGTTGGTAAAAGACCTAAATTAACCTAAATACTAAGACCTAAGACAGTTTACAAACCACAGATTCTTGATTTTATTTTATTAAATGCAAAATTTCTCCAAATCTGTTCTGATGAAGAAATAAAGTTATATATAAATAAATTATCTGAGGTTGAGCTTATTTTCAGCAAATGTTCATTTTTGGGTGAACTATTCCTTTAAGATATGACACAAGAAAAGGGGCCGTGATTAAATTAAAGAAACATCCAGACAAGAATTTTAGTCTGAGCAATTATGTTTGGTTATTGTTGAATAATTGCTGAAAATATTATATATATATAATATTAATAAATAATAAATATTACAATTGTCATTAATATCTGGCCAGTTTGATCAGTAGTTATTTTAGCATACTGGGCTTATATGGTACACACGAGTGTTTAAATGGTACACTTTAGATTGCCAGACTTTAAATGAATGAATGAACGAATGAATGAATGAAAATAAAACATTTTGTCAGTTCTTAACAAAAGATAACATTGTGTTTATATGAGAGATTAATTAAACTCATACTTTATTTCAGTATCTATAAGAACACAGAAAACTTTACCTAATGCATGAATTAATGTGAGCAAGATGCCTCAATGCAAATACATGCACTTTTAACAACATAAAACCAAACAAAGACTAATAGAAACATTTTTGCTTGGTGACCAGTGATCTACAAGAGATGTGAAGTGAAAGTTTGATGACGCGTAAAAGCAACAAATGTGAGGAGGTTGTAAGTGGCCTGAATGAGGCCTGTGGGTTTCCTGTTTTGACATGTTTAGATGTTGTATAATAGTTTCAACCCACTGCAATAAAACAAAGACATTCCTTCAATTCAAAGTTCATGAATTTATTCATTGCATGTGAAATGTAAAGCACACAATCTTGCGCTTATCTTCATGTCCGAACCCTTTCTTAAGTAATCTTCTCTATAATGACAAACAAATTTTACATTTTATGTTTAAATGAAGTAGCCTCTCTGCATATCTGTCTGATGAAAAGTAGGTTAAAGATTTACTTGATCACAAAGTCAAATCAGAGCAAAAAAGTAAATGTAAGGTGACTGATGATCGGTTAATACTGCTCTAACTCTTTGTGTGTTCAAACAATAACTCAATTTACCGCAAACCCCTCATGATGCAACCCGCTTTTTTATAACTTTCCATTGGTGTGAACCAATTAGATGAGAGATGATGTCTGCATTAAGACCCTCAGCAGTGTCAGTTATTCATAATAACTCACTGAAATGAAGAGGCCAAGACTTGCTCTCATCGTGCTCATGTGTAAGAAAAAATATTTTTCTTCAGCTGTTTTCGAGAGTTTTTTTTTTCTTTTAATTTTTTTTTTAATGAAAATGTCACTATTGCGAATATTTATTTTGTTCTTTTACAGTTTTACAGTTTCATCAGAAAATAATCTATGGAGAAGAAGTGGAGATGAAAGTCAGACCAGGAGACAACATCACTCTCTACTGTGATCGCTCTCTAACTCTTGGTTCCAGCATTGTATGGATAAGAAACTGCTCTCATGAAAATCAACCCTCTCTCATAATGGATTTTTGGCAGTGGAAACCTAACATACTTAAACGTTTCAGTTCTATCCACAATCCCTACAATAATTCTCTTGATCTACATATTATTAACATCAGTGTCTCTGATCTGGGACTGTACTACTGTGCAAAACTAGAGAAAAAGATAAATGAAAATGAAAAAGGCATCATCTCCTCATCAGAAGTGTACTATTACGGAAACTGAACAACTCGTCTCTCTCTGGAAGGTAGGAAAACACTTCTGCTAGTTATATCATTGCTTGTGTAATTCTGGACCTGGGTAATACCTCTATCAGTGAAGCAGCAAGATGAACAGATCGTTTTTTTAGCACTCATTGATTCTTTTGTGTTTATTTTATCTTATGCCAGTGACTTCCTGTTCTGAACCCTTTGCACCTCCTGACTGTGTGCTCTGCTGTACGCTGCTGTTCAGTGTGTGTCCGGTGTGTGTTCTCCTCTTCTCCATCTGTGTGTTGTTCCTCTGTTGTAGGAAAACTACAGGTAATTATTCACAGATTAATACTCTTCGTTTGCAGTGCTACAGTTGTACTTCAATATACAGACATTTTTTTAACTTCATCAGTTAAAATGTTCTAATTCAATTATTCCATTTTAGATTCTGCAACTGATCAAAAAGACAAGTTGAAAAATAGAAATATTGTTGAGGTATGGCCTACGAAAACATACAAGTTTATCCATGATATGGAAGACTTCGACTACAGGCTCTTTTTTCTGTTGCTGAAAAAGTGTTGGGTAATACCTTACAATAAGGTTCCATTTGTTGAAAAAAAAAAAATGTAGTAGTTAATATGAACTAACAATGAAAATACTTTTCATTTAATCATTTATTAATCTTAGTAAATGCTAAATTCAACATTTACAAATACAATATTAAAATCTAAATCTCTGTCTGTTAATATAATTTCATGGATCTGAGCTTACATGAACTAAGAATGAACAGATGTATTTTATATTAACTAATATTAACAAAGATTAATAAATACTGTAACAAATATATTGCATTGAAGTATTAAGGGACCTTAGTGTAACATGTAACCAAGTTTTGTTACAAAAAAATTACATAAAATGTTATATATATTATAATAATTATGTTATATATAATAAAATCAAAACATATTTTTTATTACAGGAGAATGATGATGAAGAGGTGTGTTATGCATCTGTAGACGTGATGACCAGGAGACAAAAACGGCACAGGGAAACACGAGTACAGAGCTCAGATTTCACTACTTATGCTCCTGTCCGAACAGAAACTGAATAGATTAGAAAGTTGCATGAGCCATTATCATTGAAACATCATGTTTATGGCATGTTTGTAGGTTAAAATGTGAGTCTGTAATGATATCATAGACGAAAATATGAAGCAAGAATTATAATGCTTCTTTATAATCAGTAAAAGATTGTCAGATAAAAATCTTATTTTCTTATGGTAAAAGTGTCTTAGTATGTTTCCATACAGTCTTTGTGGACTCACAGTGATGACCTGAGTAAAAGGATGTGGAAGTGTGTTTCCTGTGTTAAGTTGCATTTATTTTAAAGTGTGTATAGTTCTCTTCAACTGGATGACCGCAACATTTATCTGAATCATTTTATTTCAATAAGCCTCATCAAATTTCCCTAAATCACAGGATGAGAAATAAACATTCTGGACCTGCTGAGTAGGTTAGTGTGTTTGAATAACAGCAGGCGACAAGCAAACAGACAATAAGAGAATGTGGTAACGTCCAGTGTGTTGAAAAATGAAAACCAAGTACAAATCTGAATATTATAGTGATGTCTTACAAATTGTATTGGAAACTAGAAATCCTACATTCATGCCCATTTTAAAATTAATATGAAATGAAGTACAAATACATTATTTGAAATTTTGAACTCTCTGATTTTTTCTTCAAAGGATCTTTACTCTCCTGTCTCTTTTATTTCAAAGAAAGGTCTTGCCTTTTCTTAACCACAAATGTTTCCATCCAGTTTACTGATTGTGTGCATATGAGATAGAAATAGAAAGGACAGAGGTTGGTTTGTGGCTGTAAATTCTTATTCAGTGAGTTTGTGGTGAATTCGGTTTGTATGCTTGCAGTGTCTGCAAAAGTTTGCATACTTTCTCCACACCCTCTGATGGATGAGTAAGTATCAATTACAGCATCTCTCAGAATGAAGCACAGACTGGTAGTATAGTGATTAAAGCCCTGGGATGGACTCCATACATTCCAATTCCAAGAAAAAAACAAAAAAAAACCAAAAAAAAAAATTAAACCCACATTTCAGTTACTGAACTCCAAGTTACCGAAGAAGACTGTGTAACTCAATGAATGGATTAAATGTATCTGCTGAAGTAACAAACCCAATGATATGTTGAACCCAGTGGATCCAAGCTTTTGGTACGTTTAGGCATTTAGGATAGAACAGGGCAAGATGACACATCAGTGTATTTAGATGTAGATTTTAAAAGATAAAATTAGATTAGTTTAACAAAATCATCTGCTGATGTCTATTGCACATATTCATACATTCATATACTATATGTCTGCAAACAGTATTTGACTGTATAGCACAGCCGTTGACAGAAATTCAACTTGAGTTATGATCCAAGTTACGCTTTCTCCAATGGTAGAGCAGTGGACCTTAGTTTCTCCCAAAAATCAGGCCATCTCTGATTGTAACCTTGGCAGTGCTATTTGCTTCATTGTTTATTTGACAAGAACTCAAATAAATTAATATCTTGCGTTTTATGTTAATTGCCTCAGTTTGCTTTTCTCATATTTATGCATCTTACTTACTGCAAAAAAGAATGTGAGTTATTAGAAGCTAAGATACAGGGACGGATTATGATGCAGTGGTGCCCTTTTCACAGAGCGATTTAAAGTCCCCCTCGGCTGAAATCGCGTTCTGGGAGGAGTGATATTTTGGCTGGGTCGCCCTCTAGTCTAGTGCCCCGTTAATCTGTCCCTGCTTAGATATACAAAGTCAAAGATATATAATAACATGAAAAAAAGCATGCAAATTTAAAACTAATTTAAAATGTAATCAAAGGCATGTCCGCAAGGAGGACACTATTTTGATTTAAAAACATGGAATACATCCTATAATAATATGATCTACTGATACTTTTATAGTCATTTGGAGTGACATAAGGATGAGGAATTTACAGAATTTTTACTATGCTTTTCATATTTTTTGTTATCTCTAATGAATTTTAAGATGTTTTTTTTTCCAGTAGAACTTCAACACATTGGACAGCTCCCGGTGCTGAATGCACTGAACAACAGACATCTGCATCATTTCTGAAGCATAAAGTATCGGTGGTTGTGATTCTTGTTTGTTGAGGATGTATTAAAGTGCCCCTATTATGGATTTTTGAAAATTACTTTTCATGCAGTGTGTAATACTGCTCTAAGTGAATGAAAACATCCTGCAAAGTTTTAAATCTGAAAGTGCACCGTGTATAAAGCTACTGTCTCTCAAAAGAAAGAGTTGAAACAAGTCATTTTTAAAACGAATCCCAAGCCGTTTCATGTTAACCTCAACATGAACCATTAGCATATTGCCCGCCCACTTCTTGGTCTTTTCGGGTTGGTCTGAATGAAAATACAAATTCATTCTTTGCCACTAGGTGCCGCTTTTGGAGAGGTAAAACAGCTGTTTCTCCGGTAACGCTGTACACAAAGCAGCACTGCACTCACACATAGGTATGTTTATTCAAATCACGTATAGCTCTTAATATTATTTTTTAAATTATTTTCTAATATATTTGCAAACATTTGTGGTGATCTCTGGACTAAGATGTTTTTAAAGTAAAGTAAATTTTAAATAGGCTATACTTTGTTCATGAGGTTTTCAAAACTGGGGAGAAAATGCAGTCAGGGTTTCTATGCTTTCTATAATTTCCTGTCTAAGACAAGTGTGACAGTAAGAAGAATGGGACATATGCATGGTTCACTCCCCTTTAATATTAAATAACCGGTTGTTTTCATACTCCCAGTTGATCCATAAGGACCAGTTAGTCTTGCTAACATAGCACGTTTCTTTGTAGTTTGTAGTTAGGCATGATTAATTGATTTTCACTTGTGTTATGCCAAATTACACTGTCTCATAATTAAATATAGCTAATTTCAGCTCAGTGGACATCCATCAGTGTCAGTTTAACCACAGTATAGAGCATTAGCAGCAGCTATTTGAACAAGTACTTCTGTTGTGCAAATATGTGCACTTTTACCAAAACACAAAACCACACAAAGGCTAATGGAAACATTTGTGCTTGGTGATCAATGATCAACTAAGATATGTGAAGTGAGAGTTTCATGACGTGTTGCAAATATTTGTAAGTGATCTGAATGAAAGACTTGTGGGTTTCCTGTTTTGACATGTTTAGACCCATTACAATAAAACAAAATATCTTATGAATTTTATAGGTGAACTTTGTTTCTAAAACTTTATGACTTTGACACACATGAGCTGACTGATTATTTCAAAATGTAAAGTGCAAAATGTCTCAAATAAGGATGCTTATCTGCAAGTCTGAATCAAAGATATAGTTAAACATATCTATCAGATAAACTAAAGTTATATTGAACATTTCTATTTTTATTAACAAAAAAGGTGCCTGATCACAAAGCCAAATCAGAGTTAAAAAAAAAAAAGTCTTTAAGGTAACTGGTGATTGGTTAAAAATGCTCTCACACTTTGTGCTTCAAAACAACAACTCAGTTTACTGCCAACCCCTCATGACGCAGGCCGATTTAGGTACAACTTTCCATTGACGTGAACCAATCAGATGAGAGTTGACGTCTGCCTTAAGACCCTCACCAGTGTCACTTATTCACAATCACTCACTGAGATGGAGAGGCCACGACTTGCTCTCACTGCGCTCATGTGTAAGAAAAAATGTACTTCTTCAGCTAAATAAAAATGTCACTAATGTGAATATTTTGGTTTAATAGTACAATTTGAAGTGCTTCATAAGGTTATTTTGTGCTTTTACAGTTTTACTGTTTCATCAGAAAAGAATCTACGGAGAAGAAGTGGAGATGAAAGTCAGACCAGGAGACAACATCACTCTCTACTGTGATCGCTCTCTAACTCTTGGTTCCCTCATTGTATGGATAAGAAACTGCTCTCATGAAAATCAACCCTCTCTCATAATAAATTTTAGGGATGGGTTTAGATGGAGCCTGGAGGTATTTCAGCGATTCAGCTTAATCCACAACCCCTACAATAATTCTTATGATTTACATATTACTAACATCAGTGTCTCTGATCTGGGACTGTACTACTGTGCGAAACTAGAGACAAAGGTGAATAAAGATGAAAAAGGCATCATCACCTCATCTAAAGTGTACTATTATGGAAACCGAAAAACTCATCTCTCTCTGGAAGGTAAGAAAACACTTCTTAAAGTTATTATGTCACTGCTTGTGTAATTCTGGAGAACTTTACCTTTCTCAGTGAAGAAAAAAGACAAACAGTATTAAAATAATATATTTTGTTTATGTTTAGTTGAGCAAGTATCTTCCTGTTCTGAACCCCTGAACACCACCTCCACACCACCTCCTGTATCAAGCTGTGTGCTCTGCTGGACGCTGTTGTTCAGTGTGTGTTCAGTGTGTGTTCTCCTCTCTTCACTCCTGTCCTCCATCTGTGTCTACTGCTACTGTTTGACTCAAACCGCAGGTATCTAATTTGCCGTTCATTTCCTTGAAACCTTTTCCAATATAAAACCTAATGTTTTTAATCAGTTTATGGTCAGAAATCAAAGCTGCAAACAAATGATAAATGCGTAAAATGCATGTTTTTAAGGCTAGTTATATAAAATGTTGTTATTTTTGTGTGAAATACTCAATACTAAGTCCTCAACAAAATGATTTTGCGCTTTTGCAGATGTCAGCGTTCTGTCAGAAAATAATCTGCCCAGTCTTACTTTTGTAGAATTCACATTCATGTGAATTTGAATTAATGTTCATACACTTTGTTAATTTAATAATTGTTATTGTGCAGCTGCTCTAATGGTTTTAATAAGGCACAAAGGTTGTCACTGGGGCAGTACCTTTTGAAAAAGTACTATGTAATATGCACTTTAAGGGTAATAATATGCACTCTTTAGAGGTAAATAAAGTACAAAGGCTTTTTCAAAGGTACTGTCCCAGTGACAGTGTTTGTACCTTTTTTTTTCTGAGAGTGTTTGAGTTTTTGTTTTCTTTTTTTCAGAAAGCATATGAAATGAATTATGAAATGAAAGATGGTTCACACACGATGTTGTTTATAATCTAACATCAAATAAAAAAAATAATAAGGAAAGCTGTATTACAAATATACAGTAGTATTTATATGTTTAGATAATACTGACATTTTTCTATATTTAAGAACACATGTGCACTGAAATTCCTGGGTTCAGACCTGCATTGTTTTCTCACTGTACTGGCATAATTTCATACCATCTTTAGGTTCTGCAGAGATACTCACAGCAGATGCTATTAAGGTATTTATTGTTATTTGTTTTCAGTAAATTTTTAAGCTTTGCCATGTCTAAGACAGTGGTTTAGTTTGTATCGTGTTGATCTCCTATTAATTTCAGGGGAATCCTATGGAGAAACATCAGTGTGAGATGAGCAAGACTGGAAAGATCTGCCTCCACACTGAAGTCTCTTATAGACTACTGACATCTGAACATCCCTATGCCAAGATGTGATTCTGCTTACTCAATTTATACAACTTACTGCAAACTTAATACTTACTATTGCTCACTCTTTTCCTACTCAGCAATGTCAGGTGTGATTTCTGAACTCACTTTTTTCTCAAGCTTGCTTTAACTACATTTAGTACATATGCACACACATTCAACAATTTTTTACAATTACACATTTACATACATAATTATCCATAATACACAACATATTCATATTAAAAAATATCTTGAAAAATGTGTTTTCAACAGTCTCTAGTTTTGCTATTAAATGTTATATGCAGATTTACTGCTTGTAAATTTTATTTTTGTAATAAAATAACAGTAATTACATAAAAAAGAAGTGATGCAGATTTAAAAAAAAAAAAAAAAAATGCAGATCTCAATGTGTCTTTGCAGCCCTGAATTATAAGTACTTTGTTTGTCATAGAAGGGACCTGAAAAATAGACCTAATCAAATATAGGCATTAACATGGGTAAAATGGGCATCTTTTGTGTAACAAAGTGTAGCTCAGCAGGAGGTTAAAATGGTTTCCTGTTTGTGTTTGTCAACCACCCGCTCTCTTTCTCTCTCTTATTGTGGTCAGTTATGAGAACCAACCACAAATGTTTCCACTCTAAAACAGACATGCATCAGTGTATTTGTCTGTATTTAAACAGCTTTATTGCAGTGCAAAAATAAAACAAAATAAATAAAAATGTAAGTGAAAAGGTTGCTGTTGTCATAATGACAGTGTTTATTTTATAAAGTATCTTTTATATTTATAATTTCATTTATAATTTTATTTTATTCATATTTGCATATTCACAAATTTAATAGCATTTATGATTTATCATTCATTCATTCATTCATTTAAAAAATATTAAAAAAAATAATTTAAAAAAATAATAATTAGCAATAAATTTAAAAATAATTATAATTTTACTAGTATACAGCCTATTATTACGATGTAGGTCTAGCTGTAGGGCCACAGGGATGCTAAAGCCTATCCTAGCATCTCAGGTAAGCAGAGTAACACCCTGAATGCATCACAGGACTATTATTATCAACATCATTATTATGATTGATAGCTATGTTTCTAACAAGCAAGGTAAGTTCTCCTCTCAAAGCTGAAAGCTGGTAATAAACACAGGAAACCACAACCTTGCATAGAGCATTGTGCACACAAATAGAATAGAACAATTGGGTTTGACACCTCTTCAGGACCCAGAGCGTTACACATCTCAAGCAAGTGTATTCTTGTTCAAACATTTGTACAAGTAAATTATTTATATATTTTAATTATTTCATAATATAACTGAACCACATAATGATGTCTCACACTTCTCTATTGTGAAAAGATTGAGTGTATTAAAGCCCTTTAGCAGAAATACCTCAACCACAGTTAACCAATCAAACAAGAGTTGACATCTGCACTAAAGAGCTTCACATTTATCACATCTGCACATCCCTATGACAAGATGCGATTCTTACAGCTTTTATTTATTGTACTTGGCTATGATTTGAGTGGATATGCCTGCTGTCCTCTCAAGAATATGTTTATTAATGTAAAAATACATTAGGCCCGTGCGTTAATCTGAGTTATGAGAGTGTCTGTGAATATGAATAATTAAAAAAAAAAGAGTAGGAAACGATGATCACTCAATAGCTCCATCTAGTGGCTAATAGTCTGGTCTTCCTTACCAGTGAATGACGTCAAAATCACTCAACAATAAACCATTTCATCAGGACCAATTCTTGACAAGAACACATCAATTCAAAAATGCCTTTATAAACTGTAACTGACTGATAGAATGAAAAAAACTGAACAATTTATGTGCATAATTATTTATTTATTTATTTATTCATTCATTTATTTATTCACTTTTTGTTTTTCAAAATGGTAAAGTATACACACTACACAGTGTTCAAGACAGAAGATGAGACAATGCTGTATATTTAATGTGAAATTAGTGACAAATTAAGACGTGAAAGCCCCAGGCAACTCAGAACAGCTGGGTGGAATCACTAACAGAGGAGCTGAAGGGATCCAGCAGAGGTGTGGCCAGAGAACTGTCTGGATTTAGCAAAGGAGGAGGGAGAGCTCCTTAGGGAGGCTGGGCAGGAGCATCGTCACCAAAGGAGACTTTGTACTGGTTGATGAAGGAGAATCAGGGCTCGACGTCACCAGTAGAGACACAGGAGATTCAGTGCTGGGCGGAAGCAATGGGGATGGGATGTTTTAGGGAATAACCTCTTCCAAATCCTCATTACAACTTGCAGAGGTCAGACACCACTCACCCTCAACAGAAGTAGTACAAGCTGGGCCCCACCGAAATTCCTCAAAGGACTGATCATGGGCAGGCATGCGTTGGACCACTTGCTGAGACTGGTGTGGGAAAATATGCAGCAGTCCTGGTATTATATATAAGAATACCCAGACCCATCACTCTGTGACTGTGTCCTAACATTAAGATCACACATTGTTGCTGCTCACATGAGCATCAACCATCTCTGTTCATTTAAACATGCTGAAAGAGACATTTACACGTTTTAGTTTTGTGTTCAACAGCTCCAGTAACTATGATCTACATATTATGAATGTCAGTGTCTCTGATGAGGGAATATACTGCTGTGTGGAAAGAAAAAGAAAAAGAAGTAAAGATATGTGTAGCATCATAAATTTGAGTATGAATATGGAAAGAAGACAACTCGTCCACACACACACACACACACACACACACTGTCACTACTGATTTATTAAGCATTATGCTTAGCAATTGCAACATACATGCAATATTAAAGATATTTTTAATGGTGAATAGTATGTTGTATGTTAGAAGAATGTTTAAAAATGGCTTCTGTTTGATTTAGAGCCAGTGTCTCCTGCTGCTGAGCGGTTCAACGCCTCCTCCACACCTCCTGTATCAGACTCTATGCTCTGCTTCAAGCTGCTGTTTGGTGTGTGTCCAGTGTGTGTTCTCCTCTTCTCTCTCCTCTCCTCCATCTGTGTGTACTGCTTCTGTCAGAGGAAAACTACAGGTAATCATCCACTCCTGAACTCAATTCCATCACCTGCCACAGCAATGATGTGCCAGATGTTATTACAGCTCTCAATTTGCTTTCAAATTATAACCACACAGTATCACATAACTGTAAAATGTCATAAGCAGAGTTATGAAAACTGAATATAATGCCTTTCAGCCAGTCAGCTGCTAAGAATTGTGAAGTACAATTTTAAATCTCACTTCATTTGTTCTGAACCAATATAATGATTTTATTCAAAAAATGTTACTATGCATATTATTTTAATTCATAATATAATTAAAAAATTAATAATGCAATAATTAATTTAAATGTATTTGCTATATTTGTCAGCAATGCATTTTAATTTTTTTTTATTCATTTTTTTTGTGGTGCTGATGCTGCTGACACATATTGTAGTGGTCGTGAAAAGGATGGTGAGAATACAAACCACAAATGTTTCCACTTGAGCATGCAACAGACCAAATGTCATGAAAGTGAGGCTGCACACTGTGTGTGAAAACTGTGGTTATAGACAAAAAAATGAAAGAAGCATATTGGAAAAAGTTAGCTGCAAGGTGTTAATAGAATGTAAACCAGGAAATTCCTCATATACTAAAGAAATTAGACACAAGGCACACTAACCTTCCCGTGCTGAACGGACTGAATAACAGACATCTGCTGAATATTTTATTGCATAATATTATATTATATTATATTATATATTTTCTGAAGTATATGAGGCTGTCACTCCATAGTACTGAGAAAGTATTAAAAGAAGCCACATCTGCATTAGCACCTTACAGACATAGCTAAAAAGCAAATTCAGCTTGGATCTGACAGCAATAAATCACGCTCTGCCGTGTATTCGGCCTCTGGAGGTTGCATTTGTTGGCCACATGTCTCATATCAGAAAATTAACCATTATAAAATTGTCCATTATTCCTTATGAGGCAAGAATTATTGTATTTATTTTATTTTTTTTGCTACTTTTGAATGTAATGATTACTTTTCTGAAATTAGTAGAAAAATTACATACTATATGCGGCTGATAAATTCGACCTCCAGGTGCCATTTGAAATGAGACTCAGCAAGAGACTGCAGGGCCAGATCCACCGATGAACAAATGATGTAATGCTAAATTTCTCCAAATCTGTTACATTTTGATCTATATATAGGATAGCCTGAGGGTAAGCATATTTTCAGCAAATGTTCAATTTTGGGTGAACTATTCCTTTAAGCTAAGATATAAGAAAGGGGGCCATGATTAAATTACAGAAACATCCAGACAAGAACTTTAAACTGACCATTTGTGTTTGGTTACTGTTAAATAATTGCTGAAAAATGCCAAATATTAAAACCATCATTAATATCTAGCCATTTTTTTAAAATAAATAAATAAAAATAAAAATCGAACTGTTTATTGAATTAAATGTGAAGCATTAAAAAGCATACTGGGCTTATATGGTACACACAGGTGTTTAATTTGCCAGACTTTTAATTAAAAATAAACGAATTAATGATTAATAAATAAATAAATATATAAAAATAGTAATGCAATTTTGTGAGTTCTTAACAAAATATAATATTGGGTTTATATGAGAATAATATTCAATTGAATTCATACTTTGTTCCAATATCTATGAGAACACAGAAAACTTTATTTAGTGCATGAATTAATGAGTAATGTGAATTAATGCAAATGAATGCACTTTAACCAACACACAAAACCAAACAAAGATTAACTGAAAATTTTTTGCTTGGTGACCAATGATCTACAGGAGATGTGAAGTGACAGTTTAGTGACGTGTAAAAGCAACACATGTGAGGAGGTCGTAAGTGGTCTGAAAGAGGCCTGCAGGTTTCCTGTTTTGACATGTTTAGATGTTGTTGCATCAAAGTGTCTTATTTTGATCCTCTACAATAAAGCAAATAACCACATCAGTTTCACACTAGTCTTCTAGTCAAAGCTCATGAATTTTCTGATTGCATGTCAAATGTAAAGCACATAATCTTGAGCTTATCTGCATATTCAAATCCGTTCTGAAGCTAACCATCTGTAATCAGACAAACAAACAAAAAAGTAGCCTCTATGCATATCTGTCCAATGAAGGAAAGGTTAAAGACCTACCTCATCACAAAGCCAAATCAGAGTAAATGTAAGGTGACTGATGATCGGTTATTACTGCTCTCACTCTTTGTATATTCACACAGGAACTCAGTTTACTGCCAACCCCTCATGGTGCAGGCCGTTTTAGGTAAAACTTTCCATTGACACGAACCAATCAGATAAGAGTTGATGTCTGCATTAAGACCCTCACCACTGTCAGTTGCTCACTGAGATGGAGAGGCCAGGACTGGCTCTCATTGCACTCATGTGTAAGAAAAAAAATATACTTCTTCAGCTGTTTTTAAGAGTTTTTGAATGAAAATGTCACTATTGTGAATATTTTTGTGTAATACCACAATTTGAAGTCCTTTATAAAGTTATTTTGTTCTTTTACAGTTTTACTATTCCATCAGAAAATAATCTATGGAGAAGAAGTGGAGATGAAAGTCAGACCAGGAGACAACATCACTCTCTACTGTGATCGCTCTCTAACTCTTGGTTCCAGCATTGTATGGATAAGAAACTGCTCTCATGAAAATCAACCCTCACTCATAATGGATTTTAGGATATTGGACCTGGAGATGTTTCAGCGATTCAGCTTTATCCACAACCCCAACAATAATTCTCTTGATCTACATATTATTAACATCAGTGTCTCTGATCTGGGACTGTACTACTGTACAAAACTAGAGAGAAAAGTAAATAAAGATGAAAAAGGCTTCATCTCCTCATCAGAGGTGTACTATGGAAACCGAAAAACTCGTCTCTCTCTGGAAGGTACGAAAACACTTCTGCTAGTTATGTCTTTGTTTGCATAATTCTGAACTTGGGTAATACCTCTCTCAGTGAAGATGCAAGATGAACAGATCGTTTTTTTTTAGCATTCATTAACACTTTTGTGTTTATCTTGAGCAAGTGACTTCCTGTTCTGAACCCTCTGCACCTCCTGACTGTGTGCTCTGCTGGACGCTGCTGTTCAGTGTGTGTCCGGTGTGTGTTCTCCTCTCCTCCATCTGTGTGTTGTGCCTTGGTTGTAGGAAAACTACAGGTAATGATTCACAGAGTATTACTTTTCTTTTGCACTGCTACAGTTTTACTTTTTACTTTTTTTTTTTCTTTTGCACTGCATCAGTTGAAATGTTCTAATTCAGATATTCCATTTTAGATTCTGCAACTGATCAAAAGACAAGCTGAAAATTAGAAACATTGTTGAGGTATGACCTCTAAAAAAGTTTATCCACCATACAGATTTCAACTACAGACTTTTTTTCTGTTGCTGAAAAAGTTTGGATACCACTTTACAACTTTAATAAAAAAATTAAATAAATAAATGTGTTTACTACATTAGTTAACGTGAACTAACAATGGAAAAAATACTTCTAAAGCATTTATTAATCTCAGTTAATGTTAATTTCAACATTTACAAGTACAATATTGAAATCTAAATCTCCATCTGTTAATATAATGTAATGAATCTGAGCTTACATGAACTAACAATGAACAGATGTATTTTATATTAACTGATGTCAAAAAAAGATTAATAAATACTGTAACAAATATATTGTGTTAAAGTATTAACAAATGTTAAGGGACCTTAGTGTAACGTGTAAACAATTTGTGTTGTGTGTAAAAAAGTTACATAAAATTGTATATATACTGTATTAAATACATAATGAAATCAAAACATTAATTTTTATTACAGGAAAATGATGATGAAGAGGTGTGTCATGCATCTATAGACGTGATGAACAGGAGACAAAAACAGCACAAGAAAACCCGAGTGCAGAGTTCAGATTTCACTACTTACGCTCCTGTCAGAACACAAACTGAATAGATTAGAAAGTTGCATGAGCCATTATCATTGAAACATCATGTTTGTTGGTTAAAATGTGTGTCTGTGATGAAGCAAGAATTATAATGCTTCTTTATAGGCAGTAAAGGATTGTCAAATAAAAACTTTATTTTCTCATAGTAAAAGTGTTTTTAGTATGTTTCCATACAGTCTTTGTGGATGACCTGAGTAAGGTAGCATTTAGTTAAGTAGCATTTAGTTTAAAGTGTGTATAGTTCTCTTTAACTGGATGACTGCAACATTTATCTGACTCATTTTATTCCAATAAGCCTCATCAAATTTCCCTAAACCCCACTCCATGCTGGATGAGAAATAACCATTCTGGGCGTGCTGAGTAGGTTAGTGTGTTTGAAAAAGCAGGCAACAAGCAAACGGACAACAAGAGAATGTGCAAATGTCCAGTGTGTTGAGAAAAAAAAACAAAACAAAAAAAAAACAAGTACTAATCTGAACATTTTAGAAAATGTAAAGGAAACCAGAAGACCTACATTCATTCCCATTTAAAATGAAATAAAGTAGAAATACATTATTTGAAGTTTTTCTTGTGAACTTTCTGAGTTGTTCTTCAAATGAGTTTTACTGTCCTGTCTGTTTGAAAGGTCTTGTCTTATCTTAACCACAAATGTTTCCAATAAAGTTTGCTGATTGTGTGCATATGAAGGGCAGAGGTTGTTTTGTGTCTGTAAATGCTTATGTCTTGAGTTTGTGGTGAATTTGGTTTGTATGCTTGCAATGTCTGCAAAGGCCTGATTTGCAGCTGCAGACTTTCTCTACACCCTCTGATGGATGAGTAAGTATCAATTACAGCATCTCTCAGAATGAAGCACAGACTAGTAGTATAGTGGTTAAAGCTCTGGGATGGACTTCATAGATTCCAATCCCACAATGAGAGAAAAATTTTGAAAGTGAAAGTAAAGGTGACAGGTCCAGACAGACAGGCCATCCTGCAAAAGAATATAAATGCCCCACACATGGAAAACCATGCAATAAATGCAATAGAAAAGATCATTTCACAATAATATGTAAAACAAAAGAAAGCTCAAAACAGGCAATAGAAAGAGTTGATTCAGATGAGAAGAATCAAGAGTTTTCATTTGTTGTAAGAGAAGAGAGCAATATGGACAGAATAACTTTCTTAGTAGGGGGCATCAAACTACCAATGTTAGTTGACTCAGGTGCAACAAGCAACATAGTGGATGAAAGAACATGGGAGATGTTCAAAAAAAACAAAACAAAAAAAGACAAAAAAAAAGATCATCAAATTAATTTCAGCCAGGTCAGATAAAAAACTGTATGCAATACTCATCAAGTGAACCCTTGCCAGTGAAAGGAATTTTCTGCAAGGTAGGAATTGGAAAATGCAGCACAACAGCTGAGTTTACAGTTATCTGTGGGCATGGGGAGCCACTGCTTGGAAAGGACACAGCAGTCAAATTAGGAGTGCTGAGGATTGGAGCTAATGTTGTGGCAGTGAGTAAAGTCCATGATACAACAGCAGTACCCCAAATTGTTCAGCGGAGTAGGCAAATTGAACACGAAAAAAATCAACCTGCATAAAGACATCACAATGACACCAGTTGCACAGCCCCTTAGATGCATTCCGTTCCACCTCTGTTGAGAAAAAAATAAGTGAACTGCTTATCATAGACATTACTGAAAAAGTTAATGGAGCAACTCCTTGGGTAAACCCAGTTGTCATTGTGTCCAAAGCAAATGCGGAAATAAGGATGTGCTTCAGGGAGGTGAACACTGCAATCATTCGTGGGAGGATAATGCTTCCATCTGCTGACAAGCTTTATGGAGATGCTGGTTTCCTTTTCCAGCAGAACTTTAGCACCTTCCCACCGTGCCAAAACCACTTCCAAGTGGTTTGCTGACCATGATATTACTGTGCTTGATTGGCCAGCCAACATGTCTGACCTGAACTCCATATGGAATCTATGGGATATTTTCAAGAGAAAGATGAGAAACAGTCGATCCAAGAATACAGACGAGCTGAAGGCTCAGTAGTGCCTCAGCAGTGCCACAGGCTGACGGCTTCCATGCCACACCTCACTGATGCTGGAATTTGTGCTAAAGGAGCCCCGATCAAGTATTGAGTGCATAAATGAACATACTTTTAAACATAACTTTACATAACTTAAACTTTTCTGTTTTGCAAATTCTTTTTTTGATTGATCTTAGAAAATATTCTAATGTTTTGAGAGACTGGATTTTTGACTTTCATGAGCTGTAAGATGTAATCATCATCAAAAAAAAAAAAAAAAAAAAAAAAACTTTTGAAATGTTTTACTTTACATGTAATGAATCTAGAATATATGAAATAAGTTACAAAAAAAAAAAAAAGAACCTTTTCACGATGTTCAATTTTTTTGAGATGCACCTGTAAACTGGATTCAGTGTAAATGCTCTACTTGTCGCTTTGAATTAAAGCGTCTGCTGACTGAAACATAACTGATTACTGGGTTCTGCTGTCTGTTGTCGCGTCATGCTGCTCGCGTCCGGAGTAGAATATATTATGTACATATTTTTGCATCACCTGACAGCTGTCCCCCTCACTTTTAAAATGGCTGCTACGCTCCTGACCAACGTAATAAAAACGTGCCACGGTCACGTATTAAACGTGTGTTTTAGCGCCACCCTCTGGACATTTCACTTTGAAACTGCCGCGAAATGTGCAGTAAGGTACATCATTACGATGTTGCAGAAATATGCTGTTCCAATGAGGCACGCAATTCCAATGAACCTGGGTTGGTAAATAAAGAATAAAGGCTTTTTCAGAGAAACTGCCCCAGTGACAGTGTTTGTAGGCTACCTTTCGGAGAGAGTTCGAGTTTTTTGAGAAAGCATATGAAACTGATTCCGAAATGAAAGAAAAAAAAAAAAATGACGAGGAAAGCTCTATTACAATCATACAGTAGTATTTATGTGTTTAGATGGTGATATCTTATTATTATTATAATGATTATATTACTAATAATAATTATTATCATTAAATTAAAAATATATAATTGTAATATTTTACAGCCTATTATTATTATTATTATTATTATTATTATTTATCCATCCTTTTTCCAGACTGCTTGTCTGATGTAGGGCCACAGGGATGCTAAAGCCTGTAGCATCTTAAGCTGTAAGCAGGGAAATACCCTGAATGCATCACAGGACTATCATCATCATCATCATCATCATCACCACCACTGATAACTATATTTCTAAGTAAGGTAAGTTCTCCTCTCAAAGCTGAAAGCTGGTAATAAACACAGGAAACCACAACCTTGCATAGAGCATTGTGCACACAAATAGAGTTGCTGGTTTTGACACCTGTTCAGGATCGTCTGCTGTCCTCTCTAGAATATGTTTATTAATGTAAAAATACATTATGCCTGTGCTTTAATCCGGCCCTGTTTCTTTGAGTTTTGAGAGTGTCTGTGAATATGAATAAATCAAAAGATTTAAAAGAGTAGATAACGATGATCACTCAATAGCTCTATCTAGTGGTTAATAGTCCAAACTAGTCTGGTCCTCCTTACAATTACAGATAACTACAGGATTCACTCCTGAACTCAATTCCATCACCTGCCACAGCCTTGATGGGCCAGATGTTATTACAGCTCTAGATTTTATTTCAAATTATAATCATCATACAGTATCACATAATAACTGTAAAATGTCACAATCAGAGTTATGAAAACTGTATATAATGTCTTTCAGCCAATCAGCTGAGCATTGTGAAGTACAATTTTAAAATCACACTTCATTTGTTCTGAACCAGTAATATGATTTTATTCAAAAATGGTTACTAAGCATAATTAAAAAAAAGTAAATAATGCAATAATTAATTTAAATGTATTTGATATATATATATATATATATATATAAGCATTTAGCATCAGCAATGTATTTTTTTTTTCTTTCTTGTGCTGACTCTGCTGACGCATGTTGCAGTGGTCGAGAAAAGGAAGGCGAGAATATAAACCACAAATGTTTCCACCTGAGCATGCAACAAACTGAACGTCATGAAAGTGTTTGTGCTCGACCTAGTGAGGCTGCATGCCATACATGCACATGAATGTAAGTGTGAAAACTGTATTTAGACAAAAACAGAAAGAAGCATATTGGAAAAAGTTAACTGCAAGGTGTTAATAGAAATTTAAATGCTTCCGCAATTAGGAAATTCTTCAGATACTAAAGAAATTAGACACAGGCCACAGATGAATGTTGTTTAAAAATTAAATGAACCATGGACAGCCCTCAATTCTAGTTTGTTTTATTACAACAACTGCAATGATTTTTGTTGACACTTAAACCTCTGAATATAATCAGATTTTTTTTTTTTTTTTTAAATCAGCAATTATCCAAACAATAACTGCTTTAGCCAATAAGCCTTCCATACATAAAAAAAAAAATAAAATAAAATAACAGTTGTATTTGTAAGGGTTGCTAACAATCATGCTGAAACCATTTTAATGTAGTTATAAGCATTTTCAGGTTTGTCACCATCACAGCGCCACCTAACAGCTTCCTCAATTGTGTACTATATTTATGCTAAGTTTTCTGATTTACTGCCTTTTAAATAATTTTAAATTATGCCACGCCCAGAACATATCATTTTCAATTAAAACAGGTTGAAAATGTTGTAAAAGTAGAATTTTTGCAAAGTGTAACAAATGTAATTACCAGCTTTATGCTTTTTTTTTTTTTTTTTTTTAAATATGTACTTTCAGTAACAAGGACATCTATTGGATTTTCTTATTTACATGATTACTTGTTAAAGACTGATAAGGAAATGTATATTAGACATTCTTCGGTTCATGAGAAAATTACATTTTCTTGTCATGTCACACACTGACCTTACAATTATGGAATAGAGTAGGGTAAGATGAGCCATTTTTTTTACTTGGTCCTCAAGATAAGAGAAAATAAGGCAGAAATACACAACAAAAGTATCTAAAGTAATTTCAGGATGTTTCCTATCATTTTAAATCAAAAAATGTATCTGTGACATGTATGACTGGATTAATTTGCTTTGATGTAACAGTCATTACATCAGTTATTTAAAATTTTACTTTTACAAGCCAAAAACAGTTTTTAAAGTAAATGGGTGGCTTCCACTCCTCCCATGTGTTACTCCTTTTCACAGTCTGACAGAAATGATGGGTGGTTCCAAAATACATGGCCACATGATAGTAAAAATGTACAGTTGACTCAATTTACCCCACTCTCCCCTATATTGAATTTAATTAGATTTTTCATATTCATTAAATGTGTGGAGAACCAGTAGAAATTCAGCACACTGGACAGCTCCCAGTGCTGAACGGACTGAATAACAGACTGAATCTGCTGAATATTTTCTGAAGTATATGAGGCTGTCCCTCCAAAATATTGAAAAAGTATTAAGAGAAGCCACATCTGCATTAGCACCATACATATATAGGATATTCCGAAGTAAGTACAGTCACAGACTTTGAAATGAGACCCAGCAAAGGAATAGGAATAGGCATAGTCAAAGGAATAGTTCAACCAAAAAAATAAATAAATAAAAAATAAAATAAAATAATAAAATAAAATAAAATAAAATAAAATAAAATAAAATAAAATAAAATAAAATAAAATAAATAAATAAATAAATAAATAAATAAATAAATAAATAAATAAATAAATAAATAATTATTTAATAAATAAATACATAAATAAATAAATAAATAATAACAAAGGAAAGAAAGAAAGAAAATTCCTCAGGCCATCTTGATGAGTTTGTTTCTTCATCTGAACAAATTTTTGAGAAATTTAGCATGAATTCAATTCAATTCAATTCCAGTTTATTTTTATAGTGCTTTTCACAATACAAATCGTTGCAAAGCAGCTTTACAGGAAATTAAGTTTCTACAATATATTTATATATTGTAGAAACTTAATATATTTAACTTATGGCGAAATTTGGTAGTTCTGTATGTTGTCTGAGGGTTGGCATCATCTGAGGTCCTCTGAGGGGTTGGCATCATCTCTTCTCAGGTGTTCTGGATCCAGACTGAAGCTTGTGTAATTCCTAGTTACCATGGGATGTTAATCCCATGGCAGAAACAGAGAAACAAATAGAGACATAATTAGCACAGCTGCTGTTCCAACCAAGCAAAAATGATTTGTTCAATCCAAGCTAAAGAACAATAATGTGTGTTTGATCAGATATAACTGCAGTACAAGATTATGAGATGCATTATGTGAATGCTTGGCTAAAGAGATGTGTCTTTAATCTAGATTTAAACAGAGAGAGTGTGTCTGAACCCCGAACGTTATCAGGAAGGCTATTCCAGAGTTTGGGAGCCAAATGTGAAAAAGCTCTACCTCCTTTAGTTGACTTTGTTATCCTAGGTACTACCAAAAGTCCAGAGTTTTGCGACCTTAGGGAGCGTGATGGATTGTAGCGTGGTAGAAGACTAGGTACACAGGAGCTAAACCATTAAGGGCCTTATCGGTAAGTAATAATATTTTGTAACTGATGCGGAACTTAATAGGTAGCCAGTGCAGAGACTGTAAAATTGGGGTAATATGATCATATTTTCTTGACCTGGTAAGGACTCTAGCCGCTGCATTTTGGACAACCTGTAGCTTGTTTATTGAAGATGCAGGACAACCAGCTAGCAGTGCATTACAATAGTCTAGTCTAGATGTCATTACACCACTTGCTCATCTACATTTCTCCAAATCTGTTCTGATGAAGAAATAAACTCATCTGTATCTTGCATGACTTGAGGGTGAGTGTATTTACAGCAAAAATAATTTTTTGGGTGAACCATTTCTTTAAGCTAAGATATAAGAACAGGGGCCATGATTAAATTAAACAAACATCCAGACAAGAATTTTAGACTTACCAGTTGTGTTTGGTTATTGTTGAATAATTACTGAAAAATGCCAAATAATTAAACAGTCAATAATATCTTGCCAGTTCGATTAATAGTTCATTAGGCTGAGTAATCAAAAATGAATCAAATGGAACTTTTTATTTAATATGTGAAGCAATAAAAACGCATACTGGGCTTATATGGTACACGTGTGTTTAAATGGTACACTCTTTGCCAGAATTTTAATTTTAATTTAATTAAAATTCTGTCAGTTCTTAGCAAAACATAACATTGTGTTTTCATGAGGGATTAACCTTCGGTTGAATTCTTACTTTATTAGACAGCTATTCCACTATCTGTAAGAATGCACGGAAAACGTTTCCTAGATGCCTCAATGCAAATACATGGACTTTAACCAACACAAAAAACCAAATAAAGACTAATGGAAACATTTTGCTTGGTAACCAATGATCTCTGGGAGATGTGAATTGAAAGTTTGATGGCGTGGAAAAGCAACACATGTGAAGCGGTTGCAAGAGGTCTGAAAGAGGCCTGTGGGTTTCCTGTTTTGACAATATTTAGATGTTGTTGCATAATAGTTTCTTATTTTGATCCACTACAATAAAACATAGACAGTCCAGTTCGAAGCTCATGAATTTACTCATTATGTAATTACATAATAATCTTGTGCTTATCTTCATGTCTGAATCATTTCTGATGCTAATCATACCTATAATTAAACAAACAAAAAATAAATTTAATTATTAAATAATGTAGCCTCTCTGCATATCTGTCCGATAATGAAAAGTTTTAAGATTTTCCTAATCACAAAGCCAAATCAGAGCAAAAAAATCTAAAAGGTAACAGGTGATTGGTTAATATTGCTCTCACTCTTTGTATGTTCACACAATAACCCAATTTATCTCCAACCCCTCATGACGCAGGCCGTTTTAGGTTAAAAAATTCCATTGGTGTCAGCCAATCAGATAAGAGTTGACGTCTGCATTAAGACCTTCACCATTTTTGTGTCAGTTATTCACAACACTCACTGAGATGGAGAGGCCAGGACTTGCTCTCATGACACTCATGAGTAAGAAAAAAAATATACTTCTTTGGCTGTTTTTGAGTTTTTTGAGTGAAAATGTCACTACTGTGAATATTGTGACATAATAGTACAATTTGAAGTGCTACATAAAGTTATTTTTTGCTTTTACAGTTTTACTGTTTCATCAGAAAAGAATCTATGGAGAAAAAGTGGAGATGAAAGTCAGACCAGGAGACAACATCACTCTCTACTGTGATCGCTCTGTAACTCTTGGTTCCAGCATTGTATGGATAAGAAACTGCTCTCATCAAAATCAACCCTCTCTCATAATGGACTTTAGGAAACTGGACATGGAGATATTTCAGCGATTCAGCTTTATCCACAACCCTTATAAAAATTCTCATGATCTACATATTACTAACATGACTGTCTCTGATCTGGGACTGTACTACTGTGCGGAAGTAGAGAATAAGGTGAATCAAGATGAAAAAGGCATCCTCTCCCAATCTGAGGTGTACTATTATGGAAACCGAACAACTCGTCTCTCTCTGGAAGGTAAAAGTCATTATTACATCACTGCTTGTGTAATTCTGGAGAACTTTACCTTCTCAGTGAAGAAGCAAGATAAACAATCTTTTCATTGATTTTGTTCAACATTCATTGATACATTTGTGTTTATTTTATCTTGAACAAGTGACTTCCTGTTCTGAACGCTCTGCACCTCCTGACTGTGTGCTCTGCTGGACGCTGCTGTTCAGTGTGTGTCCGGTGTGTTTCCTCTTCTCCTCAGTCTGTGTGTTCTGCCTCTGTTGTAGGAAAACTGCAGGTAATGATTCACAGATTAATGCTTTTCTTTTGCACTGCCACAGTGTTACTGTAACAGATAAACAGAATGTGCTTATAAATTATTTGCATTCTTTAGCATTTGAAAATGCTTTGCAAGCTGTATATGTCACATGTCTACATTGATTTTGTTTTTTTTGTTTGTTTTTATTTTCTCTTGTAGTGTTGAAAGTGCTCTATACATAAAGTAGAGAGAGAATAACAGATAAACAGATTTTGTCAATGACAATTTTTGTCTTTTTTTTTTTTTTTTTACTGCATAAATTGCAATGCTCTCATTTAAATATTCCATTTTAGATTCTGCAACTGATAAAAAACACAAGCTGAAAGGTAGAAATGTTATTGAGGTATGACTTACGAAAAACATACAACTTTATCCACCATATGAAAAATGTAATTAATAGCTCTTTTCTTCTGTCGCTAAAACATTTTGGGTACCACTTTACAATAACGTTTACTTTACAAAAAAAAAAAAAAAAAGAAAAAGAAAAAAGGTTAACACGAACTAACAATGAAAAATACTCTTAAACATTTATTAATCTTAGTTGAGCAATGAACAGATGTATTTTATATAAACTAACATAGTCATACTACTAACATATTGCTCATTGTTAGTTAATGTATTAACTAATGTTAAATAAATTGACCTTATTGTAAAGTGTAATCAAGTTTTTTTGTGTAAAAAAAAAGTTACATAAAATTGTATATACTGTAATAAATATGTTATATAATGAAATCAAAACATTAATTTTTATTACAGGAGAATGATGATAGCGAGGTGTATTATGCATCTGTAGACGTGATGACCAGGAGACAAAAACGGCACAGGGAAATGCGAGTGCAGAGCTCAGATTTCACTACTTACGCTTCTGTCCGAACAGAAACTGAATAGATTAGAAAGTTGCATGAGCCATTATCACTGAAACATCATGTTTATGGTATGTTTGTTGGTTAAAATGTGTGTCTCTGATAAAATCATAGACAAAAATATGAAGCAAGAATTCTAATGCTTCTTTATAAGCAGTAAAGGATTGTCAAATAAAAACATTTTCCTTCAGTAAAAGTGTTTTAGTATGTTTCCATACAGTCTTTGTGGACACACAGTGATGACCTGAGTAACAGGATGTGGAAGTGTGTTTCTTGTGTTAAGTAGTGTTTAGTTTAAGGTGTGTATAGCTCTCTTCAACTGGATGTCTGCAACATTTATCTGACTCATTTTTTCAGTAAGCCTCATCAAATATCCCTAAATCACACTCTATGCTGAATGAGAGCATTCTGGACCTGCTGAGTAGGTTAGTGTGTCTGAATAAGTGAACAGACAAGTGAACAGACAACATGAGAATGTGCAAATGTCTAGTGGGTTGAAAAATGAAAACCAAGCAGCCTGAAAATTTTAGTCCTGTCTTACAAATTGTAAAGCAAACTAGAAATCCAACATTCATGCCCATTTTAAAATTAAAATGAAATGAAGTAGAAATACATTATTTGAAGTTTTCTTTTGAACTCTGAGTTGTTCTTCAAATGAGCTTTACACTCCTGTCTTTTTTTTTCTTTTAAAGAAAGGTCATGTCTTATTCTCAGTTATAAAGATAACAATCTTAACCACAAATGTTTCCATCCAGTTTACTGATCGTGCACATGACATAGAAGTAGAAAGGGCAGAGGTTGTTTTGTGTCTGTAAATTCTTATGTGGTGAGTTTGTGGTGAAATCGGTTTGTATGCTTGTAATGTCTGCAAAGGCCTTATTTGCAGCTGCAGACTTTCTCTACACCCTCTGATGGATGAGTAAGTATCAATTACAGCATCTCTGAGAATGAAGCACAGACTGGTAGTCTAGTGGTTAAAGCTCTGGGATGGACTTCATACTTTCCAATCCCAAGATGAGCGAAACATGTTTACACTTATACCCACATTTAAGTCACTGAACTCCAAGTGTAACGAACTGCTCTGAGACTTGACAGGTTGGAGATCCAAATGCAGCTTTATTGGGACAAATCAGAGACGTGATCCAAAATACAGGCAACAGGTCAAAACACAGGCAGGCAATCCAAACAATAAACAAAGCAGGAAACTCAGGCAAAGGGTAAATCCAAAAAACAGGCAAGAGATCAAAAAACCAAAAGACATAAATCCAGGGAGAATGCTCAGAAATGCAGTGTAACAACTAACAAGACTTCACAAAGAATAACAAACTAAACCAGGCTTATATAGAGTGAGCAGACAGGGTAAATGAGACACAGGTGAAAACAGTGAGTGCTGATGAGACTGGGCAAAGGATTATGGGAAATGAAGTCTTTGATGGAGTGGCATGTAACAGTCTGTGTGGTGTGAATGTCTATGTAATTCGAAGGTGGCCTCTGGTGGTGAGCAGGTGAAAGATCACGGACAGGATTCATTGGATTAAATAATGGATTAAATGTAGCTGCTGAAGTGACAAAGAACGACTTTGACTTAGAACCCAACTGATATGTTGGACCCAATATTTTGGCACATTTAGGGTAAGATGGGCTAAGATGTGCCCTCGGACAAGATGACTCATCAGTGACACATATGACACAATGACACATACCCCCCTTTTTTAAAACATGTTGATTGTTACAAGATGGCAGATACGTTAAAACATGTATGGAGCAATTGAATGTGGAATCTATGTATACATATCTATGGTCATCACTAACAGTAAAAAAAAAGTTTGCCAAGACTGCACAACTTGTTGAAAAAAATAAAATAAGAATATGGGTTATTTGAGGCTTATATATATATATATATATATATATATATATATATATATATATATATATATATATATACACACATACATATATATATATATATATGTAATGCTAACATAAGCATTACACGTGAGAACTATGTGTATAATTTCTTCAGCCCTGCTGTGTTCTCTGTGTCAAGTGTGCTCACTGAGCTGTGGATACCTAAACATCAAGATGGTTTTGCACACCAAGTTCGAATGGAGGGAGCAGGGAGGACAGTATTTTGATTTTAAAACACAGAATGCATCCTACTAATATGAACTACTTATACTTTTTTAGCCGTTTGGAGCGACATAAGGATAAGTAACTGACAGAATTTTTCATATTTCTCTTGTCATCTCTAATCACATGATTTTAAGGAAGTACTTTTTTCAGTAGAAATTCAGCACATTGGACAGCTCCCAGTGCTGAACACACTGAACAACAGACATCTGCGTCATTTCTGATACATAAAGTAGGCCTATTTGTGGTTGTGCTTCCTGTTTGTTTAAGAAGTATCAAGAGAAGTCATATTAGCATCTTGCAGGAATATTTAACAATTTACACCACATATGTATAGTCAATAAAATCATGTTCAGCTTTAATTATTATTTTAATCATTTTGAAATATTTACAAACATTTATCTTGCAAAAACATCCCTGTTTTTTTTTCTTTTTTAAGTAAAGTAAATTTTAAGTAGGCTATATTTTGTTTCAGGAGGTTTTCTAAACTGGGGGAAATGCTGTCAGGGTTTCAGAGCTTTCTATAATTTCTTGTCTAGAACACGTTTGACTGTAAGAAGAATGGGGCAGGGTTCTTTACCCCCCTTTAATATTAAAGAACCTGTTGTTTTCATACTCACATTTGACCTATAAGGATCAGCTAATCTTGCTAACATTGAACTTTTCTTTATAGTTTGTAGTTGGGTATGATTTATTGATCTTCACTTGTGTTATTCCAAATTACACTGTCTCATATTTAAATGTAGCTAATTTCAGCTCACTGGACATCTGTCAGTGTCATTTTAACCACAGTATAGAGCATTAGCAGCAGTATTTGAGCAAGTACTTCTCTCATGCAAATATGTGCACTTTTACCAAAACACAAAACCACACAAAGGCTTATGGAAACATTTGTGCTTGGTGACCAATGATCAACTAAGATATGTGAGAGTTACATGACGAGTTGCAAATGTGAAATGTTTGTAAGTGGTCTGGTTGAAAGACTTGTGGGTTTCCTGTTATGACGTGTTTAGATGTTGAACTGAATGCATTGCAATTATACAAAGAACCTTATTAATTTAATAGGTGAACTTTGATTCAAAACCTTTGAACCTCATTTCAGGCATGAATTGACTGATTGAATTAAAAATGTAAAGCATTTACAATGTTATCTGTATGCCAGAATCAAAGATATACTTAAAACAATCAATCAGATAAACTAAAGTTATCTTGAACATTTAAATTTTTATGAACCAATCAGGTACCTGATCACAAAGCCACTTCAGAGCAAAAAAGCTAAGAGGTAATTGCTGATCGCTCTCACTCTTCGTACATCCAAACAACAACTCAGTTTACTGCCAACCACTCATGACGCAGGCCGTTTTAGGTAAAACTTTCCATTGGTGTGAACAAATCAGATGAGAGCTGACATCTACATTAAGACCCTCACCAGTGTCATTGTCAGTGTCACACGCACAATCACTCACCGAGATGGAGAGGCCAAGACTTGCTCTCATCGCGCTCATGTGTAAGAAAAAAATTACTTCTTCAGTTAAATAAGAATGTCACTACTGTGAATATTTTGGTATAATAGAACAATTTGAATTTGCTTCATAAGGTTATTTTTGTGCTTTTACAGTTTTACTGTTTCATCAGAAAAGAATCTATGGAGAAGAAGTGGAGATGAAAGTCAGACCAGGAGACAACATCACTCTCTACTGTGATCGCTCTCTAACTCTTGGTTCCCTCATTGTATGGATAAGAAACTGCTCTCATGAAAATCAACCCTCTCTCATAATAGATTTTAAGGATGGGTTTAGATGGAGCCTGGAGGTATTTCAGCGATTCAGCTTAATCAACAACCCCTACAATAATTCTTATGATTTACATATTACTAACATCAGTGTCTCTGATCTGGGACTGTACTACTGTGCGAAACTAGAGACAAAGGTGAATAAAGATGAAAAAGGCATCATCTCCTCATCTAAAGTGTACTATTATGGAAACCGAACAACTCATCTCTCTCTGGAAGGTAAGAAAACACTTCTGAAAGTTATTATGTCACTGCTTATGTAATTCTGGAGAACTTTACCTTTCTCAGTGAAGAACAAAGACAAACAGTATAGAAATAATAAAATTTGTTTGTTTAGCTGAGCAAGTATCTTCCTGTTCTGAACCCCTGAACACCACCTCCACACCACCTCCTGTATCAAGCTGTGTGCTCTGCTGGACGCTGCTGTTCAGTGTGTGTCCGGCGTGTGTTCTCCTCTCCTCCATCTGTGTGTACTGCCTTTGTTGTAAGAAAACTACAGGTAATCATTCACTGATTCACAATCTTTTGTGTTATAATAAAAAAAAAAAAAAAAAAAAAAAAACTTTAATATACAGATCAATAGCTTTGTCAATTTGCATACTCTGGATGAGAGAGGCCTGCACAGAAAATATAATAGTAATGTTAGAAAAAATGTAACAACCATAATTGCATGCACTTTAAACCACTTATGTATGTAACTGATGTTCTAATTTAACAATCCATTGCAGATGCTACGACAGATCAGAAAGACAAGTTAAAAGGTAGAAATACAGCTGAGGTATGAACAATATGACCATGCACGTTCATTACAGACATTGGCTCTTCTTTCTAAAAACCAAAACATTAATTTATTCATTTTCATTTCAGTACGTGGATGAAGAGGTGTGTTATGCATCTTTAGACGTGATAACCAAGAGACAAAAACAAGGCAAGACAAAGCGAGTGGAGAGTTCTGACTTCAGTACTTACGCTCAGGTCAGAACACAAACTGAATAGACCTAAAACAGAACTGAAGTGGATTCTGAAACTTTCCCAATATAAGAAAAGTTGCATGTTTCATTGTCACGTAACATCACGTGTAATCATACAAGGTAGAAGACTCTCTACCATTACATCTGAATGTAAAATATTTGTAATTACATACTTGGATGCTTTTTTGTTTTCACACATTGATATTTTATGAGCTAAAAAAAATAAATACTGTTAAGTTGGTACTCCCGAACTCAGTGCAGTACAAAGTTTTTTTTTCACCTCTAATAAAAGTGTGTTAGCACAGTCTTTGTGGACACACAGTGATGATCTGAATAACAGGATGTACAAGTAGGTTTCCTGTGTGAAGTCGTGTTTAGTTTAAGGTGTGTATATTTCTCTTAAACTGAATGACTGCAACCTTTATCTGACTCTATGTTACAATTAGCCCAATTTCCCCAAAAAACACTCTATGCAGAGTAAGTTGGTGTGTTTGGATAACAGCTTGTGACAAACAAACAGGCAGTCTTAAAACCTGAAAATCTTAATACTATAAAGAAAAAAGAAAGATACCTACTTTAGTTACTCCTCAGTAGTAATATACATTCTTTTTTTTCTTTTTGTTGCTTTTCTTCAGAAAGGTGCATTCGATCTGCCTGTTTACTAATTGTGTATTTGATTTTGTTGATCAGTTAAAATCAAATTAAAATCAAAGCAAATTTGAATCAAATATTCAAAGCGTCAGAGTGTCTCTTCAAAGGAGATTTACTCATGTGCACTGTCTGTGTATGTGTGTGTTTTTCTCATGAAAGGGTCTTGTTTTATTCTCAGTTAAAAATATATCAATCTTAACCACAAATTTTCCATTCAGTTTAGTGCTTGTGTGCTTATGAGACAGAAATAGGTAGGACAGAGGTTGATGTGTGTAAATGCTTATGTGGTGAGTTTGTGGAAAATTTGGTTTGTATGCATGCAAAGTTTGCAAAAACCTGACTTAGAATAGCATTAGAATTACTGCATCTCTCAGAATGAAGCACAAAGAGCAGGTTTCAGTTTTTGCAAGACAACACTTTGGACATTTCCGTATTACTTAGGGAGCTCTGTATTACACTACATGACAACTCAAATGATGTTCAAACGATGCTCAAGATAATCTCATACCATTCAAAAATAATATGTGTAAGGAATATGCTTCTTCTACCTGTACATTTACTTTATCGTTGTATTTAATGGATATTTATGTTTTAAAGCATGAAAGTATATTTTCACTTTATCTGTCTGTGTTTAGTTTTACTGGTGGCCAGAGGGGGCAGTGTAGGTTTGGTTTTGTAAAAAGTTGAAAATGTCTAAAACTTGTCAATTTAATGCTTATTACATTCCACATTTATTTGATTAATATTTTAAAGCACATTTCTATGTGAAAGTTATACAGCAAATAAATAAGTCATATCATTTGTTGTAATTCAGTTGGTTCAGTCTCCCCAATTGTGTTTGGCAAATCATTGAAGTCCTAAAAGATATTCTAAAGATAAGTGATAAAAAAACATATGACCGAGGAACGTATTCATGTATTTTTGTTGTTGTTTATAGGGTGAATGTATGTACGTATGCGTGTTTCTGGCCCTAAAAATGTTATTAAAATGAACAGTAGGTGGCGCTCATGAAGTTTCTACAAAAAGTGTTTTACTGAAGTGTTCAACATAAAATCCATTCCACACATTGCAGAAACACTAGTCTGACAGAGAAAACTGGATTATAGAGCTATTAGAAGGTTATTGCAGTGTTTGTAGTTGAATTAAAAGGGCAAATAAGGTGTGGGTGATAATGAGACATTTAGAGAAGTCCATTCAATTGTTTCTTTATTCCATAACTAAAGTATCTCATTACCACAATACTGCAATGGATTTTTAAAAAAAATTTTTTATACATTTTCTACATAAAATATGAGTTATTAGCATTAATTAAAACTAAAACTACAATTATATTGAAAATGTAGCTTAAAAATAAAATGACTGATAACTGAAGCAAAATCAAACTTAAAAAAAAAAAATATATATATAATTTAACTAATTGCCAGTCAGCATTTCTCAGTTCCAATAGTCTAAGCTGAAGCACTTTAATAACTAAATGAATAATAAAAAAAACAAACAAACAAAACAAACAAACAAAAAAAAAAACTAATAAAAATTTCTTTAGAATAATATATAGGATAACTTTTATGTCTCGATCCACTTCAAATGTTGACTACTGTATATATATATATATATATATACACACATATATACACATATATATACATATATATATATATATATATATATATATATATATATATATATATATATATATATATATATATGTATATATATATATATATATATATGTATATATATATATATATATATATAAACTATTAAAAATTACAAAAAATAAAATTATTCTTTAAGTTAATTTAAATTAAACCAGTAAATATAAAATAAAATCTATCTACACACACACACACACACACTATTAAATATCTACCATATCCATAAGGATAATAAAATCATAATAAAATCAACAAATTATCAGTCCTGTAGTTATACTTGCATTTATTGAATATAACTGTTTTGTTTTATAACAGCTCAGTAAACAATTAGATAAATCACATATATTTTAGACACCAGTATTGCCAGTTACTTCATTTTTGCATTGCCAAAATTCTTCTAACCAATATCGAAGCAGAACTGCATCTCTAAGCACAGTAGTGGTGTTTTGTTTCTGAATGAATCAGTATTTTTTAACAAATTGTTTGAGCGATTGATTCAATGACTTACTCATTAAGACGTCTGCTGTACAGTATATATGTCTACTGCACACATATAAACTACAGGCTATTTAATTGAAATTTTCACTTATTACACATTACCCAAGTAAAAGGATGTGTTTGGAAAACTACTCTGAAATCCTCTACCAGTACCCATAACTAAAAGGTATGGCTATACAACAGTCAGGAGTCAATTTTTCATTGTGCTACCTCAAAACCACTTGAGACTATATCTTTGAGACTGGAAGCTGGGATGCTTGCAAAGGGTCACAATGTAGAACTTATGCAAAAAGCTTCCCGAGCAACTCCTGCTGAAAAGATAAGCCTGTTTTAAAAATCTGCATGTACAAAAACGTGTGTTGTGTGGCCTTTGTTGTGGGCCACTATGGACTCTGAGGGAAATTAAAATCTTCTTCATTTCAAAAGAAGAAATATACACAAAAACCTAAAAATAACAGCAATAAAATAGCTTGGCCTTAATTTGGATTTGGCATGAAGTTTCTATTTCCTTGTGGCATTAATTTCTGTTTCCACATGAGTAGATGCCAGACATTCTTCCAGCTTAACAAAAGAGTAGTCAAACATAGACAATGTCGATGTCGGTCAGTTGAGGAACAGATGATTTCCTCCTTGGTTGTGCCAACTGCTGTCGATGTCATGCTGTGTGTGTGTGAGCGGGTGTGTGTGTGGTGTGCATGGGTGGATGCAGGGCACGCATGCTAATTGCATCATGTCATTCTTGCCCTTAATTTTTAACTGTGAAGTACAGAATGACATTATTGAAAATGCTAATACAAAATAATAATAATAATAATAATAATAAAATAAAATATCTACAGTGTTTATTTTCTCCTCTACTGTCACTGTGTTTTTTTTTTTTTTTTTGTCTTCAAACCAATAAAAATACATTTTAGGGCTTTTCACTTTTCACAGAAATCCTGGGTTGTTTGTTCAGGTTTCACACTGCCCATTAATCACCAGGGGTTAATAATAAAACCTGGGTATTCACAATCACAAACTCAGGTTTCACACTGTACATTCCTAAAGCCTGGGTTAACGTTCTTATTTGCTTTGCGGTGTCAAGTTCATTGAATGGACAAAGGCAGCATGCCACATGTTTATAAAGCTTAGCATCCTGGTGTTATCACAGACTGTACTATCACGTTTTCGGTGGACTATAAAGATAAGAATAAAACAGTCTCTTCTTTACTCCAATTTATGTTTTCCGTTACCGTTTGACATTTTTGTCCCTCGAATGCTGAAACAACAATTTAGTCTATCGCTAAGCATCTAGCTGTGTCTATTTATCTATCTAGCTGTAACAAAAGCAGTGCTAACTTATAACCCTGGGTTAGTAGTGCTAACTCTGCTTCTAAATGACAAGTGTGAAACCTTCCTTTACCCGGGGTTAAAAACGGGGTTTAGAATGACAATAGAACGACAGAACGTCAATAACCTCGAGTTAAACGCGGGTTAAAAGCCCCTTCCGTGATTAACTTTTGTTCAAGTGAAGCTTAAAAATATGTATTTTTGGGCTCTTGTGTTTTCATGACTGTTATTAAGATCAAAACAACATTAAGACATTGATGCCATCAGTAACTGTGTGTGTGGTGCTGCTATTTTTGACCAACTAACCAGCCTTTCACTTCCTGCACACTTTGCACTCTGCGCATGTTGATGTTAGCATTTTATGAAAGTGTTGCATAAAGAAATACATGCATAATAAGTAAAAAAAGAGAGATGAAGTAACACGCAAATACATGCTGTCAGCCTTGGCGACACTTTTCTCCTCTACTGTCACTGTGTTTTAGGTCTGATGGGAAAATATTACAGGACTGTCTTTTGTTAGATAATCACCTGAACACAGCCATACATTCTTGTGTAAGGTGTCTCATTTTCATATCTGAAATAAACACGCTTGTGTTGATGCCTAACAGCTGTTCTAAATATACTGTGCACATCCATCTCAAACACAAGAAGTTAAACTGACCTTATCTGATTCAGTTTTGGATAGAGATATAGTGAAACAGACACTCAAAAGCCTGAAAGAGGAGGACTGAAGAGGACAGTGATCTTATATATACTGTGCTAGAGGGGTTGAAAGGGTTGCTGTCAAAATAGAAGCAGCGTTTTTACTTGAGTAGCATTTTCACTCCATCTGATGACCTATACAATAAATGTTCATGTGGATATGCTTCTGTAGAATGAGTAACACAAATAACTCTGTGTTTGTTGCTAAAATAATCTAACAGCAACGCAAGAGAAAATCCTTCATTTTAAATATAGCCCCATGGCAAGTATTTTCTGAAAATCCATCATTTCACTTTCCTTAAATTCAGAAAAATGGCCCATTCACAAGCAATATTACAGTATATTAAAAGAGTAATAAACCTCTTTTAAATACTTATTAGTGACCATGTTGCGAATGACTGCACCACAGCAGCACTTAATAAGAAAGTAGCCATATCTTAATAATACATTAATCTATAATTAAGAACCATTTCAGTGTTGCAGGACATATGAGCTAACGGTTGTATAATACAACAAAGAGTTCCACCATATTTAATGAATCATAACTACAGTGATCCAAAACCATTTAGGATTTATTTTTATTTTTATTTTAAACTTAAACATCTATTTTTTAAACTAAAATAGTTTTAAAAGCTAAAATACATTTGTAAACTAAAATAGCTTTTATATGTTGCTTTGAAATGATTTTATTTTTGGAATTTGTCATTTCACAGTTCACAATTCAAAACAGCACTCTGAATGAACATATCTGCCAGGCATCAAATTGAACTCAAGTTTAATTTGTTCTTTGAGGAAAAGTGACAATCAGACCCGAGGTGTTAAAACTATGAGAAACTATTAAAAGGGCTGTGATAGGAGCTTGTTCTCTCACAGAGCAGATGTTTTATCACATGAAGGATGTGTTTTAGTCAGCTTGGATAAGAATGGCTGTTGGATGAGCAGTAATTAAAGGGATAGTTCACCCAAAAATGAAAATTTGCTGAAAATGTACTCATCCACAGGTCATCCAAGATGTAAATGAATTTGTTTCTTCATCGGAACAGAAGATTTAGAGAAATTAACATTATATCCTTTGCTCACCAGTGGATTCTCTGCAGTGAATGTGTGCTGTCAGAATGAGAGTCCAAAGAGCTGATAAAAACTTCAGTCCATCAATTAACATCTAGTGAAGTGTCACTTCTGGCCAAGATATGAGTCCATAATCTATTAATCCATAATTTTCCTCCAGCGAAAAAGTCCATCCCCTGTCACCCTGTAACATTGAAATCCATCGACATATTTAATTAGAACTGTTGTGGCTTGTAAATTGTGCTTGATCTGTATATATTTCTGATTCAGACAACTTTATGGATATAGACTCATATTTTAGCTGGAAGCAAAGGTTTGAAGTTAAAAACATCTTAATGATGGATTTGTTTAATAAAAAAACATAGCTTTTCACTTCACAAGATGTTAATTGATGGACTGGAGCCATGTGGATTACTTGTGGATTATTGTGATGTTTTAGCAGCTGTTTGGACTCTCATTCTGACAGCACCCATTCAATGTAGAGAATCCATTGATGAGCTAGTGATGTTAATTTCTCCAATGTGTTCTGATAAAGAAACAAAGTCATACATGCTGGATGACCTAAGGGTGAGTACATTTTCAGCAAATTTTCTTTTTTGGGTGAACTATTGCTTTAAGTTCTTTATTTTGACCCATATTGTAAAATATTCAAGGTGAAAACACTCATTAGATACCCGTTTTATTAAATTTTCCATTAATTTCTGACATTACATCCAGGTCACTGTGTGGGTAGTTTTTTCTCTATGGTCCTTCACAGGAGGAAGTCATGTAATCTTAGGACACAAGCATGATGTGTGGGGGGATAAGAGTTGGAGAGTATAGCCTAAAGGATGTACACTGTTAGACATTTCTGTAATTTCTGCAGTTATTTACTGTATATCACCCAGTATAATACTGCAAATTCCCTTTACAGTAAATAACTGTAATAATCTTTGCATCATGGGAATTTTCTGTGACGTCAGACCCCACATACAGAGACTTACTGTATTTTTTTTTTAAATTGCTGTATACTACTGTATTTGCTGTAACGGCCTCTTTGGCGCCATTCTATTAAGGTTGTTTTATTTTCCTCATTTCTTACATTTGGATCGACACGATTTGTGTCTACAACGCCGCAAGAGCTTGAGACTGACTACACTGGACGTGTCACTGTCACTTCGCTTGGAATCAGTGTTGCAAACTTAGCAATTCTGTTGCTAAATTTAGCAACTTTTCAGACTACCCTAGCAACTTTTTCTTCCAAAAGCACCTAGCAACAAATTTAGCAATTTTTAAAATTTATTTGGCTACTTTTAGCCATTTTTGATAAGTAACTCAGACAATAAAAAGGCACACATTTTCCATCCAAATTACACAAAAAGTAAAAACCAAAGATGCCTAGCGGTACACACATCATGTGAATTAAGTTAGATGCTATTTGCAATTGTTCAATTTAATAATAATAATAATAATAACTGAATAATTGTTCATTTATGATACACTTTGTAAGTAGCTTGTACTTGCGATTGTTGATCAGTTAGTACACTGTAAGAAAAATGGAAAAGATTCTAGTAATTTTCCAGGACATTATCCATTATCCATTGTAATCCTGTAACCCGAAAACACAATGCGTAATTTAAAATGTAGGTAAAAAACCAATATGGAAAAATTATTTCATATTAACATAGTAGATTGTGCCCTATTTTTACAGACTTCTCTTAGAGTGTAGCATACTAACTAACTACTAATGCACTGCACTGCAAGCCCCCCCGGCCCCCCCTCTGGCGCCAGGCCTGCCTGCAAGCAAGGTAAAAAATATGTGTTACGTTTGTCTTTGTGTTTGTGTCAGATTTTTGCACACCAGTTTACCTAACATTAGTAAAATTTACCCGTCAACATGGCATTTAGCTTATTGAATTAAGTTAATTAAAATTATTTTTAACGAGCAACGCTTATCTTATATTAACATTAGGTTAACTAATGTGAAATTTTGTTCAGGTGTTAGTAGTTAATGTTGGCCAGTAGCCTATTGAGAAAATAAAATCGTATGTTTGCTAAGTTAAACAAGTTTTATGGCTAGCTGCCTTTTCTAGTTTTAGAATTAGTTTGTTATAGTTTTTAATGGAATTTAAGATTTATTGCATTTTTTTTTTTTTTTTTTGTATTTGTGTTTTAAAGGCAACTGCAATGAAGCATCAAGAAAGACATGAGCATGCCAGCCACCCTGAGACTGATAATTCATGGTAAGAGAACAACATGGTTTCGAGAGGTTTGTGTATTTTATACGGGGTTTGCCTTTTAAAGTGTGCCATTTCTACTTCTTCTTTTTCAGAGAAGACATTTCTGTCACTAACAAAGTGGATGGTGAGCAAAGGTGGTGGCCATGTTTTGGAGCAGCACCTGGGTTTTGCAGATGGCTATGCATTCTTTGGCTGCTTGTCTTTTTCCCCATTATGTTTCTGTTGCCTAAAGATTCTTTGTGAGGATAAATCCAGAGGATACAACATAATGCACTGCAAAATGTCCTAAGACAGGAGAAATGGTGAAGATGCACTGTTCCAGTATTGGAAGACTGTATTTTAAGTGTTATACATGCAATGTTTTAAATAAAGAATTTTATATTTTGTAATTATTGTGTCTGTTTTAATTGAATGCCAGTAGTATGTAGAATAAAAATAAAATTAATTCTATATAAAAAATAATCAAATCTAATGAAATCTATATTAAAATGAATGAATTACAGTAGTATACTGATGAACTGGACTTTTTTCCCGGTAATTTACTGTAAAACTACAGTTTGCAACTGTAAATCAAATACACTGTAAACCCAAATAAGTTGAGACTACTCAAATGATTTGAGGAAAGTGATTCCCTCAGTTTAATTGAGTAATGGGAAATTGACAACTCAGTTTAATTGGAGTTCACCTAATGTGGTCTTCTCATTGAATTAACTTATTTTTTTAAGTACAGATAACTTAAAAGGCAAACAGACTAAACTCAAACTTTCCAGTTTATATACTGTTGTGTTTATTAGCTTTAAAAAAATGTATAAATCATTAAAACAATTTTTTCTTCACATCGGCAACTTTATTTGGGTTACACTACATAGATGAATACTGACTTAACTGCATGATAACATTTAATAAAAAAAAAAAAAAATAAAAAAAATAAAATAAAATAAAATACAATCGCAATACTTGGAGTATCAGAACAATTAGAAAGTGAAGTGACGTGTGGCCAAGTATGGTGACCCATACTCGGAATTTGTGCTCTGCATTTAACCCATCCAAGTACACACACACAGCAGTGAACACACATGTGTACACACACCCAGAGCAGTGGGCAGCCAGTGCTGCGGCACCCAGTGAGCAGTTGGGGGTTCGGTTCCTTGCTCAAGGGTCTCACCTCAGTCGTGGTATTGAAGGTGGAGAGAACACTGGTTATTCATTCCCCACAACGACAATTCCTACCGCGACCTTCAGGTTACAAGTCCGACTCTCTATCCATTTGGCCACGACTACCCATTAAAAGCACGCTGAACAACAGCAGACATGTTTGTCACCTATATTAATGTATTTAACAGAAACAATGCTTTTATAATAGTAAGCTCATCTTGTCACATTTTCAACTGAAACATTTTAGTCACCAAAATGTGAATCTGTATGGAGCATAGAAATTTGCACATTATTTGTGAATGGTAGTAGCTATTCAATGTGTGCAAAAAAAAAAAAAAAAAAAAAAAATTTTTTTAATTTTTAACCAAATAGGTTTGCCAAAGTCTGCGTTTTAGGCTGCAGGTCTTTCTGTCCTATGGAAAGTAGAATATATTGAACACATCAAGGATCATGCTGCGATCATCGGACATCTAGAGAAGATGAATATACATCAGCAAATTAAAATAAATTCACATGCATCAAAACTCACGTACATTTCAAAAGGTGCAAAATAAAGGGATACTTCACCCAAAAATGAAAATTTGCTGTTAATTTACTCACCTTCGAGCCTTCCAAATGTAGGTGACTTTTCTTCTTCAGTTCAACACTAAAGAAGATTTTTAGCTGAATCTGTGGTCCTTGGTGATTCATAGAATGCAAGTCAACGGGCAATATGAGAGTAAAAAAAAACATACACAGGAAAAATTAATTTAATATTGTGGCTCCTGACGATACATAGAGGTCTTGTGAAGCGAAGTGAGTAAATTAACAGCAAATTTTCATTTTAGATGAACTATCGCTTTAACCTACCAGCATACTTCAATGAGTCTTTATCACAAGGCTCTCTTCCCGCCTGCTTCGGGATGACCGCCTGTCTGCTAGTCCTGCTGTCGGAGGAAAACAGGAAATTGAACACCACTCTGATGCTCTTGCAGGAAGTTAGTATCTCAAACACGTTTATACCTTGGAAATAGGGCTGGGCGATATATATATATATATATATATATATATATATATATATATATATATATATATATATATATATATATATATATGGGTTTCCATGGCCGAGCAGCTGCATCCAAGCCATACATCACCAAGTGCAATGCAAAGCGTCGGATGCAGTGGTGTAAAGCACGCCGCCAGTGGACTCTAGAGCAGTGGAGATGCGTTCTCTGGAGCGTTCTCTGATGGACGAGTCTGGGTTTGGCAGTTGCCAGGAGAACGGTACTTGTCTGACTGCGTTGTGCCAACTGTGAAGTTTGGTGGAGGGGGGATTATGGTGTGGGGTTGTTTTTCAGGAGCTGGGCTTGGCCCCTTAGTTCCAGTGAAAGGCACTCTGAATGCTTCAGCATACCAAGAGATTTTGGACAATTCCATGCTCCCAAATTTGTGGGAACAGTTTGGGGATGGCCGCTTCCTGTTCCAACATGACTGCGCACCAGTGCACAAAGCAAGGTCCATAAAGACATGGATGAGTGAGTTTGGTGTGGAAGAACTTGACTGGCCTGCACAGAGTCCTGACCTCAACCCAACAGAACACCTTTGGGATGAATTAGAGCGAAGACTGCGAACCAGGCCTTCTTGTCCAACATCAGTGTCTGACCTCACAAATGCGCTTCTGGAAGAATGGTCAAAAATTCCCATAAACACACTCCTAAACCTTGTGGAAAGCCTTCCCAGAAGAGTTGAAGCTGTTATAGCTGCAAAGGGTGGGCTGACGTCATATTAAACCCTATGGATTAAGAATGGTGTTGCCAGTAAGTTACTGTAAAAACCCTTTGAAATGTCTAACAGTGTATAATGAGAACTAAAGTATGCAACGTTCAAAGTGCTGATGCTCTACTAAAGAAATATTCACATAACAGTTCTTTGTGAAACTCAATTCACAGAAAAGCACATTGTAAATCCCTATTTTTTGTTCAAAAGTCTGGGAAACCATTTTACAGACATATTTCATCCAAAGTGACTTTCAGTACACTAATTGAATTAAAGCAGAGTGGGATTTGGTGCTATATGCTATGAGGATTTTGATCCCCTACCTGAGATTGAACCAGCGCTGTTTATGTCAGCAGCTCAAAATTCTGAGCTTTTTGGGCAAAAACAGTGAGCGCACACTCCCCCAGTCACTAAGGATGCTTTCAGTTTTCTAGGTCAGCTCATCTAAAGCCTGAAGGTACTACAAACCAGTTGCTTCATGCTTCGTGCTATGGCAACACAAAAAACAAAGTAGTTCAATTTAATTATATGTCGACTTAATTTGTGCATGGCACTCTGCCAGTTGCCTGCCTCTGTTGCTGTGTTTGGTTATAATAATTGCAGTTGTTGGTCATGTGGTGTTTCCATCATTTCCCCTATCTATACTGTGACTATTCAAGACTTAAAAAAAACGCCACTGTATGCATTCAGTGACATAGGAAATGTATCAAATGAATGTGTGTTCTTTTACACCCAAGCATTACTGTATTCACAATGCAGAATGTTGTTTTGACAGTGTATTAGCATATTTATCTATTGACTAGCCAGTAAAAAGTATGTCATATTTTAAATAAAATCTTATAACAGAAAGTTTACTTTAATTCAGAAATTTGAATTTACATTAATTTATGCATTTAAGCATTAAGCAGACATCTTTATCCAGAGCAAATGGAACTGCATTCAGGATAGAGGGTAAAATGAGGTAAGATGCAAGTAAAGATGTGGCTTAATCCCATCTCAACACATTTATTGAATGTTTAAGCATTTATTAATCTTGACATTTCATCTGAGCATCACATTTGTGAGATTTATTTCATCTGAAAAGTATTGAGGTTAAATAATCACATTTTTTTTCATTAAATAACAGTGATCTTTTTTTTTTTAATGGTGGATATTAGTATGCGGTTTTTATATCACATCACTATGACACAGAAATTCATGTAAAAGTTTTTTTTTATTATTACTAATCTATCTATCTATCTATCTATCTATTTATCTGTCTGTCTGTCTGTCTGTCTGTCTGTCTATCTAATAAGTTTTATACATTTCAAACATCTTCATTGTTCATCATTCATAACCCACAGTATAGACCATTTCAGTGGAATCTGAATTCATAGTCTATGACATGCCATATTAGAATATAAAGTATTCAGATGTATCATTGTGCATGGGTTATTATCCACCTAAATTGCCAAAATATATACATTTATATTAGATTTAGTATGTTTCATTGAAAAACACTTAAAAAAAAAAAAAAATAAATAAATAAAAATGACATCAGATTTTTCTGCAAAAATTCAGATGACTCTAATTTATACGTGCTTCTTTTAGAGTTCCTGTAGCTGGTAGATTGGTAGTGTATAGAGCTAGTAATGGCAAGATCGTGGGTTTAATTGGAAATACATATCACTGATAAAAGAGTCTCCTTTTAAGAAAAGTTTGCATTTACTGCTAAATTTTAGCATATTTAGATGATTTGAGCACATACAAGATGATGATGCATTGTATCATATATTATTAAGGGAAATAAAAGGAAAATTTGCCAATTGAACCCATGATCTTGCCATTGCTAGCGCTATGCACTACCAGTCCACCAGTTACAAGAATTCAAAAAGAAGAACATGTAAATTAGAGAAACAAAAAGTAAAGATGAAAGAACAGAGGATGAAGGGTGAACTAATACGACAAAATGAGCCTGTTATCCTCTTCCTAATCGTCATTTCAATTTTCTCATGCTTCGGGCTCCCTGTGGTGTTTTTTATTCTCGTTCGATTGCCCTTTTTCCTCGCTACCAAAATTAGAGCGTTCTCTCTAGCTCATGTCTTTAAGGTCAGGCCTCACAAGTGTAGACACTTTGCGCAGGGGAACGATGTTCAGGGAGATAATGTACGCGTGTGTGTGAGTGTGTGTATTCTAAGCTTTTGGGCATGTTAGACATGAATCCAATTTGATGTGTAATTTTGCATTCTGATAATTTAATTAAAAACGGCCGTGTCACATTATGTCTTACCGATGGAGGAGAGATAACAACGTGAGGGGTGAGAGAAAAGGATCATAAATAGGGTTAAGGAAAGAGAAGGGTATATCTTGGCTGAAAAAAAGAGGGAGATATTGAGCAAAGAATCAAGAAAGTTAGAGGTGTGACCAATTCCTCAGGCAGTGAATCAGTTATTGGCCTACACACATGCATATTGCCATCTCCTGGGGCTCAGCTGTGTGTGTGCGTGTTTACGCACATGTGGACCTCTGACCAGAGCCTCGGGTTAAATCTGAGACGAGCGGAGATAATTAATAGTAGAAGAGCTATTGTGACAACTCCCTGTGCTGTTGTCCAGACATGTTATTGAAAAATACATCATATTTAACGCATGTGACTGTTTTTACATGCTCCATGCCGACTCATCTCTCTCACGGCAGCTTTTTTAAAATGAGTCAGGAACATTTGTGCAGATCTCGAATGGTTTATTTAAGACCGTAAAGCATTGCTGTGTCAACCCATGGCTTAACCGCAATGTGGTGCAGGGCTTGTATCCTTAGACAACTCTATTAAAGACAGAAAATAGAGCATCCGTGTTTGTTTTTATCCACCTCACTGGATCTCAGGACTAATTAGTGGATTTTTAGCCCCAGAGTTCCTGCGATCAGAGTAAAAGTTAAAGTCAGCATGAAACGCAAGTTGTGATCATCTTTTCTGCCCTGTTGTAACATATGTTTGAGTGAAATGGCTTCTTAAATATGAAAAAAAAAATTTTTGATGGGATTTTGTGCATCGGGGTTTGATTGGATTATTGGATCGTTGTCATTTGAAAACAGATATTTTAATTATTATTATATAAAAGTTATTATAAATATTATTTTACATTATTATCATTTTATAATTTATTTCATTTCAAACTTAGACATTTTTAGGGAAACCTTTTAATCTGAAATCATAATCTAAAAATATTTTTTTTTACTCATAAAAAATAAACTTAATGAGAAAACAACATTATTTATTTTTCTTAACTTACTGGCAGGTATTTGTTCTTGTTTTAAGTATAAAGTCACTTAATTTTGATTATTTGTCAGAAAACAACACTTTATATCTTAAGTCATTTTGCTTCTCAAGTATTTATATCTTGATTTACAAATGTGAAAACAAACGACAAAAAACACTGAGTAAGAAAATCTTTTTTTTTGTAGTGTATATTATTACTATAATTTTAAATACTCATGTGCACAGATAAATCATTTATAACAAACACTGTAATATTCCATAAAAAATAAGAATGGTCATTTAATGGGAACTACAGCTAGGGCCAAATAAAACGCTGAACATAAGAAAAACAGGAGATATTTACATTTGCTTTTCAAGGATTGCAGGGGAATCAAAATGATTACGGTCAAATACAAACAGCGAAGTAAAAGTAGAAAGAAAGATATAAATGTCTGTTGCGAAAGTCACTAAAAGCCTCTTTTGTAACATCAAGACGTGGCAGTGTGTGTGTAATGTGTCACAATGCTCAGTCAGCCAAAAATCACATACACGAGGAGCCATGGGAGACAAAGGAATGTTTTCTTTTACTGTTAGCAAAGAGCCATTCAGCCCCACTAGCTGATAAAGACAAAAAGAAATGCATGAAAAATGCATGAATGAAATCTCCCTCTCACTTTCTCTCTCTAGCTCATTCCCTGAATCACTGTTGGATTAAATGAAAGGGGGATCTAAGATGAGAGTACGTGAGAGAGGCAGACGCTTTATTTATTCATTGTCTTAAGTGGCTGAGTGAGTGAACCCAGTGTAAAACCCCTCTGGCACAACCCCATATACACAGACACAGATTTTCACTAACACGCACACACACATGCATGAACTGGTGTCAAATGTCCCTTGGGGAGCAGGTCGTTAGCATGCAGTGAAATTGCGGACATTTGGGGTTAAGGGACTTTGATGGATGGATGTGCGCATATATGTGCATGTCAAAGCCCTCTTTTTGAAATTACTGCATTATGGTGTCACTCCTCTTTAAATCTAAAACCAAGCATGCTTTTCTAATTGGAGAAGGCCAGGGGTGCTGATGGGGGATGGGGTTGTGCTCTGCTGGTGTCATTTAAAGGAATAGTTCACCCAAAAATGAACATTTCCTGAAAATGTATTCACCCTCAGACCATGATGGATTTGTTTCTTCATCAGAACAGATTTGAAGAAATTTAGCTTTAAATCCCTTGCTCACCAATGGATCCTTTGCAGTGAATGGGTGCCGTCAGAATTAGAGTCCAAACAACTGATAAAAAAAAAAAAAATCACAATAATCCACACAACTCCAGTCCATCACTAACTCTTGTGAAGTGAAAAGCTGTGTGTTTGTAATTTTTATTGTTAATTCTTGAGTCCTCCTTCCAGAACAGGGATCCTTGAATCTGGCTCGCGAAATCCACGTTTAGCTCCAACCATGATCAAACTCACCTACCTGTGATTTTCTGATGATCCTGAAGACATTGATCAGCATGCTCAGGTGTGTTTGATTAGGGTTAGAGCTAAACTCTGCAGGAAAGTGGATCTCGCGAGCCAGATTTGAGGATCCCTGATCCAGAATATTGCTTTCTGTTGTAAAAAAGTCATCTTGTCTGAATCAGGAGAGAAATATGCACAGATCAAGCACTGTTTACGAGCTAAAACAGTCCAAAACAGCTCTAAACATATATGTAGATGAATTTTGATGTGGGAGGACAACAGGGGATGGACTTTTTCACCAATCTTGACTGTTTAAATGTGTTAATGGTGGATTTGTTTCATACAAACATGCAGCTTTTCATTTCACAAGATGTTAATTTATGGACTGGAGTTGTGTGGATTACTTGTGGATTATTATGATGTTTTTATCAGCTGTTTGGACTCTCATTCTGAAGGCACCCATTTACTGCAGAGGATCCATTGGTGAGCAAGTTATGTAATGTTACATTTCTCCAAATCTGTTCCAATGAGGAATCTTGGATGGCCTGAGGGTAAGTACATTTTTAACGATCTTTCATTTGGTGGAAAGTATTCCCTTAAAGGGACAGTTCACTCTCATCATTTACTAAACCTCATGTCATTCCAAACCTGTATGACTTCCTTTTCTGTGAAACACTAAAGAAGATATTTCAGCGTGTTTGTCCATAATGAAAGTCATTGGAGACCAGAGTTGTTTTGGATCACTCTGACCTTCATTGTACAGACACAAACAGTTCTTCAAAATATCTTCTTTTGTGCTCTTTAGAAGAAAGACTTTTGGGTGAACTATCCCTTTAAGCCTTTTTTTTGAATTTGTGTGCCAGAGAGTGTGTGATATGCTTTTTCCCGTTGTATTGGTGAGGCTGAGTGTGTTTGTGTGATAGGGAATTTGTCTCGGCCTGGTCTTTTCATGAAGCCGGAATGGTGTGTGTTCTGCTAATCCACTCTGGTGTCCTGCATAAATAATGCACTGAAGGGGTTTTGTGCATGTGTGTAGGAAGGTGTTTGGTGGGTGAGCTGGCATTGTTCGATGTTTCGAGTCTCACAAGGTCGTCTGCTCAACCATAACGCTCAGGCTGCACCATCGGGTGGAGAGATAGCATAAATAGTGGAGCCATGGTATAGTGGTCTGCTTTGCTGCTGTGTGACAGGATGAATGGATGGCTTGGCCTGGGTCAGCATTGCACTTTCTCTGTCTGCACAGTCCTGGTGGCCTCACATACACAAAGCTTAACGAAGAGAGAGAATGAAAAAAGGAGGTAACAGAACAAGAATACTTGAGAAAAACAGTGACAGATGTATTTAGCGAGAGTCTTGCTGTGAACAAACAGCATTGACATTTAAGTGCTTCAAATGTTCACTTTTACCAAAACAAACTTAGTGTTTGCTTTTACAGCCAACATGACAAACAGTGAAGTACTATGGGATGCTAAAACAAGGACCCCCCAGTTTTGTTGCTTGGTCGAAGATGCTACATTGGCCCCCGTTGAGGGAGAGAAGACAGCCTGACTATATCACGCTAATGGTGAAGATAGTGTCAACAAGAACATTTACTCACTGTCTCACTGGTATTGCTCTTGGAGCTTGTCAAACTGGGCCATCAAGACCAGGTCATTAGACTTGTGGTGTCTGGTCCGCAGCAGCCCTCTCAGCATCTGGTCGTCTGTTGTTTTCAGCCACCAGCCCACCCTGTTCATTGTGACAGGGTAATTAATTATGAAAATGTGACTACTGAGAAAACCAAGATGGAAATTTTGTCAGATACAGATAACCAATAATTAGTGTGTGAAGGGTGTTTTTTTTATTTTTTCCTTATATCCTATTCCTTCCTTAGTCCTTAAATCTGTGCAATCAAACAGCACTGAGTCTTTTTGCTTCTGTGACTCTCTCTGCAGTTTACATTGTTACGCCAGTAGGTGGCGACAAGTGACAGTGTTTATTAATTCATTTTATTTGTTCAAAATGCTGATTAATTCAGGAAAAAAAAAAAAAAAACTGTGAGAATATTGCAGGAGCAAAAACAGACAAAGCCACATTTCACTATTTCCAACAAATGAAAGAACGAAAGTCATTCATTTCTAATGGAGAGTAGTATGGAAGCCGTGAGTTCCGAACAATATGCATATGACGGAATGTTTGGATCTGATTTGAGCTTTGGACACATTGAAATATTTGAACTTGTCACCTAGCTGAGATAACAAGGAATGTTCTCAGAACTTTAGCTAATGTTCTGACAAGATTCTCATCCAGAGAACATTCAGAAATAATGTTTTAATAGTAAAATATTCTTATAACATATTTTTGTTAACTGGGAGACTGCATACAACTACTAGACCGGATGTGATGTATTGTAATCAAAACGAGATTAGTGAAGAACAAAAAAACAAAACAAAACAAAAAATAAAACAAACAAAAAAACAAAAACAAACAAACAAACATATTTTTCCCCTCACTAAATTTGTTAAACACCATTCTGTAAAACGGGCAGTTATTAATAATGAAATATTTATTTTAGATTGTTAAATAATTATTTACATTGACTAGCCCAAGAAAACCTACGGTTCATGATATTGGTGGCCATTTGTTTTGGATATATTCATACTTTCATTAGTCATTATTCATTTATCTGAATGCAGCTGCTTTACAACCAATTTAAAAATTTCAGTTTCAGTGTAACAAACCAATTTCAACCAATTTTAGTACAACTGCCACTACAAGCGACAATCATATTCAAACATCAGAGATATTGGAAAGGGGGCAATTGTGTTTGCCAATTCTGTGTCCAAAATGGCATTCCTTCTCTGATGACATAAGTTTGACAGATTGAAAAGAACATCCTTAACCCTTCCTTTCCACCCATCAGTCTGCTGCAAACTAGAGATGGTGAGGAGGTACGCTAAAATCAAGCTACACCCTCTATTTTTATCATTTAGCATTTTGATTGTCTTGGAAATATATCACAATACTTAAGTAAATTCGGTCGCAGTTTACAGGTCACACTGTCTTGTAATTTGTGTTTATTGAACTGTTGTATAAAAGCAATCTCACACATGTAGTTGTGATTACCTGTCCCCGTGCTGATAAGCAGGAACTGTAGGCCTGAGCTCAATATCAAAAAGAGAATTAAATATGGTGTGGTATTGCTTAATATTAAAGAGAGTGCTTATTAATAAATAAAAGGGACAACTTATGCAATGTGTGATATAGCTGATTACAAAAACAAACATGTGGACACTGAATCCACTGTAAATGCAAAATGTAAATAATAACGTTGGTGTCTTTTCTAAATTGCTACAGGGGTTTTATACAGTGGATTATGTTAATTTTCTTGATTTCATCAACAAAAGTTTGGTGATAAGACAGAAAGCAGTACTGGGTCTGTGAGCACTTGCTATATTTTCCAAGAGAGTCCTAACACATCTAAGGTCAAGGTCACTATTTCCACCACAACAAATATCCGAAAGTATAAATAGACTAGACATTATCACTGAGGGAGCTTGTCTCTGAATTACAAGGTCATTGCCACAGATTCAGTCTGGAATCACATTGAGATGTTGAAAGTGACTTGTTTCTTCACTGCTGTATAACTTCATAGGAGAGAACATAACATCACATTTAGGCCACTGCTGGTGAAAACTATTTTGAAACATTAAAATCAGCAGTAATCACTTTTGTGTTATGAGATGCACTTGATCTAAAGCAGCTGCAAAGACAATTACAAACCTCCTATTCGACAAATGGAAAGTCTGTTCTAGAGTACACTGCAGTATAACTGATTGCCAGCGAAACTGTAGAAAGCTACATTGCTTCTCCATTTCATGTCTGATCCAGGGCCAACTAGCTGGTTAACATAGGCAGTATAAAATCTCAACAGCTTTTTAGCACACTGGGAGATGTTGTTTCTCCATGCTAGATTAAGGAATCAATCATAATTATAGCTTTTGGATTCATATGCTAGGATTTTATTATTGAAAAGACACAAGGCAGACAAATTTAAGGTTATGTTCGATGGTGCTCTAAAGCTTGTGCCAAATACACGCACACACACACACACACACACACACACACACACACACACACACACACACTCTCACTTGTTTCGCTATCCTTGTGGGGACTTCCATAGGCGTAATGGTTTTTCTACTGTACAGACCGTATATTCTATTGCCCTACACCAACCCTACACCTAAACTTAGCCATCACAGGAGACTTTTTGCATTTTTAGATTTTCAAAAAACTTCATTCTGTGTGATTTATAAGCTTCTTTACCCGTGGGGACCTCAATTTAGGTCCCCTCCGTGACACAAGTCCCCATGAGTCTGTGTATATTCAGGTTTAAGTCCCCATCTGAATAGAAAAACAGGTACACACACACACACACACACACACACACACACGCATGTATGGTTTACAGGGAATCTCCATAGGCATAATGGTTTTTATATTGTATTTAATATCCCCTTATCCTAAAAAAAAAAAAAGAAAAAAAAAAAAAGACTGTTTTAGTATGCTTTTATGCCATTTGGTTAACAAAGTGTCAAACCATGTTCACATTGTAATATCTATGCCTCATAAACCAAATAAACCTGTACACACACACACACACACACACACACACACACACACACACACACACACACACACACACACACAAAACACATTTTACATCAGAAAAAAATATTTATGTATTTATTTTTTCCAAAAGCACATGATCTATGATGTCTGAATTGCATTCAGTTGGAAAACATGCATACCATATTTTACAGATCTTGTTTTATCAGTACAAAGCTGAATACAATTTATTTTTTAAAAATGACATCAACTACATTTTGATATTTTCATTATTATTTTCATGTGGTTTGTCCCCTGATCAAGCGAAAACATTTAAATTAGTGTTGGGTTGATAGTCTTGATGTTTGAACTATTGCACAATCTATCATCTGCTTATGTAAAGCTTTTATTTATTTATTTATTTTTTTTCCCAAGCACTGCACATTTTATTTTAACTTTTTATTTTATTTTATTTTATTTTTTTTTGATCAGCTAGTAAATTCCCAGCTATCAAGCAACTACTTATTTCAGAACTTTTAGAGAACATTCAAAAGTAACATTCCCAAAAAATATAAAATGGAATGTTCCCTTAATGTTTTAAATGTTCGGAAATTCAGAAATAATGTTTTCATAACTTAATGGGAATGTTAGCTAAACATTCTTTCAACATATTTTTGTTTGTTGGGTTCATAAAAGTCTCCACTGTACATACTGTGTTTCCTTATACATATTATTTACTCACTTTTTTAAAGGTTTTTGGCACAGAATAAATGCCTTTATAAAATCCGGATAGCGTGAGATTGTTTTGGCTTTATTTTCTACCTGGTTTCCTCCATGAAGCAACCAAAACGGAGCTTTAAATGCCTTTTTGTATTATTCATGACTTCATCTGCATATAAATCCCATGTACATGAACATCCAGATGTGCATTAATAAATACTAACCAGTATTAACAGACCTAGAAACACAAGAGAGGACACAAGCTGTATATAACATCTGTGCAGAGATTAAAACATCATCTAATATCATTGGATCTCTGGAAATACGTACATTGCACAAGTTTACCAATTGCTTTTCCATTCTTTCCTGCCAGGCATTTCACAACTACACAAGTTAGAGTCAAGTGCACATCACAGATTGCATGTTAATCATGTGAAAATGCATTTTCAGAGCACAATTTCTGCAATTTACACAATTTGCAAGGTGATGGCTCTTGGAAATCAAAATCTGCTCATAAGCTAGTCATCAACATAAGCAACGAAATAGTCACAGTTCCAAAAAACACAATCCAAGATCAAGGATTTACTGACTGATAGAATAAAAAGAAATCCTGCTTGTCATTAGTGACAGAATGACAGAAAATACAACCAAATGAAAAATACAGAAAAATATAATTGTTTTGTATTTGAATATATTTTAAAATAAGTGAGCATAAGAGATGTCTTTCAACATAAAAAACAATCTATTCCAGGCTTTTGGCTGCCAATGTACATTTGACATTCACTTTTATGCAAAGAAACTCACCGTGCATTTAAGATGCACATTTTAACAGTTCACAAATTCCTTGGGAATTGAACTCAAGATCTTGGTGTTGAATTTACTACAGGAATTTTTTAAAAAGGCGTACATTTTAAAAGGCTACAATGTCTACTACAAATAAAATTAATCCGTTACTTACACTTGTGTTTCACATAGTTTTGACAGGCAAGTTTCCACATTTATCACTCGCCTGTACAGGGTACTTCAGGTCTGTAGGCCACATGGGGAACATTTACACTTGTCACACTCATATTTTAATGACATTTTTGAGTTTTCTGAAAGTGTATGCCTTATGTGTCACAAACCCAGTTGAAGTGGGAGCAACAAACTGAATTTACATTTTTTCTCAAGTTCTTATGTCAGTTTCTCAACTACCCTTTGCGGCTATTTGCATTAATGTATTTGGCAGATGCTTTTACTGAAAGAAACATACACTGAATTGAAGTGTATATTTTCTTTTATCAGTTAATGAATTTTCAGTTTGCTAAAAAAAAAAAAAAAAAAAAAAGAACCCCTGAGCTTGGCATTTCTAGCACTATATGCTGTAATATTTGAACTGGAAAGCAAAAAGAGAAAAGTAGCTACTATTATTTACAACTGAATTTGTAATATTTACAGTTTGTGGATATTTTGGAAAACTTCATAAGTTCGCTTTTTTTTTGTGGGAAGTATTAATATTAAAGGTTTACTAATTTTACCAGATGTATGTATGTATGTATGTATGTATGTATGTATGTATGTATTTAGTGAATTGAATCAAAAAATTTTTTTTTTTAATTTACTTAATTTTCCATTTTTCCCCTTTTTTGATGTTGAGAAGAAAAACAATGAGAGAAATGTGTGAGCAGTTTCCAGGATGTTCAGAAATAATCCATGTAAATTAATAAATTAAGGATTTTCTCGTGAACTGTAAATCTAGGAGATACAGTGTTGTACAGGTACAGCATCAAATCTTGGGAAGCAGAAGTGCCTGAAATTGTTCATGATTTACTGGTCTCACAGAAAAATGAATCAAGGCTCAAATGCCCATTGCAACTTACTGTGTCTGAGCAGGACCAGCCCTCTGGCAGGTCTCCAGGTACAGATAGATTAATGGCAGAACCCTGTAAAGATCTATGGCCTTTGATTCGAAGTAGTTTATATTTACTGTTCATAAAGTGTTCAAAGTTAGACCCACTACCAATTTGTTTCAGAAGAACAGCAGTTACCTTTTACAGACAAAGGAGACCATGGGGATTTACAAATTGGCAGTAATTTTACATGGGGTTGGTTACAAAATTCTGTTAAAAGTATTATAATAACACCATATCTAGAATGCTGGAGTCTTCAGTATTTATCATGTACTCGCTCACACCATGTCTACACTGGCCCCAAATGGCCCAACACGACATGACAAAAGACGATAGAACCTATTATAATCAGTAATGCTGTCTACACTGGATGCGACGCGGTGTGACAACAACACAACAAATCCCTGACAGTAAACTGAAGCCTTGTTCTATTTATGACGTACTGACACTAAGTACAAATGATTTTTTACAGTCGCTTTGTCGCATCCAGTGTTGACAGACTTTTAACTGTTGCGATGCAAGAATGTCCATCTTTTATATTTACTTATATAAAATCAATATGTATTGATAGGTTTTAGAATTGATATACATGTACATGATATACATGTCTAAAAATGTAGATACATAAACATATTTGTTAGGGTTAGATATAAATGTTAATATATGTAATTGTTCCAGTTTCTTGCTTTGTATATGTTTTTACTTCATATGATAATATCATATACGGAAATGTATTATGTATATTATATTTGCATATGGGACAGGTCTACAGCCTCTGCAGAAGATATAATGTCTGGAACAGATATATCACTAGGTCCCTTGATCTTCTACTTTCCAGGATGAAGGATGGATAGAGGTTGACTTAAGATGATTGATTTGGCAGAGAATAGTAAGACTATGAGGCAAACATGTTATTGACAAAATTTGCACCTTATACTTTTTTTTTTTTTTTTTTTAATCTGTATTCACCCAACATACTAACTGAACTTAATCTTTTTAGTTCAATTAAAGCAGCCGCTTTGATGTTTTGAAAGTTGGAGGGCATGAGTTAGTAAATCTGAGCATTTGTTTGATTTAGTTCCATGGCAATGAAGGTCAGCCAAAAAATTGCTGAACAGGTTGGGTTCAGGTCTTGTGAGGGTGGTAGAGCAGCTGTTCAAAAGGAAAGAAACCGCTCTTTCATTGTAATTATATCATAACCACTGGAAAAATAACTATTGTTGTAGTTACTTAACTTATTTCAGATCCACTAATTTAATTGTATTACTTTGCTTTCTTTTAGAACTATTGGCAATGCAAAATAAATGCAAAATCCAAAAATACAAAACTTTTAAAACAGTACCTACTTTTAGTTTTATATTTACATAGATGTATTGAGCAAATAGAATTGCTCAAATTTAAATAACTTTGCTGATTTTATTTTATGGTTGTTTTAAAAGGAGATGAAATCAAATTCTTTTTCACACACAGAGACACACATATACCCTTGACGGCAAAAAGCTCCTATTTTTAATTTAGTTCAGCTGATACAGATCTGAGACATTCCTGATACATGGTTGATAGTGTAAGAGGAAGATAAACTCTCCGTGACCTATTTTACCTCTGCTAAAAACATAACAGCTGCATCTTTGGGCACTCTCAGTTGCTTTTAGTCTAGCTTCAAACTGAATCTTTTTTCATCCAGTTTTCTATTAGCTTGGCTTTGTCAAATGTTCATAAAAGATAATGAAGAAATCTGGTTGATCTGCTTTCACACCATAAGAGTGCTCTGTATATTTTGATTAATTATATTTGACTAAGAAAATGTATCTTTTTTCAACAAGATAAAGACATCATGAAAGTCAGATGTTATGATTATCAGCACAGTTTAGCCTCATTAGAGTAATTATGAATGCTTCGTTTGCATAAGATAAATCAGATATTGGCAGACTCTCGGATATTGAAATCGTAATAGGAAAATCTGTTGGTTTTTAATAGTAATTACAGCAATTACACAGATATTTTTTCCCTCAAATTGTATAGTGACATTTGTCATAGTTCAGATATTTGCAAAAACAGGGTGTTTTTTATTGACCTTCTCTCTCTAAATAGTCACTCACCCATCACATTAGAATGACTGCGAGAACAATTGCATAGAAGATTTAACTCGCCTGAAAGATGTCATTCACAGAGTGATTGAATTTGAATTGCAATTGCAGTTTGGTTAGAGCAGTGCAGTGAGCTGTCTCTGCTGTGATGAAGACTTGTGACGTGCCGTGTGTTTTTGAATGGGACACGTCACTGCTGGCCTTTCTCTCCCACTGCCTTCTGCCACTTTGACCTTTCAGACCAGGACAGCTGACAGACTGCTACATCTTATTCCTCTCTTTTTCCTCTCCTCTACGTAATGAAGAGGTAATTACCCTTCAACTTGTTGCCTTCACAAAGCTACACAAACGAGGAGACAGAGAGCGAGAGAGAGAGAGGGAGAGAGAGAATATGAAAGGAATATAGAAAACATAATTTGCTGTTGCTCAGTACAAAACAAACGTTTCTTCAACCTGCATCAGTTGAGTTATTTTTAATGAATGATGAGTATGTTTTTGTTCATGGGTATTTGAAGTGGTGAGTCAGCAAACTGCAAATTCATGTAGTCATGTTCTCAGTTATACCCCTCTATCTGAAGAGCATAAAAAGCCCCTGTATTAACTTGTAGCCTGGAGTTTTATTTATTTATTTTATTTATTTATTTATTTATTTTTTGGCTGGGTACTTTGTTTTTGTGGTGTTCATGCAGTTTTAGTCTTATTATAAATTCAAAATTATTATTTCTGTTTGATTTTTCTCAGCCTCTTCAATGTTTTATTACTATTATTTTTATAATTTTTTAAATTTAATTATTTATTTACAGTTTTTTTTTTTTTGCATAATTAATTTCAGAGGTAGTTTTATCAGTTTTTACATCTTAACATTTTTACTTTTTAGGTTGAATAATGTTACTTTTTACTCCAATACATTATAAAATGTGTTATTTTAAACAATTCTGAAATCAAGGAATAAACAAGACTGATTTATGGATAATAGTGTGATTCGTGAACGTGTGATTCTTTTAAATTGATTAATTTCACTGGACCGAATGTCAAAACAATTTGTTCACGACTAGAACTGATCTGCTCGCAGCAGGTTTCGGGTAAACAACTCACTGATTCTCGGTTGGCGCATGTCCTATTTTGATTCGTGAGTGAATTTAGCTTTCAACCTTGACTGGAAATGAGCCACAGTCCAGAAGTAATATGATCTTTGGTGTGCGAGTGTTAGGTGAATTTGACTGGAACTAGAAGTAAGTTACTAAAGTAGTAATTTGATCATAGTAGCTATGCAATGGAACATGTTCGGAGCTTTTCGAATGGCACAGTCTCTTTGTAAATACATATACTAAATTATTTTCGTTTTAATAATTATAATAGCCTATTATTATAATTACGGAAGGTATGCATAGTGTGGAAGTCTTTTAAAATTGTTTATTGTAATTGGAAATCATATTAGATTGTTTATTAGCTAAACCATTGCAGCTGTAAAACGGCAATATTTGTTTTGTTGTTTAAAAGTTGTTTATGCTTCATATATATATATATATATATATATATATATTTAATTTGAAACTTCCTGTATGAGTTACTAGATGTGCACCTCTAAGTGAAGTTAAAGTTAAATGTGATGACTGGTCAGGTGGTCATGCAAAATAAACAACACAGGCTCATTGTAAAAACGTACCTGTGGTGACATTTCTACATAATAATATTGCGCTGCTTGTTGGATGTTTTGCAACACTTTCAGAGTGAAATGTTCAGTGATTGGTGTTAAAAGTGAGGTCAGTTTTGTCTGAAATAGATAAACGTGAATCTGGCAATGTTATCTTAAACTAGGTGTTGTGTGTTTTGCAGCAGTTTAGAATTGAAAAGTCTGGTGATTGGTGCTAAAGGGTTAATACATTATTGCATTTGAAAATAATGTAAGTCTACCACCTACACTAAACTCTATGCTTAATCAGTTAGCAAATGTGAGATAAAAAGCTCATTTGCTAAAACAACTATGCTATTTTCGCTTGCTTTACCAGGTGAGCTAGCGAGCAAGTTTAATATGACAGAAAAGCCATACACAAGGAGCTGGTTATGTGATGCACCACAACGTCAAAATGTATTAGTTAACAAAGTGTTTTAAGTGTTTTGATGTCATAACAGTATTCTGCAAGGAAATGTGCAAAAATAAGTCTTATTAATTAATAATTTTCCCTGTAATCATAATTTATGTGATGAGGAATACAAGTGGCATTTTACTGCCTCTTGTGTTCATTTTAGCTGGAAACTGTAGTGAATTGTAGGTTAAATTTTGGAGTTTTGCAAAAATATAGAGGCACGTGTTTTGAATGAGACTAGTTTGCAGATTTTATTTACCTAGGCTACTGGCATGATTGGGGGGTTCTTAGTCTTATATCATGTGAGTGTAAATTTTAATTAACTGTTGATGTTTTTGGAAGTAAAACTTTTTAATGAGGAAAAGTGATGGCAAGGAAACGTCTCAGGTTACTTGATTGTAACCCTGTTCCCTGAAAAAGCGGGAACGAGATGCGTTTCAATAACGCTGATGAGAACATTTTGTTCGACTGGTTGTGAAGCACGTGTGTCAAACACGCCAAGAATTGGCTTAAATAACCTCGGTGGGTGACGTCATTGATTACGTGCACCTGCAGGTTATAAATAGATGTGAGGCGTAGACATCTTCAGGTTAAACCTTTGTCTGAAGAGACGTCCAGGCACGCCTACAGTGCGGCATTGAGGCGCAGCATCTCGTTCCCGCTTTTTCAGGGAACAGGGATACAGTCAAGTAACCCGAGACGTTCCCTATCAAAAGCTACTCTCGATGCTGCGTTTCAATAGCGCTGATGGGAACGAGAATACCAACGCCGCCGCACTGGAAGTGTCTGGACCCCCCAAGGTTGTGTAGTGTGTGCGCACAAACATTGAAGAGGTCTCAGACATGACTCTGGGATGTTGACTCAAGGACATGCGAGCCCGGAGTAGCATGGACATCCAAACTATCGAGTCTGACAAATGTGTGCGGAGAGGACCAGCCTGCCGCATCACACACTTGATGCAAGGGGACACCTCTTGCCAGAGCCTTAGCATAGGTGATAGATGCAACTCACCTGGTTGAATGAGCCCTAACTCCTAGAGGTGAAGCTTGACCACGCGCCTCGTAGGCTAGGGCAATAGCATCCCTCATCCGATGTGACATTGTTTGTCTAGTGGCAGCCATAGCATATGAAAAGCTGCTCCGCCTTACACCACTGGCTAATGCGGTGGATGTAAATCTGAAGAGCATGTACTGGACACAGTAAATGAAGTCCTTCTTGCTCCGGTGTCATGAACGGTGGAGGTCAAGAATGACCGGAAAAAAATAGGGTGAGAATGCAAAATAGCTCGACCAGCCCAGGGGCAAAGTCTAAGCAGGATGACAAGACTGACAGAGCCTGCAAATCCCCAATTCTCTTCAGAGAAGTAATAGCCATGAGAAAAAAAAACATCTTTAGAGTCAGAAACCTGGCAGGCGCTGACTCTAGTGGTTCAAAATGGGGTCCCAACCAGACCCTTTGGGCACTGAGGCCAAGTCCGACGAAGGGACTGTCGCTCCGGTGGGCGGCCTCGACCGCTGAGTTCCATGTATGAAGCGGGCAAATAGAGGGTGCTTTCCCACAGAAACACCATCAATCAGAACACGGCAAGCCGAAATGGCGGCCACATAGACTGTAAAAGTACCAGGACATATGCCTGAGGACAATTTCTCTTGCAGAAACTCCAGCACTGAAACAACCTGGCAGTGAACTGGGTCTGCATGGTGTGTCATACACCAACTTCCAAAAAGCACCATCTGAGGGCATAACTTCTTCTAGTGGAAGGAGTCCTAACAATCAGAATAGTCTGTAGTACATCTGCTGGAAACCCAGCATCTCTTGCGGTCCCCCTCAGGGGCCAGAGATGAAAGGTTCCAGAACTCAGGCCGGGATGAAAAACGGTCCCCTGTGCCTGAGATAGAAGAACTCTCCTGACCAGAATTGCCCACAGCGAGCCGTCAAGGAGGGATATTAGATCTGAGAGCCACACTCTGGTCGTTCAACGGGGCGCTATCAGTCAGAGGTTGACATATCTCGTTGACATTCCTTGGCCAGGACTCCTGGGAGCAGAGCGGTCGGGAAGAACGTGAGAGAGAGGGGTGGTTCGCACGCCCCTCGTCTCTCAGCTAGCTCGACATGCGAGCCTCACAATCGCAACGAGGACGCAGAGGATCGTCCCTTCCTGAAAGAAAGCGAGCCTCGAGTGGAGCACTCCGATCAAAGTGATTACAGTGCTTTCACTCAGCGTCCTCAAGGGCAGCAACAGCATGCTCCAAATTCGGACAGTGAAACTGCTCCCACGTTCATATGCCCCAGAATGTAAATCGCCTTGATGGACTAGAACTTGTCCCACATACAAAGCAGAACCTGCTGTGCTAGCCTGTTCTGGCGGCACAGATGCAGTTTGCCCTGGCGGCCTATGTAAGTGACTACCACAGTCTTGTCCCCCGCACTAGGACATGGTAGCCCCTGCTGGAGGATGTATTTCAGGGCCCAAAATACAGCCATCATTCCGAGGCAATTGATGTGCCAATCGAGAAGATGACCTCTCCAGATCCCTTGGGCTGGACGATCACCCAAGACCGCACCACAGCCGGTGAGGGAAGCGTCTGTCGTTAGCATCTTGCGACGACAACACGTGCCTAGAGTGGGACCCAAAGTCAAAAACCGGGGTCTGAACCACATAGAAAGTGTATGAGGCCCTAGCGCGTAACCCTTATATGCCTCTGGGGATTGGCCCTTAGATTAAATCCCCTGGCTCTGAGCCACAACTGTAATGGTCTCATGTGCAAGACGTCCAAATGTTTCACGTGGATGCAGTCGCCATGAGACCTAGAACTTTCTGAAAGTAACTTTCTGGCCTAGCCTGAAATCTTTCAGGGTGTTTAGAATGGATTCGATATGTATAGGAGACAGCTGTGCCCACATTATGATAGAATCCTGTTAACCCCTAAATACATTGTCCCCTGGGCAAGAGAGAAAACGCTTTCCTTGGCATTGAGTCTCAATCCCAATGTCAAAACGCATGCTCTTAAGACTGGGCCAAATCAGCCAGTCGCCGATGCTAAAGCTGCATCGATGCATTTTGCATATGTGCGGGGTGATAAGGCTAGGCCAAAAGGAAGAACCCGATACTGGTAAGCTTTACCCCCAAAAGCAAACCTCAGGAACTTCCTGCGTTGTGGCAAAATTTCTAAATGAATGTTTGCATCCTTGAGATCATTGTTGATAACCAATCCCCTGATTGGATCAGAGAAAAACAATCATAGACTGTCAGCACTTTGAACTTGTACGTTCTTAGAAAGTGGTTCAGCCCGCAAAGATCTAGACTGGACGCAACCCCCCATCATTTCTGGGAACCAGAAAGTATTGGCTATAGCAGCTCGACTTTCTAGGAGGGGAGATGTTCTACGACCTCCTTGTCCAGCAGAGCTTGCATTTCCTGTGTCAACGAATACGCTTGTTCTGGTTTCACGGTAGTGGAGACAACGCCATTGAAACGCGAAGGATGATACGCAAACCGTATCCTCAAGCCCTCTTGTGGAGTCCTAACGACCCAAGGAGAGATTATTTGGCAGTAGCTTCCACGCTGGCAAATTCTCTGAAAGGGGTGACACTTTATTTTGCTGGGGGAAATGTTAAATATTTGGTGTCCAGAAACACGGCAGGAAACAACCAAACATGTAACATATCACTGGAGATTGCTGACCCCAGAAACATCAGTGGTGGTGGAAGTTGTACAGCGATCCCCTAAGGGTGCCAGAAAGGAGCCCTTACTCTCCTCATTGGAGTTTTCCATGGCCCTCCCCGAGGGGACACACCCATTGTCCTGGGCACAGCCTCAGGACTTCCTTCTGGTCGTAAAGACCGTTTTTAGGTCCGGCTCCCTCTTGGCTGTTGAGTGCTACGAGCTTTTCCCCAGTCTTTATGAGGGGGCGTATGGCTCACGCACTCTCTTTTGGGCTTCTTGCCTCAGAGGAGCTGGGCCGTGTTGGGACTGGGTGGCCGACAGCCCCGACACTAGAGCACGGTGGGGGAAAAACTTATTGAAAGCTTTCTCGAGCTTCCTTGTCTCCCTGCGCTCAGATCTTTACGAACGTCAGTCTGATATGCCTGCAGAACTGCCGTGGTGTGCAGGGCAGCACCAGGATGACCTGCTGAATGAAACGCTCTCCCTACAAGTGTAGAAGTTGCTCTACATGGCTTGGTAGGGAGTGTTGACATTTAGAGTGATGATGCACCCCCAGGGGAGAGATAGCACGCTAGCGTCTCTTCCACCTGTGGTGTCATCATGTAGCCCTGTGCCTTTGAATCCACAATAATCGAAAAATTCAAGGTTGAGGCACAAAAAACACAGGACAAATACGGCTTACTCCATGAATAAGTTCTCTCATCATGGAGGTCACCAAAGAAGGGGAGAGACCATCGCTGAGGTCCCTCCCCCAGACCACCTGACAGAAAACTGTCATCTAGTTTGGAGCGTCTAGGGGTCTACTGCTCTTGTGGCCAATCCAGCTTTAATCTGTTCACACTGCACGAGTAATCACCTCGAGTAACTCCTCATTCGTTTACAATCGCGGGAGGAGCGCTCGTGAGGCGGCGCTCTCAATTTCCATAACTACAGAATCAAAAGTTGGAGCATTCCCTGCCCGATCCGAAGAAATGCCGGGGCACGCTTTGGAAGCGGGCGCGAAAAACCCCCGATCTGGCGAGAGCACGAGAGAAAGGGGAGGACCCGCCTCTCGAGCCTCAGCCAGATCAAAGTGCGATCTTAACGGGGGCGCAGCGGCTCGTTCTTTGTAAAAGAAGGCGAGCCGAACACAAAGCACGCGGATAGGAAGTGAATCACAGTGCTCACAGTCGCCGCCCTCGAACGCAAGAGCAGCATGCTCTTACCCCAAACACTCAAAACAAAACTCATGCTAGTCACCTTCAGAGATGAGCCGTAACAAGGAGGGACGCATCTCTTGCGGATTAACTCGACAAGCTTAACTTTCACTTTACAATGATACTGCTTTCAGCGTGACACACACACACACACACACACACACAAAATGCGGTCTCTGAAGACAAAGAAACCTGAAGATGTGTACGTCTCACGTCTATTTATAACCTGCAGGTGCACGTAATCAATGACGTCACCCACCGAGGTTATTTAAGCCAATTCTTGGCGTGTTTGACACACGTGCTTCACGTGCTTTCAAGAATGTTCTCATCAGTTATTGAAACGCAGCATCGAGAGTAGCTTTTGATAGGGAACCAGGTTTTAACATCCAAAAAAAAAAAAAAAAAAAAGTGATGTTTTATTTGATTGTTTCATAAGTTTATTTCTTTTACTTTTGTGAGAATAGCTTATCCCTCTGGAACCTTTAAGTTTTGCTCATCATCTGCAGCAGTTTTGTGAAATAAAAAAAATAAATAAATCACCTTTACACCACATATCACCTTTAATGCACTTAAAAAAGGTGATATTGTGTTTTATAAGTTTATTTCTTTCTCCTACTTTTTGGACAATAACTTGTCCCTCTGGAATATTTAAGATTCTCTTTTCTCATCATCATCATCATCATCAGCAGCAGCAGAAGCAGTTTTGTCTGGTGTTCCAAAAGTTATTACCTAATTTTCTCTGTCTTTACATTATGAATGAAATGATCTGCTATAGCGCACCTTTCTGAGCCCTGGCAGCAGCTGTTAGCTTGTCACCAGAGCACAGCTGCTGGGTGGAGGCCGGCTGGTGGACCACTGACGAGCAGTGTATCTATGTGCCCCGTCAAGACAACAGTATGCTAAGTGCTGGTTTGTTGGCGGAGCTCAAAGATCCAAACAGACAGCGAACGTCTCTCTCTGTTACCACACTTTGTGTTGACGTGGCAGTTTGCGAAGAGGCCTGTCTTAAAGAGAGAAAGAAAAAAGAAGAATAAAAAGTGTTAGGAGACAAACAGGCTCTTTTATGGAAAAGCATACCAATGACCCACATTCATGTATTAAAAGCTATGTGTTCAGGTAGCCCAATCTCTTGGCACTGCATTTCTATAGCATGATTTCATGCTTCCATTTGGCATGCTCTTTATAAACAAATTCAAATTTTCATGCATCTGATGCACAAAATTCACGCATTGACTTTGATTGATTCCCTTGGCATAGTATGCCAAATATTGGTCTTTTGGATGTTTAAAGGGGTCATATGACGTTGCTAAAAAGAACGTTATATTGTGTATTGGTGTAATGCAATGTGTTTATGCGTTTTAAGGTTCAAAAAACACATTATTTTCCACATACTGTACATTATTGTTGCTCCTCTAAGCCCCGCCTTTCTGTAACATGCCGATTTTTACAAAGCTCATCATTCTGAGAAGCGAGGCGTGCTCTGATTGGCCAGCTATCCAGTGCGTTGTGATTGGCCGAATACCTCAAGCGTGAGACGGAAATGTTACACCCCTTACCGTATTGTGATGCCCTGTCCCGGCGCAACGACACAAAAACAAAAGAAAAAACCCATTACAAACGAGACATTTGTTGCATCCAGTGGAGACATAATTACTGATTATAATGACTTATACTGTCTTTTTACGCGTCACGTTGCATCGCACCGCGTAAACATTACCATGTCTACATTTGTGATTGTAGAAACGACAAACATCAAGCGCTACTCTACACAGCTCAAAATTCGTTTGAATAGTCAGCGGCAAATTCTTTAAATATGAAAACATACTTACAGGCTGTGAGTCAGAAGCGCCAGACTGTCCTTGCAAAGTTGGAATTGCCCCACTTTATAGAAACAGTCTTTGAGCACAGCTGGCCGGCTACTCCCAGGTTCAGGAAATAGTCCTCCGTTAAATGCAATGCACACACTCGAATATTTGGGTTGTACTGTTCTGGGTCAGTGTTGTAAATACAACTTAACCACTGATTTCTAGTTGTGTCCTCTTTTGGAAGCCCAAAGAAAGTAGTTTCACTTTCACAATGAAACACAGCGTCTCCAGGACATGGCGCCGGCGGCAGCAACAACACTACATCGAGACTAAAAGTCCCGCCTTCTTTCTTGCGTGTACGTTTGGGCAGTGTTTTGCAAATCTCCCCACACCGTGACGTAGACATGTGGGGGCGTGTTTGAATGAGCCATTTTAGGGGGGCATGGTCGAGTCTTAATTTTTATAAAGAATATCTCTTTGGTTTTGAGACTTTAGTCTTTTCAACTTCAGGGATCTTATCTATGCACAAACAGCTTGTAACACTCCAAAGAGGAAGGAAAACTTCAAATCGCATCATATGACCCTTTTAAAATTAAATCATGTTAATGTTAGGTGTAGTGTAGACAAAAAGGAAAAAAAAAAAAAATGCTGAGTTGATTTAAAATGTATTGGTTGGTTGATCCCACAATCCTTTAGTGATGCTTCTTTTCCTAAGCCCAAACCAAATCTTAAACCTAACCATAACATATTTTAGTTTTACTTTAAAGGAAAATTTGCTAAAAATATACTCACCCTTAACCCATCTTAAGTGTAGATAAGTGAACTATAATCCTACATCTATAATCCCCCCCCCCATGTCCCATTTGAAATGTTGAATATGACAAAAAATACATGTGTTAATTTAGCAGATGTTTCTGTTCAAAGTGACAAATGAGAAATAAATCATTTGAAAATATTTGCATTGACTTAATGTTAAAAGTTTTATTTAAAAACATTGTGTCTTTTATTTCAGCATTAGATTTGTCTTTTTTTTTTTGTTAAGTAATGGAAACAGTTTGAAAAACATTGAAAAATCAATATTCAGTGGTAGGTTCAATAACGAAAACTTACTCTGTTAGCTGAAAAATGTGACATAAAAAGAATAAATAAAACATTGATATGTTTTGCAGGATAAATAAGGAAAAGGGAATAAATAAAGAATAGACACCCAAAAATAAATCAGTTTCTATTAATTACTGATGCCTATCTGGACCTTTTTTTTTTTTTTTTTTTGTCTCTGTAACAAAAAAAAAAAAAAAAAAGAAAAAAAGAAAAATTGGATGGATGAGGTCTTGATTATGACTGCCTTGCACTAAAGAGCACATAAACTTATCTCATATGACTTATCGCTTTTGAAACCCTCCTTTGGTAATCTTGCCCTCCTTTTAAAAGCTGTTCCCACTCATTTCTTCATCCGTTTCTTTACTTAAGTGAGGTGCAGCAAATGCAATCGACACCAGAACTAACTGGGCACAAACTTCATTGGTTCCCATGTGTATTGTCAACATGCCAGTTTTCAGTGTGTGAAAGTGAACAAGATTTGTGAACTGGTTTCGTCTCTGACTTAACCCGTATAAAACAGCGGCACCCTCTGGGGTCCCACACTCTGAAAACCGCTGAATTAAGATGTCATAGAGATACACACACACACACACACACACACACACACACACACATACATCAGTGCTCTCCACTTAATGCACCCACATGATGTGGAGCTCCCAACAGGCTGAAGAAAGTGGGTGGAGAAGATTCATTTTATGTCTCATCCACACTGGAACCCAGGCAGGAATTTTTAATCAGCTAATTAATGTTTACGAATGGTGTGTTTTGAAAATCACATTGCCTTAATAACATCTGAACAGAGTTCACTGATATTTTTATTCATATTGGTAATGGCGGAACACTTTTAGCTCATCTTAAGTTATCAAATGGCAACACGTTACGCTTGTTAGGGATTATTAGGCATGTTTGACATATACTCCATATGTTGTGTGGGAGTTTCAGTCAGGTGGATTTTGCTGATTATACCTCTATGAGTCGGTTGTAAACAGGGGAAATGTTGTGTGCCGCCTGTTTCTGACAGGTGAAGACTTAATCATTTTGTTGTCAGGCCCTTTACAGCATTTTTGTTGGAGACTGGCAGAATTTCACTGATAACTGTGTACTAATTACCTATTTAATTTGAATCATGAGTAGCCCATTGCTGCCTGTATAGGAACACAAGTGCATATTTATAACACTTGACTGGGCAGGAAGAATGAATTGGTGAAAGGGGAGAGGTGAAAGAATAAGGTAGATGGAGAGAGAGCTGATCCAAAGAAAAAACAGATTCAGGTGTTTTTGCTTGTGTTTGTTCCAGGTGAATTCATGAATATTTAAAGTTCAGTAGCATTTTCTTTCTCTCTACAATCAATCTACCCAGAATCCCCTCTTGCTGCCCATGAGTGTCCGTCCTGTCAGAGTTTAGTGTGAATAACTGTGCACTCACTATCCCTTGAGAACATGCACAGCTGTGCCTACAATATGTGTGTGTGTGTTTATGTGCAGGGGAGAACAATTAATGAAACAGCAAAAATCATTTAGGCAGCAGAAATTATAATTGTGTTTGTATGTATGTGTGTCATATATATATATATATATATATATATACATACATACATACACTTTTTTGCTGGGATTGGTTAAACAATGATGCAACATTTATATATATATATATATATATATATATACAGGTGCATCTCAATAAATTAGAATGTTGTGGAAAAGTTCATTTATTTCAGTAATTCAACTCAAATTGTGAAACTCGTCTATTAAATAAATTCAGTGCACACAGACTGAAGTAGTTTAAGTCTTTGGTTCTTTTAATTGTGATGATTTTGGCTCACATTTAACAAAAACCCACCAATTCACTATCTCAACAAAATTAGAATACTTCATAAGACCAAAAAAAAAAAACATTTTTAGTTAATTGTTGGGCCTTCTGGAAAATATGTTCATTTACTGTATATGTACTCAATACTTGGTAGGGGCTCCTTTTGCTTTAATAACTGCCTCAATTCGGCGTGGCATGGAGGTGATCAGTTTGTGGCACAGCTGAGGTGGTATAGAAGCCCAGGTTTCTTTGACAGTGGCCTTCAGCTCATCTGCATTTTTTGGTCTCTTGTTTCTCATTTTCCTCTTGACTCTCGATTCTCTATGGGGTTCAGGTCTGGTGAGTTTGCTGGCCAGTCAAGCACACCAACACGATGGTCATTTAACCAACTTTTGGTGCTTTTGGCAGTGTGGGCAGGTGCCAAATCCTGCTGGAAAATGAAATCAGCATCTTTGAAAAGCTGGTCAGCAGAAGGAAGCATGAAGTGCTCCAAAATTTCTTGGTAAACGGGTGCAGTGACTTTGGTTTTCAAAAAACAAAATGGACCAACACCAGCAGATGACATTGCACCCCAAATCATCACAGACTGTGGAAACTTAACACTGGACTTCAAGCAACTTGGGCTATGACCTTCTCCACCCTTCCTCCAGACTCTAGGACCTTGGTTTCCAAATGAAATACAAAACTTGCTCTCATCTGAAAAGAGGACTTTGGACCACTGGGCAACAGTCCAGTTCTTCTTCTCCTTAGCCCAGGTAAGACGCCTCTGACATTGTCTGTGGTTCAGGAGTGGCTTAACAAGAGGAATACGACAACTGTAGCCAAATTCCTTGACACGTCTGTGTGTGGTGGTTCTTGATGCCTTGACCCCAGCCTCAGTCCATTCCTTGTGAAGTTCACCCAAATTCTTGAATCGATTTTGCTTGACAATCCTCATAAGGCTGCGGTTCTCTCGGTTGGTTGTGCATCTTTTTCTTCCACACTTTTTCCTTCCACTCAACTTTCTGGTAACATGCTTGGATACAGCACTCTGTGAACAGCCAGCTTCTTTGGCAATGAATGTTTGTGGCTTACCCTCCTTGTGAAGGGTGTCAATGATTGTCTTCTGGATAACTGTCAGATCAGCAGTCTTCCCCATGATTGTGTAGCCTAGTGAACCAAACTGAGAGACCATTTTGAAGGCTCAGGAAACCTTTGCAGGTATTTTGAGTTGATTAGCTGATTGGCATGTCACCATATTCTAATTTTGTTGAGATAGTGAATTGGTGGGTTTTTGTTAAATGTGAGCCAAAATCATCACAGTTAAAAGAACCAAAGAGTTTCACAATTTGAGTTGAATTACTGAAACAAATGAACTTTTCCACGACATTCTAATTTATTGAGATGCACCTGTGTGTGTATATATATATATATATATATATATATATATATATAATATTTTTAAAATTTTTATTTTGCTGTTTAAACAAATATAGGAACTATCACAAGCTGTGGCTTTTCTGCACAACTATTTGTGTCCTATCTATGCACCTGCCTGCAGCCATACACAGGTGTGTGAGAAGTATTTATTTTGATATGTTAATGGCCAGATGTTACATTATTTGATTAATTAAACCATGCATCTGTGTAATAATATGGATATTTTTTTTTGTTGTCATATGAGTACATATATATATATATTTCACTATTTTGTGATTATGTCAGTAAGAATTACTTAATTGAAAAGCATATTGAGGTGTGAGATTAAAACACATTCCTTTGCTTTGTAATAATTTGACTTTATTCTTTCGTAGCTTATTGAAGTCTTTAATAAGCTGTCTAGTGCTGCATTGGTCTGCACTCACATTAAATTCTAAATGATGTGTTTTGAATTTTTATTCATTGCTGATCAATGGACTACATTCGAATTCACATACTTTCAGATTATGTACTGAATCTGATGAAGAACTTCTTCTTGACCGTTGATGTATATGTTCTGGAGATATGCAGGTATGCAGATGCATTCTTGGACATACACTCTTAAAAATAAATGAAAAATCTGTGGAATCTGTGCACAAAAGGTTCTTTATAGTGGAAAAAGATTCTTAAGAGTTAAAATGTTTAAAATGTTTTTCATTTAAAATGTTGTTCACTTAAAAGGTTCTTTGAAGAACCAAAAATGGTTCTTCCATCGCATCACTTCAAAAACCTCCCTTTGGAACCCTTATTTTTAAGAATGTACTACATTCACCATGATGCCATTGTCCTTTGATTGATATGTTATTTGACTGAACAACAATTTTAACAGTTTATGCCAGTTTTGTTAAACAAGTAATTTAATCATGAAGAACTATTGTGGTACCTATAGTACTTTTAATATTCAACCTTTTGTTTCTGCTATCTCATGGCATAGCTAAGTGTCCACTGGTTTCACACTTCAGAATCTCAACAGATGCAGTAGGTCAACCGGGTGTTATTTGCCTACTGTATCATGAATACTGAGTACTACTTGTTTGATGTACTGCTTTTTGCATTCTGTGCAGCAGGAAGTATGCATATTTGAACGGAGAGATGTGTGGAGATGGTGTGGGAGCTTGTTTATGAATGTTTAAGTGTTTATATGTTCATATATGCGCGAAAATTGAAGCTGGACTGATAAGATGATCTCATATTTGAATATCTGGCTGTATGACACATGGTTTATTTCTGGGCTGCTGGGCGGGCATTTGTCTGAGGGAAGGCTTCAATACCTACACATTCTTTTCTGAGGCAGTCTTGTTTTTCATCATAAATCAGAATTCAGTTCCTAACTTGCTGCTTCACAAAAATGTAGAAAATCAGTCTCCACTCCTCCACCGACTGCCTCTCTATCAACTCACACTCTCCAATCTGTTTATGCCCACAAGGCATGTTCAGCACTTGAACAAAAACACACACTCAGACAAACGGACTCTGTAGGTAAGGCCTCCATGTTAATTGAGGTGAGTCTTTATATTTCACTCTGGATTGCATGTCATCTAGCAGCAGACACAATACTATTCTATTCATTTCTGTTCGAGACATCTCCCTCTCTGTGAGAAACACACAGGAAGGTGTTTGTAGGTGTGTGTGGTTTTTATTTTCTTGACCTCTCTGATACTATAGGAGGAGGATGATATAGAAATAACCGGTGTACAAGCTGCACTGAATTTAAAATATCTATACTACATTAAATATCTAGACCAGGGTGTCCAGTGCTGCTCCTGGAAGACCACTATCCTGCAGAGTTTAGCTCCAGTCCTAATTAAACACACATGAACCAGCTAATCAAGGTCTTTAGGATTACTAGGCTGTGTCTGAAAGCTGAAACATGCAGCATACATAGGTAGGGACATCCGAATCCAATGTTTGTGTTATATCCTGTCTGCTGAGATACCTTCATCTGATGGATTTTTGAAAGCAGCATACATATATCCTTTGAGGCCTATGGTATCCCACAATCCGGTGCTTTCGGTTCAAGGACAGTTGAGCTAAAAAAATAAAATGATGTCAGAAAGTTGTGTCTGGTGGTCAGTTGTTGTGTAAATGTATGTTTTTGACCAACTTTTTCCATTTCATTTCTAGAGAGGAATTAATATTGTGGTTATTAAAAATTTGCTTAGTTAGCCTATTACCAAAGCTCTCTTTGTTTAGTTGTAGATTATTAGACCGCTATGCTGCCTCAGAAGCCTGTCCGAAATCAGTTTCAGGAGGTACCTTCATATGCAAATGCTGCCTGCGAAGTCACCGAGGCAACAATTTAGCTGCCTAAGCTTTTGGACACAGCCCTAGAAACTTCCAGGCAAGTGTGTAGGTGCAGGTTGGAACTAAACTCTGCAGGTTATTGGCCCACAAGGATTGGAAAATATCTACATGTACACTAAAAGCAGATGAGTTAAAAGGATAGTTCATGTTCATTATTTTGTTCATGTTGTTCCAAATCCAGAAGCTGTTGGTTGCAACACAGAAATGATGTACAAGTATTTATGTATGTATGTATGTATGTATTTATGTATTTATTTATTTATTTATTTACTATTTGATGTATGTTTCAATAAATCTAATTCTGTTTGGAATCTCTAGAGGCAACTTCTCAAATACAACTTTTTATGTCAGGCACTATTTAAATGATTATTCTCATCAGAACATAATTATTTTATCATTAGAAAGCTGAGACTTTATTTTCCATTCAGATCATTAAGTGTTTGTGGGTAAAAGCAGCAATAGTGTAGGTCACAAATTTAATCAATAAAACTGTGATATATTACACTAACACTAAGTCACTAACACAGAAGCTGTATAATATCGTGTGGGGGTATACAAGCCAACATTTAAGTCATTATTCACTGATAAGCTTGTATTAAAGCTGTTTTTACTATCAACTTTTTCTTCCGTTTGTTTCATAGAAGCAAGTCATACAGGTTTGAATTGGAATGAGGGAGAGTAAATAATAAGAAAATCTGTGAAAATAATATTCTTTTAATGTGAAAGACAAGGACATGGATCTGTCCATTTATACAATGATTTATAAGCTAGCATTGACACTGTAGCCATGGAAGATTTAAACCCTGGCAAAAGGAGTTTGTTTGTGTTTGCTTAGTTATTTTATTTTTTTTTTTCCTGACCACTGGGAAGCCTGATGAGCTGTATTGTGCTTTCAAATATGGGTACATTGAACTCTTTATTTTGGTGTATAATACAAGGACAAATAAATAACCATTTATATTTTATGAATGGAAAGGTCCTGCTATGGAGTTGCTAGGTTGTGTTTATTTACATTTAATATTTTATTTAATATTTATGGGCTTTTTGCCCTTATTATTGAGTCAGAAAAGCAGGCAGAAAAATGGGAATGGGACATGACACAGGCCAGACTCAAACCTGCATCCCTGTGAGCAAAACAACTGTTATGTATTGTGATCATGTGCACTACCCACTGTGCCACAGTTCAGACTAGGCTTGTTGTTGGTCATTTGATGTTTAGAGTTGGGATAACCAAGCTTGTTAATTTCCGTAGATTGTCAAGAAACCGTAGATTAATAAGAAACACCTACAGATAACAGAGCTGTCACACTCTGTCCCTGAAGCACCGTAGTTCTTGTAAGAACTGGGTTGAGGCTGCATTTACACATCAGCACAAGTTGTGCTCAAGGCAAAACCGGGTTTAGCGCTCCCCAACTGAAGGTGACATGACTGAACAATGGGGGGAAATTGAGTCAGGCAACAATGAGACAACAGATGGACAAAAAAAGTGTGCTGATGAATGAGAACTGCGCTCATTCTGAATGTCCCTGATGACTGACAGATAGGCAGGATGCATCCAGCAGAGATCAGATCTGATCTGTTTGATGCAGTAAAGCATCATCAGCATTTCAGCACTTCAAATATTCACTCTTTCAAATTTTTGAAACACACGTACACACATATAGAACAAAAAGGTCTTTTCCAAAACTTAGTGAGGAGCTGTCTTACTGTCAAAGTGACTGATATGAAATGCTTTACATAAACAGCATTTCTGCGCTACGGATAGTGAAGCACATTAGAGACCCAACTCAACAGTATAAAGTTTGAGTCCCAGTGGATGTAAGAACTGATAAGAAACTGCGTGTGTGTGTATGTATACATACACACGCGCACACACATTGCAATTTAAAAGTACTAGTACTAACATCTTTATATAATATATAATTTATTTATGTATAATTTATATATCTCTATATATTTTTTACTGACCCGAAACACACACACACATGGTAGTGTGTATCAGGGGCATTTCTCTGAGGAGGCAAGAAAATAGTCCACAGTATAAAAATAAAACAACTCAAATATTAATAATTGCAGCATTAAAAGTGCATAAATAAATATTTTTTTTTCTAAACTGGCACAGTCCAACAGCAATACGAGCAGTTAAAATTTAAGCAGGTGGCAGCATCTTTTATTTTTCCCATGAGCTCACTGATTTTTAACACCTGATAGAACACTGAAGCGCAACATTTGAGTTTTGTGCCTCCATTGCACAATGATTGGACTATTACATTGTTCACATCATAAATTCCGCCTCTTGTTTTTGTGTGTTATGCATCTGCAAAACGGTCTAAGTGAATACATAATGGTGTTAATTGGAAGACTAATTAAAAGACAAGTAAACAACTCACACATTTAGATATCACTGCTTCATGTCACGTCAAACTCAATGAAATCACCTGAAACGACTTGTAAACCCGAAGGTTTTTTTTTTTGGATAATGTAATTAATGATTATTTATTTAACCTAGAAATTGTGTCAACATTAAGTGTAACTGGAATATGAATTTACACTGGATTAAAAAATGTGGATTGCAATCTGTTTTATTTAGTTTTTTTTTTAAAACAAGACTATGTTTTGGTGGTGGTGTTACTGTTTAAAAACATGCAAACTGCCCAAAAATTGAGAATATGCGACCCAAAATTGTTCTCACACTTAATTGCATGTGCCATTAACAAGGCTTTACACTTTTTCTCTTACTGTACCTTCGCTAGCAAAACGAATATTCAGGAACAGAAACAACTGAATCATCTAGGCTTATTTTTATCCATACTGCACACACGCATTGTAAGCAGATGTTCACACACAGAAACAATAGTCTGCTTCCTGAACATCCCAAAAATACTAGCAGAAGCTACTGGCTAGCAGAAGCTACTGGCTTCCAACAACTGCAGTCACCGATACTTTATTGAACCACACCAGAAGAAGAAGACAGGCCCATCCATCTAGAGCTTCAGTATCCATGGCCAAGGGTCAGGGGACTCCTCCTACTCAATTAGTGTGTTGCAGATGGAGAAGCTGTATTCAGCATAACGTATGATTAATAGTTTATTGAACACAGCTTGCAATTAAGCCACACTTGAATGAATCCCATTTATGCAGCCTGTTATTAACCTTTTCACTCATGTTTAATATCTCCTTTATTAAATATTACAAAATGATTTTTTTTTCTTTTTTTTTTTGATTTTATAGGGGTTTTAACAGTAGGTGAGGAAACCTACTCCTGCAAACATCTTGTGCAGATTTTAATTAGAGTTGGGTTTTTTTTCTACCGTGATGGTACCCCATAATTAACAGAATTAATAATCTGATGCGATGAATCTTTGTAAACAGCTGGTTTTCAAAAACTTCACTTTTATCTCTATCACTAAATCCATCCGCCCGCCAATCATTCATCCATCCACGCCTCTGTCCCTCCATACATCACACAGTGTTGTTTTGGTATAGTTGTTTTCCTATCTTTTTTTTTTTTTTTTTTGTCAGTGTTCCTTTTTGTTTATCTCTCATTCGACACCAGTAACAACTTACTGACTATCTTGTGCTCTCTTTTTCCTATATATACAGTCTGATTTACTTCTGCCATGAGAACTTTCTTTAGCCGTCTTCAACCCCAGCACCACCTGTCTAGATCTGTAATGGCAGGTTCTCCCTACTTTACTGTCGGATGATGTGTCCCTCAAACAAATTATGTAGCCTACATAATGTACAAAGTAAGTACATTCATGTTCATATAATAAATTCTAAATATAATACCAATTGGAGTTTTACTAAAAGATTAAAAAATTATAAGTTTTCGGTGAAAAACAAATTTGCTATATTGGGAAAGGATAATTCTACTCTGGACAAGAGCAGCATGACACGACAAAAGACAGCAGAACCTAATAATCAGTTATGTCTCATTTAGCAGACACTTTTATCCAAAGCGATAAGTAGGAGAGCATTTAACACACACTGAATCCGTGACAAGGTTCTTAACGGGTTCTACTGTCTTTTGTCGCGTCGCATGATTGCATCGCTCGCATCCAGTGTAGACGCGACAGTAGGTTAAATCATAACATGGAAATCTGATGCCGTGATTTGTGTCATCGCGATGTAACACATAGTTACAGTGTGTGTTTGAAATAATAACGTAATCGTCCTCTGCTTTTTTCTGGGGTGCATTTTAGCCCAGACCACCAAAGAACAAAGAAGTGAATGAATGAAAGAAATCACGAGAGCAACAGGAGATTTGAATGGCAGATGTGCACAAGAGATGATTCACCTTGTGATTGGCTGAATGTTAGTTCACTCAAATCTAAGTATAGCAAATCAGAGAACACCGGTGGAAATTTTGGCGGTGGGTCAAAAAAAGTGCGGGGGACAGAATCACCTGTGTCTCCCACATCCCCCGCGGTTGGTACGCACACACTAACTGTCACACTAACAAGAAATTATAATTTTTTAACCACAGATTGAGAGCTGTAGTTCCAAGCACATAAGTTTGTGTTGCTCTTTGTGAATGTTTGTTTGGTTTTGAGAAATTTTGAATCGTTGAAATATGTTGGTAATGATGGAGCTTGTAACCACATTTGGCTAATGATGCTTTTGGGAAATGCACCCCTGGTCAAGTTCAGCACTGTGAGCCATAAGAATTTTTTAACTCATTTCCACCCCAGCACCACTTGTCTTAATCTGCTACAGTGGGTTTCTTCATAATTTACCTTGCAGCAGCATGCTAATCCCTGTAATTCTGAGCTTGTTTCTGCAGAATGCTTCGAGTCTGCCGAGATCAATCCACCTATACTTCATTCTTAATGCTGTTATTTTTTTTATGTTATTTTTATTTATTTATTTATTTATTTATTTTTTTTTGAGGGTTGTCATGATTGAAATATGAAAGCATGTTAGGAGCTCTCCCAAACAAATATGGCACTAACAAAATGTCTACTTTACAGTAATGAAATATTAACAATGTACTGTATGTGTTACTGTTAATATTGTTATTAGTATTTTAAATTACATTACTGAATGACTGTAAATGAAGAAACTCTTAGCTAGAGGATGCTAATATTTAAGAGAAAAATAATCAAATAAAGAAATATATATATATTTTTTTAATAATTTGACTTAAATATAACATTTCATATACAGTATAAATGGATTTTTACACATGAAAATAGCTGCCTTTATATTTTAAGAAGGGGGTCCCTCACCTGGTGATCATTGTATTTGCATGTTACGTGAAAAACGTTATGAGTTTCTACTTGCTTTTGGTATTTTAGTTCTAGACGACGTCAGGGCGAGAGCACATTCTCTTCCTTGACAGAACTTTATTGGTTAAAGATTTCTGTCTCCTACGTACAACGTGAGTCATGGGTATTTTTGTACATTTTAAATGTGGCTGCTCAAGTGCTAAAAGTTTATTTTACCAAGTTTTAGAAATGTACCCATATATAGAGAGCCTCAAAGCTAACAAACATGATATATAAGCTACCAAATTTAAGTTTTGATTATATATGGTCTTTCATTGTCTTCATTATTGAAATGCTTGTGTTTGTGTATGTGAGAGATATGATGCTATTAGTTTCTGTGTTTTAATGGTGAATTTATATGACTCACTCAGGCCTCAGATTAATTCCTGTAATCAGTAAAGACTTCTGTACTCCTATGTTATATGTGTGAATGTTTGCTTGTCTTTACAGCTGTCCAACACACCCCCAGAACACTGACAGGAAGTGGTCTCTCAGTGTGACTTCTAACAGCGTGACAGGCTTAACATATGGAGTGAATCTTTCTGCTAATTTATTTCAGTGCTAATATTTCATTACTTGACATCACTGAATTATTAAATCTCAGACCAGGGGACTGATGCAGATTTGTTTGGATTAGAAGTGTGAATCAGAAAGTGGTTCGTCACTAAGCTGTGTATGTGTCAAACAGAAACATACACTGAAGACATGTTGACAGAATTATAAATGTAAACTGCTAATTTAAATTTGAGACTGTGTACAAGCAACAAAACAGAAGAAGGAAAGTATATCAGGACTGTAAAAAGACTATAAATTATAACATTTTTTTGAATTGAGAATGAAATGGATCAATCTTTTGTTGTCGGGATAAATCTTTTGTTGTAAAAACATAACTCCTTGTTAAAAATAAGTCCTTATATTGAGCCAAAATCTAAAAATGTTAAGCAAGTTATGCTACACATTAGAGTTTGGTGTTGTTTTTTTTTTTTTTTTTTTTTTTTGTAGCTTAATTATCATTTAAAAGTAAATGTGGTTTTCCTCATATATTTCCACATAGATCAAGTAATAATTCTCTGTCACACTCCACCATAGCCATTTTGTAAATGATATCTGTTGTTAAACGAAATACTTAGTATAGACCTTTGTCAAGATATATTCCATACTGAACTTAATGCAGATGAAAACAAGCCTGTGAGGGATAGACATACAGTCTTTACATGTATTTTCACAACTCACAACTTTCAGAGCTGTTTTATGGAGTTCTTGTCTAATGAAAGTTGTTTTCAGAAAGATGTTTCATCAGCTGAACAATCAATATGTTGTTAAACAACAGTACACCATACACCGTACAGTACAGTTCATTGAACACACTGTACTTTTATCTGAGGTAAATTATCCATTGTTGCTGTCTGTATGGTAGTCACGCAAAATGATATTCAAACTCACATTACACACATTTAACATTAAATAAAGGACACGATCAGTACCTGAGATTATCATTTTCATAGTTTGCATGCTGTTGTTCCAGCCATGATATCACAGAAATAGAGACCGTTTGCAAAATAAAATCCCCTGTCACTCATTGTGTATAGTTGTCAAGGCTGGTTAGGACAAAAACTCATGGTTAACGTAAAAGATACCTTTTATTGCATGTTTTATTGCATGTGGCATCACATCCAGTTAATTGGGGAATCTTTCAAGAGAACGAAATTATAACCGGTGCCCCCCCATAGAAATATAAATGATGTCAAGGCTGGTTAGGAAGCCTTGACAGCTGGTTAGGAAGCCCCCCCCCCCATTCATGTGCCCTGGCGACAAATCTATTGTTAAGAACCACTGCAATATGATATCCTGGAAAACCGGTTTATTTTATGTATAAAGCCACAGTTTTGTTACACAGCAGAAACGTTGTCACTTCATACTTTAGTTGCAGTAATGCTGCTTCTTCACTTACACATCGCTTGTGCAAATGGTATAAAATGGGCCTTTATGATAAAATTTCAGTAGACGTGAGACTGCAGTTGTAGTTGTGTGAGGAGGAGGGCTTTCGACTGGCTCAGCATTAGCAGAGGTAATGATGCAGCGTTCTGCCGTTTGTTTGAGTGAGAGTCCTGACCTCACAGCTTGGGTCCTTTGAGACTCCTCTGCACCGTTACCGTAAGCCAACTCAGCACATCCAATGCTCAGCCCCCACCACACAGAGAGAGTGACTAAGTGGAAGATAGAGATAGGAGAGGAGAGAGAGGAGAAAAAAATCCAACACATGCACTTTTCCCCAAGTCCTACCTTAGTCTCTGCCGTGCCTCTTAATCCTCTGCGTCAACTCTGACTTGCATTCCAGGCACGCTTGGAAGAGGAGGGGAATGTGTGGCGTAACCTCTGCAGGTAATCATGGAAGAAGATGAGGGAAACTGCAACCCTTAGGCGATTCTAGACCTTATTTAGGGGGACTGTCTTTCTTCGCAGCCCCCCCAAATCTGGGATTAACACAGCTGTCAGCACCCTTAAAAATCTGACTGGGCGATCTCGCTTCATGTTTACAAAGTTATCTTAGGGTATTTCGCTCTGAATCCTCCTCTTATCAGTCTTTAAAAAGTTTATTAGATTAAGTATTATCATTCCCTCTAGTGAAGGGGCGGGTAGGCGTAGGCAAGAGCAGCACCATTCCAGTTAAATCACAAAAGAAAGTGCAACCAAATATGCAGCCATCACTGATATACATCTACTGATGAACAGATGCTGTTTTAATTGGTTTATTAAAAAATGTCAGTCGAGCAAGATTTGAACTTGTGACCTCTCACTCTTAAAGTATGAAATATTCTTCTGGGCAGCAGCATTTTATATTCAGACAAGAGGCTGAGGCCCACAAGGCTAAAATTGTAAAATCACCTCTTGTTCAGCAGCATGAATAGCTATTAGATGTCTAATAAGTATAAGACTGACAATCGGTTTAAAATATTATTCAAATTAATTACATATTGTGACACTTAGTTAATCAATGTAATTGGAATATTAGTGTTTGTTTGGAAAAGCGTCAGATGAAGGCATTACATCTACTTTACATCTGAATATATTGTTTATATTTTCATATCATTTATTGACATATACTACTGTTCAAAGGTTTGGAGTTTGTAAGATTTTAAGGGTTTTGAAAGAAGTCTCTTATGCTCATCAAGGCTGCATTTATTTTATCAAAAATACAGTAAAAACAGTAATATTTTGATTGCAATTTTAAATAACTGTTCCCTATCTGTCGGTCACTACGAGTTATGTCATGACGACCAAGGGGATTTACTTGGAAGCCCCAATCATCTCTGACTTTAAGAGAAAATGCCAATGAATATTGGCTAGTGGATTTTGCATACCTGAGCCACTCCCCGTGCACATGGGTATAAATAGGCGGCAGGTGCATCCACTCATTAGATTTTTGCTTCGGAGCCGAGTGGATGAACGTGTTGATCTCCACAAAACCTTTCATCATCTGTCTGGAAGCTGTTCTGGTTGGCGCCACGGTGCGAACATCGGTGTCCCTGTCTGCAGCGATTCCCCTGGGCACTTCAACTAAAAGAGCAGATTTCCTAAAAGAGCAAATCACGGTCAGTTCGCGTCTTTTTAAAGACGCTGTTCTGGCCGTGTCTTCTTGGTTGCGGTCGTTTCCTATCCTCCGTCGACAGCCAATATCGTTGTCTTCAGTGTCTGGGCATCCAACACGCTGAAGATGCGATCGTGAATGGTTTATGCGCTCGTTTTGAGCATGTAACCATGGCAGCGCCTCTCTCTCCTCACGGGGATGGGAAGGGCTCCCTCTGTCACTACTTGCGCTGGCTTCTCTGCCACGAGCAGAGAACCATCGGCTAGTGCTCTGGGCGATCTGAGGGTTACAGTGAGAGCCTTTCCGCTGGGCCAGTCCCCATTGGACCTTTCACTCCTCCTGCAGCAGCTATTCTGTGCGGCTCGCCTGTGATTCCGCTGTGCCGTCTTACGGCGTGCTCAGCCCTCACGCTCTGCCCTGGTCCCTTTCTTCCCAGAAGTGCACGAGGAGCTGATGAAGTTATGGACGGCCCCTTTTTACGGCCAGAAGCGTCTCGTCTGTCTCCTCCATCCTCGCTACCCTCGATGGCGGGGCGGCTAGGGGGTACGTTGACATTCCCCAGGTGGAGAGCGCGGTTACGGTGCACCTGTGCCTGCAAAACGCTGCCACTTGGCGGAATCGTCCTCGCCTCCCGTTCAAAGCCTGTAAGCTGACGGCCGCTCTCGTGGCCAAAGCTTACAGAGCTGCGGGCCAAGTTGCCTCTGCTCGGCATGTCATGGCTATCCTGCAAGTACACCAAGCCAAGGCATTAAAATGCATGAGGGTAGTACCAACCCGAGGTTGAAGCAGGAACTGTGCTCGGCGACTGACCGCGCCCTACGGGCGACAGAAATCACAGTGCAGTCCCTCGGAAAGGCGATGTCCACACTTGTTGTCCAAGAGCGCCATCTATGGTTCAGCCCTGCTGAGACGAGCGATGTCGACAAAGTGCGCTTTCTCGATGCTCCCGTCTCCCAGGCTGGACTGTTCGGCGACACTGTCGAGGACTGTGCCCAGCAGTTCTTGGCAGTACAGAGACATCCAACACATTTTGCCTCAGCGTTATGCACCATCTGCCATCGCTACGCCACAGGGCAAGCCCCAGTCTGCTTGTCGCCGTGGGTGCCCTCCTGTGTCCCCCAGAGCCGCTCCGCCCTGTGCTGAGGTAACACCTAGGCCGGTGCGTCGAGCCTCTTGCAGGAGCGCGGTGCCGCAGCCGGCCCCTAAATCGTCCAGGAAGGCGACAATGCGGCCCTGACACTTGCAACCCCGAGATGTGGGAAGCTGCTCTTTCTTGGGAAATGGCGAAGACAGCGCCACTCCTTCCCCCGGAGGAGGGCCGGGAGGAGAATCTTCTGTCTCTGTTCTGTACTGTACCCACATTGTCAAAGAAAGAGCAAATTCCTTTTCCTCCGGGTCCTCAGGCTCGCGGGTCGACAATGAGCGACGCGATGCCTCCTCACTCCCCCTTTGCCAGTAGCCAAGAAGTTGCAGTTAGGAGACGCATTGCCTCTCCACGCATCTCTGGCCAGTCCCTCCGGGGATGCGGGGAGTTCTGTTGTGATCAGTCAGAACACGATGCCTTCTGGCCTATCCAGCTCAACTCCCCTCCGCTGCACCACTGCGGGTACGTCGATTGTCTCTTTGGTGCTACTCGTACGGAGTTTGGGGGCGTGGCTTGCGCTGCCCAACCGTTCCACTGGCTCATTCGCACAATCCAACTCGGCTATGCGATTCAGTTCACCAGGCAACCTCCCAAGTTCAGTGGCGTTCTCGAGACTTCGGTGGCAGACCAAGACGCACCTGTCTTGCGTGAGGGGATTGCTGTCCTCCTGGCAAAGGATGGAATCGAACCCAAGAAAGGTGGTGGCCTTTGGTCAATCCTGGATCTGCGAGTCTCGAATCGGGCCCTTCTCAAGCTCCCATTCAAGATTTTGACGCAGAAGCACATCATTAGATGCATCCAGCCCCAGGATTGGTTTGCAGCGGTCGACCTGAAGGATGCTTACTTTCATGTCTCGATGTGCCCTCGACACAGGTCGTTTCTATGGTTTGCGCTTGAGGGTCAGGCAGGGAAGTACAGTGTTCTCCCCTTCTGGCTGTTCCTGTCCCCCCTTGTCTTTATGAAGGTCACGGAGGGCGCCCTTGCCCCACTACGGGAAGTGGGCATCAGGATCCTCAACTATCTCGAACATGGCCCGCGTGCGAGAACAGTTGTTTGATGACAAGGACCCAGTGCTCCGGCACTCAGCCAGCTGGGGCTTCAGGTCAACTGGGAAAAGAGCAAGCTCTCCCTCGTGCAGAGAATCTCTTTTCTCGGTGTGAAGTTAGACTCGGTGAGTATGACAGCGCGTCTCACTAATGAGCGTGCCCAGTCCGTTCTGAACTGCCTGAGTTCCTTCAAAGGCAGGACGGTGGTACCACTGAAACCCTTTTCAGAGGCTCCTGGGGCATATGGCATCCGTAGCCGCAGTCTCGCCGCTCGGATTGCTTCATATGAGACCACTTCAGCACTGGTTACACTCCCGAGTCCCAAGATGGGCATGGCGCCGTGATACAGTTCGCGTGACCGTCACGCCAACGTGTTACTGCTCATGCAGCCCCTGGATGGTCCTTGTCTTTCTATCATCGTTGTCACGATGGATGCCTCCAGTGTGGGCTGGTGTACTACATGCATTGGGCAGGCAGCCTCGGGGTTCTGGACAGGGCCTCGACTGCTTTGGCACATCAACTGCCTCGAGTTGCTGGCAGTGCTACTAGCCTTGTGGTGGTCAGGCCGCTGCTGCTTGGCTAGCACGTGTTGGTCCGCATGGCCAACACTGCGACCATTTCGTAGATCAACTGGCAGGGTTGTCTACGATCATGTCGCATGTCGCAACTCGCCCGCCATCTCTTCCTCCTCTGGAGTCAGACATGGTGCAAGTCACTGCGCCGTCCATATCCTGGGGGGGCTCAATCGTGCGGCCGAGGTGTTCTCACGACAGCCCACGTTCCCCAGGGAATGGCGACGCCATCCTGAGACGATCCAGTTGTTCTGGAGTCGATTCAAGGGAGCTCAGGTAAGGCTGTTGTCTTCCTCAAGTCCTCCCGCGGCCAGTTGTATGACTCCCTGACTGAGGGCCCCTCGGCTTGGACGCACTGGAACACAGCTGGCCTTGGGCTTCATGCAGGCATGCGTTCCCCGGTGAGCCTTCTCGCACGAACACTGTGCAAGGTCAGCAAGGACGAGGAACAGGTCCTGCCGGTTGCTCCTCTTTGGCCCACCTCGGAACTTGCTCTCCTCGTGACAGCCCCTCCTGGCGCATCCCTCTGAGGAAGGATCTCCTTCCCGGCACCATGTGGCACCCGTGTCCACTTCTTGGAGCCTCCATGTTTGGCTCATGGACGAGACGCAGCAGACTCCCTCTACGAGGCAAGGCTACGCCCTATATGAAGTCTGTTCACAAACTGGTGTTCTTCTCTCTGAGAAGCCCCAAAAAATGCACGATTGGAGTAGTGCTTTCTGTCCTGCAAGCAGGGTTGGAGCGTAGGCTGTCACCCTCCACCTTGGAAGTGTATGTGGCTGCTATCGCAGCACATCACGATGCAGTGGACGGCCGGTCCCTGGGAAAGCACGATCTCATCGTGAGGTCTCTGAGGGGTGCCAGGGGGTTACAGCCCAGTGCCCTCTTGGGATCTCTCTGTTGTCCGGGCTGGACTACAGAGGGGTCCCTCTGAGCTGCTGGGTTCAGTTGAGCTTAAATTCCTGTCTGCTAGAAGACAGCGCTCCTGACCTCGCTCTCATCCATCAAGAGGGTCGGGGACCTCCTAGCATTTTCAGTGAGCAAAGAGTGCCTTGTGTTCGGGCCGGCCTACTCTCACGTTGTCCTGAGACCCCGGCCTGGATATGTGCCCAAGGTTCCCACCACGCTTTTTCGCGATCAGGTGGTGAACCTGCAAGCACTGCCCTCAGAGGAGGCAGATCCAGCCTTGGCGTTGCTGTGTCCCGTAAGAGCATTGCGCATATACGTTGACTGCACCCCGGAGCTTCAGAAGCTCTGAGCAGCTCTCTGTCTGTTACGGAGGTCAGCAGAAAGGGTAGGCTGTCTCCAAGCAGAGGTTGGCCCACTGGATAGTAGATACCATCGCCTTGACGTACCAATCCCAAGACGAGCCGTGCCCCCTGGGAGTGTTGCCTCCACCTATGCGCTGGCACATGGCAGACATCTGTTGAGCTGCGGGCTGGGCGACACCGAACACCTTCGCGAGATAGGCTCCGCGTTGAGTCAGTTTCTTCCCGGGTGTTGGGTAACAGGTAAGTGGCGGGAGGAGCTGGCCGGTGTCACGTTTGCTGCGCCATTCCCCCTCACCTGGGATGCGAGCGCCTTTTTCCGCCTCCAGTAAGTTCCCCAGACAGCGAACCCTGGTTGAGTATCCTCCAGCACCCCTGGCAGTCAGACTGGGTGGAGCAGTCTGACGCCAGGCCCAGTATCGGTGTTAGCTTGCCCGGGTCCCCAGTCAGCCCCTTTACTGGGCTAGGTGTCCATATGGCTTGATTCCCTGTGGGCAATCCCATATGTGTATTCTTCCATGGTAAGGTTTCCCTCTCGGTAAACCCGTGTCTTCCCCTTGACAGAGCGTTCTGTCAGGCTCTGCTGGCAGCCGCTCCTCCCTACTCCTAGGTAGGACCTGCCCCAGAGACCATTCCATATGTAGTACTGCCCCAGGCTTGGGTCAGTCCATATCAGTGTCTCCACATGTCACCTCCCTGCGGGTAGGATATGGCCTCTGTAGCGTCCTTCTCCGGAAGGCTCGCTTCCCCATCGTTACTGCCAAGCTGTAACAACAAATAGGAAAGACTTGAAGCAAATCTTTCATTGAAGGTCGAAATCCCTTCTGTTGAGAATTTCTGTGGGGAAAGGAACAGCGGCTTGGCTATCTCCAGCAGCAATGTACTCAGTGGTCCCTGCAGGCACCAAGGTTAGCGAATTTGTCACGCGCTCGCTTGTCAGCAACTGCATGCCACAAGGTTGTGACGGGGTTCAGGTTGTGGCGCTTTCCATAGGACCCCTATGTCGTCATGACATAACTCGTAGTGACCGACAGATAGGGAACGTCTCAGTTACGTACGTAACCCTCGTTCCCTGATGGAGGGAACCGAGATGTTATGTCCCCATGCCACAATCTTGAACCATCGCTGGTTGCCAGGGACTCGTTCTCGGCTCCTCAGCGTAAAACCTAATGAGTGGATGCACCTGCCGCCTATTTATACCCGTGTGCATGGGGAGTGGCTCTGGTATGCAAAATCCACTAGCCAATATTCATTGGGGTTTTCTCTTAAGGTCAGAGATGATTGGGGCTTCCAAGTAAATCCCCTAGGTCGTCACGACATAACGTCTCCGTTCCCTCCATCAGGGAACGAGGGTTATGTACGTAACCAAGACGTTTTCTATTCTAATATATTTTAAAATTGCTGTGATGGCAAAGCAGGAGTGTCTTCAGTGTCACATGATCCTTCAGAAATCATTCTAATATGTTTATTTCATACTCAAGAAATTTTGTCTGATTATCAGTGTTGAAAACAGTTGTACTACTTAATATTTTTGTGGAAACATTGATACTTTTTTTCAGGATTCTTTTATGAATGGAAAGTTACAATCAATTGAAAGATACAATGAATTGCCCTTTCTGGATAATGTGACGACCTTACATTCATTAATCTTGTGCTCTATTTTCTGCTTTACGAATATATGTTTTGATGTATTCTACATTATTGTTGCAAATTCTGCAAGATAATGTTATCTAGCTAGATGAGGTTTTGTCAAAATTGCATGATGCAATAGTCTTTGAAGCATCAGTAAGATTGGGTTGAAAATTACATACAGTACTAAAATTCAGTAATATTTTGCACCATGTGCCATTGTTTTCCTGTAAAAAATGTGTTTCTGAATTTATAGAATTTCCAGCTTGGTACAGTTTTTCTTGATAGTTGGGTTAAAAACATGTACATTTTTGTAATTTGTTTTAAAGTGTTTTAGTAAAATGTAACATTTTAATGAGAATATATATACTAGCCAAGCACAATGTTCTTGTATTCTATGTCACATTAAATGTTGTTCAGTTCATTTTCAATTAAAATTAATTTGTATAGTGCTTTTCACAATATCTACTGTTTAAAATATTCAGCTTCTTAAAAAATTTATGTTTTGTATGTTGATCCAAGGCTGGTCGTCTAACACTGGTGTCATCTAAAGTCTTTGTAAGTGCTGACAACATCTGAAATCTTCACAAGTCTGGATCCCATGGTAGAAATCAAAAAGAGAATAATTAGTGGAGTTAGTGTGCAAATTTAATTTAAATTTGGAAAACTCTTACATTTGGTGAGAGTATGTAATGTGTGAACGACTTCTGCCTCGTTCTTTGCCATCTGTTCTTGGTGAGTGTGGTTTGGTGAGGCTGGTTGCCTGTAGTAGCAGCTGGGGCCATGCTGACAGCGAACATGCGAAAACATGAAGGTGATACTTCAGGTTTGATTTCCTCAAATGGTAGAAAAATGCATTATACGTACGGTTCAGGGGGCATAATTTAATGCATTAATTAATCACTCTAAATTAGCATGGTAAATTGACAAGCTTATAAATGAATATGTACAGACTAACAGAAAAAAAGAAGAGAGAGAGAGAGCGAGAGAGAGAGAAATGCATCAGGAAAGGATGTGGGCACAGCTTCTTTCATCAACATCTCTTCAAATGTTTTTCAAATTATCACATCATTTCAGCCCAATCTATTTTCATTCCACTCTAAAATTAAAACCATCAAATTTGAAGCCTTTCCTAGTGTGATTTTTCATACATGCACATATAGCAAGCCCTCCATCTTCACACATCTTTGAAGTTTCTTTATCTCAGGCTATGTTCAATGACAAGTCTTATCTTTTATAGACTTAAACATGTAAGGCTCTACTTGGGTCACACTAACCTTTGATGTTCCATATCAGCACTACCTATATTCATTAACATTCATTAAACATTTCACCTGTGTTCCCCAAACCCAGGAGATGAAAGACAAGCGTCTGCAAGTGACTGGTGTGCATGTTTGTTGTGATGAATGTGTGTGACAGGGTTTGACCCTACTATGTCGCACTGCCGCTCACACTGGTTGAGATCGATGGAAGCGTTTGACGAACGCTCCTCAGCCGTGACATGCTTGGAAAGAGGATATTCTCTGTCCTTCTCATTAAAGTGCAAAATGACTTGACATTTACATGCAGATTGGGTGCCGGCTGCTGCCTTGCAACAGATAACATTATTTTAGAAGGTTAGGGGAAAGTGACAGTGTGTGTGTGAGCAACTGTGTGTGTGTGTGTGTGTGGGAGGGGTATTTTAAAGAGAGAGGGATGAAATTGGTTAACAGTTATTTGAGCTTCCTTTTTTTGAGCTTTTAACAACAGTCACCTAGTAGGATTTAGACTAACTATGATGACTATGTTTTATAAACTAGGATGTTTTTTCTAATTTTGTATTTTCTATAAGTTTGTTCCATTTTAGCGCTGTCACTTTAATGATCCTGATTGTGTTTGCAGCATGTCATTCAGTTTTGTAATAATATTATGTACGTTTCGGTGTGAGAAAAAAAAAGTTAGAAAAGTTAGTTTCCCAAACAAAGTTTCTCTTGCAAGCAATACAAACTTTCAGTTGGATTTCATATGTAACCAATGATATATAAAATATTTAAATTTGTTTTTAGAATACTATTAATTACTTCAAAACAATGCTTTGATTATGTATTTTGATTTGCACGTTGCGATACGAATAGACAGTCAGTGAATAGACTAATTCAAATTATTAATGCACAAGGCTGTTTCAAAGTCTACTGTTTCATTTGTCTGCTCAAAAAGATTTAAACTTGGAAATAAAAAAGAAAACAAACAAACAAACAAACTTGGAACTTTAACTGAGTCATTAACAAATAACTGGTTTAAAAGAGTCTTTTTTTTCCAAATTGGACATCCAGACTCACTCTGTGTTTGTTATATATGTGATAACTGCACACAGATGATATCTGACAAAACCACATACAGACATCCACAAATGTGTTGGATACTGTGTGTGTGTCCCCAAGTAAACGTATCACAGTGATTTTACCCTTTGTAAGCAATCTCCTTGGCACGTGGTGGAAGCTCATTTGCCCAATGAGGCATGTTTGCTTCTTGGCAATAGTAAATCGAGATCTGAATCTATCACACTGAGAATGAGGATCAAGCCCTTGTCAGAGAGGTGAATGGCTCCACAGAGAGCCCTATAAATCCAGAGCACTGGGGGCGGAGAGGTGGGACAGCACCTGTCAGATCAATCTAAGGTCAAATGGTGATGCATGGACATTCACATTATATAATTATATGACAGTGAACCGTTCCTGTGCTGTGTGTATGACTGACACGCACCAATCAACTGATTCTACGGATACCATATCTCATAATGTCCCTACTCTCTGGTGTTCATACAGCATGAAATTGTATTTAACTTTACTTGTGTGTGTGGTTTTGAGTGTTTTAGTATGGCAGTGCAAGATTGGCCTGTGATATTTTAGCCTTAGTAGATGGGTTCAGTACATGATGGGAAATAGAGAGAGAGAGAGAGAGAAGAGAGAGAGAAAGAGAGAGAGAGAGAGAAAAAGCAGGCAAGACACTTTCACTTGGTCACACTGACAAGTCCCAGCATTCTCCTCGACACACATACAAACCCGTCCGAAAGTGTGTGTTTTTGTCCTTGAGTGGACACAAACGGCAGCGAGGAAAATTGTTGCTAAACGCCGACACTGTCCCTCTGCTCCCCTCTCTCTTTTTGTGTGTGAGTGTTTATAAAGACACAGAACTGTAGGTACTGTAGATAGAATTTGAAATGCAGAATATAGAGCTGTGGCAGGTAATTTCTGCACTATTAACTATGGAAGACTGTTTCTATCTCAAAAGAAAAGAAAGGTAATTGTAGGATTTAAATATGAAATAGATTCACATTGTGAAATATAAAGCCACACTGCAAGTTGGGAACTGCAAGATATAAAGTCACAAATTTCAAGATATTCAGATAAATTCACGTTTTGGTTTTAAGAAACAAAGTCACGTTTAAAAATTGAAAACTTTTTTTTATGCACTTTGGTAGTTCATTTACACGACAACAGGATTTTGGGGACAAACTTCTGAAAATGGGTTTAACATTGCACGTTTTTAAAAACGATACTGTTAATGCCGTTTGCATAGTGTTACTTTACAACGTGACATCACCAACTAATTCTGTAACAAAGTTGCAATTATTTATTTATTTATTTACTTACTGTGAGGTGGAAAAGAGCTTCAAATAATTAATAGCAGTAAATACTCATGTTTGACAATGTTGCTATACAGAAGAATGTCAGCACAGATCCACAGTGTTTTTTTTTCACATTTTTTGGCTTCACTTTTAATTCTCTAAAATACATCAGGATGGAAAAGGAAAAAGTTTTTTTTTTTTTTAAATTACACAGCTTTAAGTCATTAACATTAAATATTTGTTGACCAAAAACCCGAAGGGCCAGGGGAAATCAGTTTAGTTTCATATTTTCACATCGTTTGAAGTTTGCAGTCAACATTAAAAGTGATAATTACAGCTCAAATCAGCAGTCTGTTTATTTCACTGTACTTCTAAAAGGGAAGTTTATGAACTTCGCCGCCTAAATTTGGGAAACCCATTAACAGAGGATGTTTTTAGACTAAACAAACTTTTCAAATAAACCCAAAACACAGATTGCTTATTATCTCTGCTAATTCTAAATGAGCAATTTCACACTAACAATAATTGATTTGAGCAAACTTTTTCAGAAACCACAACAGAATTAGCTGTCCTGAGTAACGTCAGGTTTAACTTCTTTAACTTCGTCAGGGTTTACATGGTCTAATTGATAGGGACTGACACACTGTCCAGTTACTGGTATATTAGTATTGATTATAAAGCAGTGCAGACTTGAGTGTCCGTGTGGATTTGTCACAGTAATAGTTTGTATTAGATGGTTCTGATGAATGCAGTATGTGCTTAGCCGATGCTAATGGAGTTGCTTTTGTCCATTTGGCACTGAACTCCTGATTGAATCAACTGGATGGAAGGTCAGGGACACAGGGGAGATGCTCTATTCATTTGCATTACTCGTTTTATGGGTGGAGGGAAAAGTTTAGTTGTGTGTGCAAATGTATTTGATATATGGGAGAGAATTAAAAGTAAACTCGGTTTTTAATTTTGCCCATGCAGCGGTCACAGCCATGATGACAGAGAATTGCTATGTGATTACTAAAAGTGTTTTTTTAGGGGGTGGTTTACTGGCCTCTGATATTTAGGTTCTTTTTTGCTTGCTTTATTGTCTGCCAGGTGAGAATGGTTAGTCTGATTGCTTTAAAAATGTGCCTTGTTGTTGAGAGATGTCCTATTACATGACTTGATATATCATTATGTTTGAAACTGTATAATTTTTTTTTTCATTATAAGGGAAGTGAATGAGATCAAACCTCCATAAACCTCCAAAGTGGTCCATGCATCTTGTGCACTATATTTTAAGACTTCTGAAGCTGTTTAATAGATTTTTGTCAGAAACCATCTGAAATTTAAGTAATCTTTTAAGTCATGTGAAAAGTAAAAACAAAAATGAAACTAGTTCACAATTTAGTCTGATCCTATTCTTACTGACTCAATGATTCAAACAGTTAACAGTCAATGAATAAAGACTTAAATCAATATGACTTGAGAACCCAAGAATATAGGGCTGCAGAATTAATTGAAACAAAACTGAAATCGCAATATGTCTTAGAGTGAAACCGCTGCTAAATTCATTCTGTGCGCTTTTCAGAGTGAAGCACAATACATAAGCAGCTCATGATCCACGTTTTCAGTGTCTCAGAGCAGATGCTGCACGCAAGCTCATCTATGTATTTTCTTAGTTTTGGTCACTTATAACATGCATTTGGGTATGCAACAAATATTTATTGTCTTTAATATTTTTATTTAGTATTAGTAGTAGTAATATGATATATTTTTAAATAATAATAATAATAATAATAATTATTATTATTATTATTATTATTATTATTAAAATTATAGTCATATTGATATATTATATAATATCAAAATAGTGGTCAAATTGTACAGCGCTACAAAGAAGCACAGCAAACTTGGAGCTATTATTATTATTTTTTTTAATTATTGTTTTTTTTAAACACATTTTAATTTTTAATCACAATTATTTCCAGAAAAAAAAAAATACAATTAGGTTTTTCACAAAATTGTGCAGCCCTAAAAGAATGTAGTTTACAAGTCATAAGTACCAACTCTGTGATTATTTTATCATGTGGTAGCTTGACAGCGTGATAAGACATAAAATTTATGTTATTTATTATTACAAGGTAATATTCAGAAATGTTGTGTTCCATTTAAAAAAAAATGTTCGGTAAACTTTCTTTAATGAGCAGTAATAATAAGGTTTTTTTTTTTCTTTTTTGTCCTGGCAAGCACCACTAATAATCATTACAGTGTTAGAGAGACTGCTGTGTGTGTGTGTGTGTGTGTGTGTGTGTGTGTGTGCGCGCACATGTGTGTGAGAATGATGTGAGCGAATGGGAGAGGAAGAAGTCTCTCTTCATTTCTGTCATGAAAAGGGTCTCCATGGGACTGAAGAGAGAGATGAGAAGAGGAGAAGAAGGGGATAGAGAAAGGGAGGGAGGGAGAGACAGAAGACTATTTAAATCCATCACCTTGAGCAATTGTCAGTGCTGCAGAAGAGGAGAGAAGAGGATCGAGGGACCCGGGGAGGGAGGAGATGGAGGAGTGGATCTTGTCTTGTGATTCATCCCTCTATTGGGTGAATTAAATCTCAGTCAGTTGGCGAGCAAACAGATTTATTTTGAGTGGGAAATCAAGTCTTGGGTGCAGGTGGTGTGACCAGACCAAGCTGTACTGAATCAGCTTGCACGGGTGGGGGCAAGCTGTCAATCACCCACGCATCTACCCTCAACGTGATGCTGACTATCCCTCAGTCTCTCACACACATGCACACACACTCTATCATCATGCTAGGGCTGTTCCTTTTAGGGCGGCCTGGTTTATCAGCCCCCTGCGGATGAGAATACGACAGCTGTCAGTCATAGCTTTGGTGTAAGAGATGGATGAGTAGGCTATATGCACTCACACACGCATATCAAACATAAGCCTTATTCGGACGGTAATTGCTTTTGACGGGGAGGTAAGGTAATTTCAGCATTTAAAGGGTCTTTATTGCCGTCTGAATCCAGGATGTGTTTCCCCCCCCCCCACCATCTGCTTAAGAATTTCTGTCCGAATTACCTACTGTTTTTTGACAAACATCAAGGTCATGTGGTAATTTAATTGCCTTCAGAATTCACTTCCCTGGGCTTACAAGAAAGGAGCAATCCAAAAGACGTCTTGCAAATCCTTTTTGACCACTGCCAAGTAGTGTTCGATAATGTGTACTAATTTTAAATATGGCCACTTAATGCTGGAAACTGTTCACATAAACTGTTCTTTCTATTTCCCCGTTTAATACTGTAAAGCTGCTTTGACACAATTTGCATTACAAAAAGCGCTATATAAATTATGGTGACTTGACATAAACATCACGTCATTAAAATGAAAATAAAAAATAAAAACTTAAAAAAATTATTAAAATACGATAGTTAAGAAGAAAATGAAAATACCATAGAGAACAAAATACTGAAATTTTTAAACGCGCCATTATTATAATTAAAAATATATATTTATTATTTACATATTAAGGATTTTCATGAATTAAGGATTTCATAACTAATTCTACTAGTCAAACAAATAACTAGATCAAATGTTTACCTTATTTAAACGAGTTTGCATTAACTTATTTCTGATCATTTCCACATTTTTAAAATGACATCCTCCATTTTGATAGATAAAATGCAACGCAAAAAAATAAAAAAATAAATAAACTAAATTTATAAATGTGATGTTTAAATAATCAAAAAATAAATAGGGATATTATTTTCCTATTAAATTAAATATGAATGTATTAATTGTCATTAATTAATTATTAATAACAGACTTTTTGTTTACAACTGACAATAATTTGACTGACCATGTGAGCAGCATGTTCCCAGGATTGTAGGATCACAGAACTTGCCCCTAAACCATGAATAAATTGCCATCTGAATGCATGAGTTTTATCTCTGAGCTGCCATGCAAATTTATTTTTACACACTTCCCCATGAGAAACAATTACCATCCGAATAGGGCTACAGGTTGACTGGAAAAATGTGCCTCTACCTATACATATGTACATGTGCTTACAATTCACTGTGGTTTCCAGCTGAAATGAACAGTAGCTGCAGTAAAACACAAACAACTTTTATTCCTTTTTACACTATTTATGATTACTGGGGCAGATTATCAACTGATATTTTTGTAAGGTTTCCTTGCGCAACTCTATGTTATGACCTGGAAATGCATTTACCATAATGCATGATTAGTAAACAAACTCAGTTTGATGTTTGCATCACATAAACAGCTCTCTATACATGATTTTTCTGATGTAGTAAACTAAAACAACATGTATTTTTTTAAAACATGGATTTTTTTAGTTAACACTATTGGTAAGGTTTAGGAACGTGAATGTGCTTTTGCTGCCAACCTCTGGACATCTCACTCTAAAAGTGTTGCGAAATGTGTAAGAAGCAATGTAATATCATTTTGCAGAAATTTCGCCAGAGGCACATTTTTTTTTCCGGTGAGCCTGGTTTGCACATATCGTTTCACACATGTGTTCAAGCTAAAGCAGCATGTCTAGTGCAGTAGAGAATGCTTTATGTATGACAAGCTTTTCACAGCAAACACAGATGCTTACTGAGTTCAGCAGAGGCACACACTGTTTTTGCTTTTTTTTTTTTTTTTCTATAAGTCATTTTACATCTATAGCTCTTTCCAAAACCCTAGTGAGCTGTCTTGCTGTCAACTATCTACATAGACAGCAACCTTCTAAGGCAGCATTTTGACTGATCGGAAATGCTCTTCATAGGCAGCAACTTGGTTAACTGTCATGGACGTGATCCCCATATGAAGCACATGAGAAACTTGACTAAATGCTCAGTTGATTCCAGTAGAGTTGGACATTAACATTAGACTTTCTAAGCTAATGACTCAGTTATCTAATGTACTTTTATTTACATTTATGCTTTTTGCAGATACTTTTATTCAAGGGCCTACATTTGACTAATAGAGCAGTTCATGTATTTCACAGGAATTGACTGATCTACATGCCTCAATGAATTTCCCATACAAATACTGGATGAAATAGATTAGCCTACTTTTCAGTACTGAATGACATATTTTCATAATCAATATTTCCATTGTTGTGAAATTGAAATGTTTAAGTAAAATGATTAAAACTGAAAAAAAAAAATAGTTAAAGCTACAGTACATAGAAATATATATACAAAAAAAAACAAACAAACAAACAAAAAAAAAAACAAATACAAATGACAAAAACACATAACAAAATTAACAAAACTTAAACTAAATTAAAATTAAAATGAAAACTGCAAATCTTAAAATAAAAGCTAAATCAAAATATTTTTGAATTCTATAATAGTGTATAAATAATACTAAAATAAAACTGTTTTTGTGAGTGAGAAAACAATTATTTACCATTTTATTAAGAATTTATGACAGACTTTTCTTTTTTTTTTCTCAACTGTCCCTTTAATAGAAACATGAGAGATAAGGTAGCTGCCTATTGTTTTGAATATTTTTTACATCGTCAGCATGCACATAATGCCTAAACCGTTGTCACATGGTTTTGTAACATATCTTACATTACACTGTGTAAGCAGGTACAGAGGGGGGTTGAATTTACACTCTTATCAGACACAAATAAATGGAAACATCAGAGAAGAGAGGTGATGATAGGGACAGTTCCAGCCATCAAAAGACAGATCCTGTGGATGTCTGTTTGTAGACTGGGGTCAAACCCATATTAAATTCCCAAACTCATCAGAACTTATCACTAGTCAGGTAGTCGTGTTCCACAGATCACTGGGCTAAGTGATAAGATCCGAAGCGAGAAGATCAGATAATTCAGGCATAATTTAATCTCTCAGCCTGAATCACACACATAAGCTCATGTTTGTGTGACTCAGTGGACATGAGTGTTTGTGTGTTTGTAAGTGATGAAGACCGAGTTTAGTGTTGGAGAAGCTACTTTGAGTCTGTAGCCTGAGAAGCTTCTCATAATTTAAAGAACATAAATTATATCTGGTTAAATGTAATTATCAGATTGAATAGTTTAGTATTGCCATTAAAGACAACAGATCAGTTACACTAAATTGCACCAACAACACTTAAAAACACCTACTTGCTGAAAAAGAAAAATGACAAACCACTGCATTTGGCTGTATATGTAGTAAATTTATTGTCATAAATATAATATATAGTACAAGTATATGATGCTACATAATTATCTGCAAGGGTGAAATTTTGATAAACCAGTTTGTCTAAATGAATTATCTGAGAGAAGGAATTCACTAAAATGAATCATGGCTTCCCATTGTTTCATATGAAATACAGTAGATTACATTTACAGTGAGTGAGCACATTTAATTAGTTCTCTTGAGTTTTATATATATATATATATATATATATATATATATAAATGAATGATTACACATTTGTGCAGAACTATTTTCTTTAAAAAAAAAACATTTACTCTACCTTAAGATTTATAAAGTTATTAAAAAAGTTGTGAGGCAGTGCTGGCAACAAGTTTTTGTATGTTTGTGTGAGAGTGTGTGAGAGAGAGAGAGAGAGAGAGAGAGAAAGAGAGAGAGAGCGACAGAGAGAGCGAGAGAGAGAGCAAGAGAGAGCGAGAGAGAGAAAGAGAGAGAGAGAGAGAGAGCAAGAGAGAGCGAGAGAGAGAAAGAGAGAGAGAGAGAGAGAGAGAGCAAGAGAGAGCGAGAGAGAGAGAGAGAGAGAGAGAGAGAGAGAGAGAGCAGGAGAAATAATTAGGGAATGCTTTCCATAAATAATTAAAGGTAATTTTGTCTAAAAACAATGGAAATAGTTTGTCGTTTTTATCCTATTGTTTGCCATATTTATTTGCTTGGATAATGTCTTGGTGTTGTGTGTGTGTGTGTGTGTGTGTGTGTGTGTTGTTGTTGTTGTTGTTGTTGTTGTTGTTTAGGCTATATAAGGCCTTTTGAATGTATTTATTTATTTATTTAGAAATTAATACTTTTATTCACCAATGACACTTTAAACTGAAGAATCATGACACTGAAGACTGTAGTAATGGCTGCTAAAAAAAATCAGCTTAATAAATTACATATTGAAATAGAAAATGTATTTTGACTTATAATAGTATTTATTAGTAATAGTATGAATAGTATATATCACTTTTTTACTGTATTATTTATCAGATAAATAAAGATCTAGCCTTGGTAAACTTTAGAATTTTCTTTCAAAATAATTGAAAAAATAAAAAATAAAAATTATGTACTGCACCAATCTGTATTTATATATGTCTTTAGAATTAAATAGTAGTGTGCATATACAGGTGCATCTCAATAAATTAGAATGTCATGGAAAAGTTCATTTATTTCAGTAATTCAACTCAAATTGTGAAACTCGTGTATTAAATAAATTCAGTGCACACAGACTTAAGTAGTTTAAGTCTTTGGTTCTTTTAATTGTGATGATTTTGGCTCACATTTAACAAAAACCCACCAATTCACTATCTCAACAAATTAGAATACTTCATAAGACCAATAAAAAAAAAAAAAAAAAAAAAAAAAAAAAAAAACTTTTTTAGTGAATTGTTGGCCTTCTGGAAAGTATGTTAATTTACTGTATATGTACTCAATACTTGGTAGGGGCTCCTTTTGCTTTAATTACAAAAGTTATATTTTATTGAGATGCACCTGTATATATATATATATATATATGCAAATATGAACACAGATAAAATTAAATATAAATTTAGGGTGAACTATTTCTTTAAGTTTGACGCATCCCTACTTTTAGTTACTTCCCAACCTTCACCAGGTTAATGTTGTTCTCTATGTGAAACCGCCCAAGGCCTGCATCAGCCTGGGGGAATGATCGACAGTCAAATTCATAACATTAAAGTTGCTCAAGATATCAGGGTGTGTGTGTGTGAGAGAGAGAGAGAGAGAGAGAGAGAGAGAGAGAGAGAGAGAGAGAGAGAGAGAGAGAGAGAGAGAGTGTGTGAGTGCTACTGAATAAGTTATATAGCTGTTGGCTATTGGAAAGCAGTTGGTAAGATTTGAAGGAGAAGAAGAGAGACCGAGAAAGAGCGAAAGCAGAACTCAGCAGAAAGAGGAACAGAGAGGTTGAATTGACAGACCGCCGAGGAGGGAGAGATGGAGTCATACTGCAGAAATAAGCAAAGGGTGTGATAGAGATAGAGGTAGAGATAAGGAGAGTGAAATGCCAGGGCATTTCAAAGATGGAAAGGATAAGACAGGAAGGAAGGAGCCAGAGAGAGAGAGGGCGAGAGTGCAGCAAAGAAAGACTGATCAAGGAGAAAGATGAATTGAGGTGAGGCTGCAGTAAACCTATGGACCCATGAAAGAGCCCTACATTTACAGAGCCACGTTTGTGTGTGTGTGTGTGTGTGTGTGTTTGAGTGATTGCGGTGCGGGAAAGCGATCTAAACCTCGCGTCACATTGAGGTTTGAGGCTCACTTCAGAACAGCGCTGATATCTGGGTTACGATGACAGAAAACGGGAATGGGAGAGAGATCTGGGGGCAAGTGAGACACGGAGAACATGAGAGCTGCAGCAAATTCCTCTGAAGGGATGAAAAGATACATGTCTAGAGTGAAAGAAATGAGGGGAGAAAGAGGGAAAGTGAAGAGGCTGGTGTATAAAAAAAAGTGCTGGGCGTGCAGGTAGCAAGACATTAAGAGTGAGGCAGAGCTAAAGAGGTGCTAGATCTGTCCAGTTGATTGAAACTAGCTGGACTTGTAACTTATGTTAACTCACACTTGAAATGGGCCATTCTAAATCTTAGTTTATCCTGATCTGTATTTTACACTGTTTATACTTTATCCTGGCTTAAAAATCAATGCAGGTTTTGAGATTTCGCAGTCTACATTTGTAAATCCTGGGTTAATGCTCTCATTTGCATATTTATGAGGTCAGTAACATCGCTTAGACATACACAGCATGCGACGAGCTCGCTACTTGTTTTAATAACTGCTTGTTCATCTGCGGAAGTGTTGGCTCATGGGCCTGCCCTGGTTTTCTTATGAAACATAAAGCAATAATAACAGTTGTTTTTTATTTATTTATTTATTTATTTTTTTGACATTTGTTGTTTTCCTTAGACATGGAGAACAAACACAGCATGAAAGTTTCTGTGAATGTACAAAGCGCATGAATATTTAATAAGGTGCACTGAGGTGGTTTATGATTGGTTGTCTGTTGCTAAACAACTCGTATTGCATTGTTTCACATCTTTGGCCCCTCAATTTGAAATTAACCCTACAAAAGCAATGTTAACCCTGCTCTGTGGGTACATTTTAAAGGGGAATATAATAATAATAATAATAATAATAATAATAATAATAATAATAATAATAATAACAATAATAATAATAATAATTATTATTATTATTATTTTCCCCCAAAGTCTACCTGGTTTATATTTAAAAAAACTGAGGAAAACTATTTAAATGATTGGAGTAAATAAGATTATTTATTTATGTATGTATGTACACTGCCCTCCAAAAGTTTGGAAACGCCCTAGAAAAGTGGGGTTTTGGACAATATTGGCATGAATCCTTTTTAATTTGTGATAATTTTGCACTGATAAGGGACAACACAAACTATGAAAACATATTTTATTACATAAACAGTTTATACATAGAAAATACTTAATTTTTCGATTCATCAAAATATCCACCATCAGCAGCTATTACAGCTCATTCATAAAACAGGTTCATTGTATTCTAAACTTAATTGGCAATCAATTGTTGAAGCTATTAAGGTGTGCTGACCCAAAAATCTTTTAAAAACCTGGGCCAAGTTTAAACCAGTAACCAGGCATCACAGCTGTCAAAGGGTCATGTCTGACTTTGACAGGTATATATTGCCATTATTATGTAATCAAAATGAAATTTATTATTGCTGGTCTTCAATGATAATGTCAAGTTACTTTAATGTACTGTATTTACACCAAAAAATGATAAGGATTTATGCTGATATCATCCAAAAACCACACTTTGCCAGGGGTGTTTCCAAACTTTTGGAGGGCAGTGTATTTATGTATGTATTTATGTATGTATTTAAAAATCTGTAAAAAATAATAATATTGTAAAATTTTATTACAATTCATTATAAATGCTATCTAAAAAGTGTGAATAAAGTCTGCACATTTTTAAAAAAGGGAAATTATTATTATTATTATTATTATTATTATTATTATTATTATTATTATTATTATTATTATTTTTCCCTCATTTACTAATGATTTCTGACACTTGGTGGACCAGTGCATTTTTGCCCTTACTGTATGTGGCCTCACCTCTTTTCTAGATGTGAGAAGGTGTGTATAAGAAAGTGGTAAATGGGAAAGAGAGAGATATATAAAGGGAGGAAGATTAGTAGTCTGAAGGAGTCTTGCATTAACCGGTCGCACCGGCACGTTTTATGTTCCTCACACTTTTGAACATGGCTGTATCTGAAGAGCAGCACACAGAGATTCAAAGAACTGTTTTTTTTTTTTTTTTTTTCCTTCAAGGAATATGTGACCACATCTCTATTAAGCATAATTCCTCACTGCAGCAGTATATTTATTTCATTCTGGCATAAACCCAGCTTGGAAGTAAATAATTAATAAAAGGCATAAATAATAAAATAAATGAATAATAAAGAAGTATCCTGCTGTTTAGTACTCATGGGTGGCTTGGGAAAGCTCCAGTATGGGTAGTAATGAGTTTACAGGTTAAATTCACCTGTTCACACTTACCATGTCACTAAATATAAAATTGAAATTGCGTCTAGATCAATGTATTAAAAACATTGCATATCTTAATCATACTACTATCACTCTAAGGTGTTTTTAGAACATTTCTAGTTGGTTGCTTATTAGTCAAAAGAGTCAAAAAAGTCCAACTGGTTTCTCCTTTAGAGCCATATGAAATCCATTCAATTTTTTCCCCTAAATTCTGTTGCATTTTTTCCCTTCAGTTTTTCTGGATTCCATTTTTTTTTTCTGTACTGTGACATGTCATGTCACATCACAAATGTTATGATTTTCCATGATTCTGCATTATCTGCATTGTGGAAATCATGCATTGTGTTTTTTTCCATCTGCTTTCATGTTTGTTATGCAAAAATTTGAATGGCATGTATTTGAGGAATCTTTATAATACATATCAAATATATTAATACTTTTGAACTAATTTGGTTTGTTCAAATCCCTAACTCACATCCCTTAGAATGAGCAGTATTGATGTTTGACATTGTGGGGTTTATAGTTTCAAACAGCTTGTCACAGCAAATGTGACGGCTATAAGACAGTGATAAATGATGGGAATGAGGAAAAGAATTACTTTTACTTTGCTGATGCTTTGGCTTATTTTAGCCAGAGGTAAGATGAACTGGACGCCTCACAAATGCAGTGTTCTTCCAAGCATACCAAATGAACTGACAAAACAACTGACTGATTGACGGAATGATTGACTGAATTATAGACAGATTCAATCATGTATTCGTTAAATCGCTGGAGTGGGAGGCCGTGTAGCCATTTTAGAGCAATGAATTTAAAATAACCATGAAGTGCTTCTGCAGTAGGTTTAAGTCTTGGACTTCACCCTCAAAAGGACAAAACAGCAAATTATGGTAATGATGTTTAAATGATGAATGCCTTGGTCTCATCTCTGCTGCATAACTTCTAATGAGCAAGTGAAGAGTTAGTGAAAGGGAAAGAGGAAAATAGAGAGTTCTGCAGCTTAACAAGTCCGTACTTTTTTTCAAGAGCAGTAAAAGGTTTCTTTCCTCATGGTCGAATGTAATTTCACTTGAACGTCCTCTTTTATAGGTTGGGCACAGCACAGCTCTGGCCAAACTTCATTAATATGTAATACAATAATAATCCAAATGAACATTTTGCAAATTAACTTTTTTACTTTTATAGTGCGTACACACACACACACACACACACACACACACACACACACACACACACACACGTAAAGAAGAAGGCTGTGAGGACTGTCACTATTTTCTTGCCATTTTCATCTGTATTAAAGGTATAGTGCCCTCAAAATTAAAATGTTATTATTTACACCCTTCATGTTGTTCCAAGTGCGCAGTCGATTACAAGTGCTCAATGTTTTACCGCCTCTAGTGTTCATTTCTGTTGGAAAGTGATATGTACTTAAGTTCCCAGAGGTACGTTTTCATCATGACACCAGGTATATACAATATATAACACTTTCTTAAATTTAGAATACATTTTATTACGAACGTTTTAGTGAATCATAATTTGTTTGGGAAAATATACATATGCAGGCTTCACGCACAAATTTGTTCGTACACATGCTTAGTGAATGAGACCCAATGAGTCTAGCAATGTTACGTAAATGAAAAAAAAAAAATAAAAATTCAGTACGTGAAATATTATTAGCATGAAAACCAAAAGAAAGCAAACCATCAAATACAAGACCAAGACTTTTCACTTGGGTGGAAATAACTGGGCAGTTATCAATAAGCAGAGAGAAAAAAATTGAGCTTTAGAGAGTAGACCTAGACCTGACAAGAAGGTTTTGATTGTATTAAGCTTTAAGAAATTCTTAGTCATCCATATGATTAAGCAATATTAGGGAAAATTCCCTCTGCAGTCAGTCATATAGACTGCTTTTATGACATTTTATGGTGCTGTTTTGTCATTTTGGAGCCTAATGGCCTCAGTCCCCATTCACTTCCATTATACTTAAAGAGACACCAGTATATTTTTCAAAAATTCACCTTTTGTGTCCCATGGAAGAAGTCATACAGGTTTTGAATGACATTAAAGTGATTAAATGATAATTTTGTTTTTGAATGAACTATCTCTTTAATAACACAGTTTATATTTAGACCCTGTGATATGAAAGATGGATGAAAAACAGTAGTGTACATAACAGTAAGGGAGACAAAATGATGCAGTACAAGAATTTGCAATGGTTTACTGGTAAAATTCTTTTTAGACCTTCTATTTTTCATGAAATTTCACATTAAACACAAATACATTCACACACACACATCATTTGCTAAATCGATGACACCAACACATACGCTATTAAAGATTCTCTCCCGTGTAACACAACACCATTGACTCCCTTATTACTCATCCCTGCTTCTTCCTGTTCTTCTTCTCCCCTGTTTTCTCCCCCACTTCCTCTGTGATCATGATGGATTGGGCCATGCCAGGGGCCTGAACTCTTGACCGCTATTGGTTGGCCAGTTGGCGATGTTCCTGTTCCTGGCGCGTTTGATTCGCAGAAATGAGTGTTTCTATCCAGCTTAAATGAATAAATAAATATGTATATTTATATCTCCATAAATAAATTAAAACACTCATGGAGGGAAAGTGACTTATGAAAGAGTGATGCATCATCCACTAGGAGATCCAGAGAGAGAAGGGAACAGTGTGTGTGTCCGTGTGTGTGCAGCAGTGAGAGTATTCAGAGGCAGAGGGAAAACAGACAAAAATCATTTGCTAACCTTGATACTGTTGTAGAGCCAAGCGTCAACATGTCATATCATATTGCATTTAGAGAGACAACGCACTTCCTGTGGTACTGTTTTACAGGATCTACTGTATCTCTCTTACAGATATCATGTAAACTTACTCGGGTACAGTGGTTAGTGCAGGCCCTGATGCATTTTGAAGATATACATGGCGATTATGTGGATCATCCAGGTTTGATTTCAGTCTGTGATATATCCTGCTTTCTTGGAATTACAAGGTTGATGTGAATGAGAACTCGGAAATTCTAGCTGTTCGGATTCTCAAACTTAGCAATGATTTGTTTCTATGGCAACTCTCATAATGCCAAATCGGATTCATGTCTGGTTTCACAGTTTTGTCTTTTCCACACTTTTTTTTGGTTATTTTCACACATTTTAACTATGTTGTATTACTATGAATGCTAAAGTGATAGGAAATATCAAAGATAATTATGTAGATGTAGTTAACTATATTTTACTGCTAATGCTTCTGCCACTTTTGATGTTTTTACATGACATAACAATGGTCAGTGATTTCATGATAATGATTTGTCATCTAGTAAATTGTCATTATATAACTAGTATATTAACAATATTTTATATTGTTATAGCGAACCAGTTAGTTTGCTGTTTAATCACAATGTCCCTAAGTGTTTAACAGATTGTCAGAATATATATGATATAGATTCTGAATAATATGAATACTTTTTATATATACACAACTGTTCAAAATTTTTGGGTCTTTTTTATGTTTTTGATAGAAGTGCTCACCATGGCTATGAAAAATACAATAAAAACTGTAATATTGTGAAATATTATTACAATTAATAACTGTTTTAAATAACTGTTTTCTATTTTAATATATTTCATGTGATGGCTAAGCTGATTTATTTATTGATTGATTCTTTGATAAATAGAAAATTCAAAAGAACAGCATTTATTATTTATTTATTTGTAAAATAAAAACATAAATGTCTTTGTCACTTTTAATCAATGTAATGCATCACTGCTGAATAAAAGTATTACTTTTGTTAATAAATCTGATCCAAACTTTTCAACGGTAGTGTAAATATACTGTATGGTATGAATAATATCTGTAATGTATTAATTATAATATTATGAATTTATCATTTTTATTTGTTCAGAAGAATTATTCAAACAGAGTTAGTTGCTTGGATAATAGAATATCTGGAAAAAAGGCGATTAGCAGTTATTATAAAGTGTCACCCTCACTTCTCAATCCAGACTGCTAGTTAAATGAAAGCTCTTTACATACAATGCATGCTTAAATCTGACACGGGGAGAAGTAATAGAAGACCATTATTCACTGAACCAAAAGCATAGTGGACTCAATTTATTCCATCTTTGACATTTACAAGAAAGACTTCATGCAAATGTTACTGAGTCGAGTTCTTGAGTACAATAATAGAAGTGAAGAACAGGGCGCTTGAAGATTGCGGTGGTCTAACAAGCTGTGTCCCATCGCTGAGATTCTGTTTTTGAATCCAGGTGACATTAGACTGTGGTTGGGCTTTAGAAATGCAACTGACCATTTTTCCAGGAACTCAAACTCTCATGGTGGTGGAGCACCTTTGGGTTGTCGGCTAATCAGAGGGAAAAATGCATAGACCTGCATGTTTGTCCCACATCAGGTTCTGCTGATGCAGGTGTATGGAAGTCAATGGCTACCGGTCTCATTTTAGAGAATCGCTGGTTTGTGGATAATTGACAGTTTCAAATGAACGGGAAAGGGCCTTTTTTGAAAAGAAACGGAAAAGGCATAATGTACTAGCAGCCACAGAGACCGTGCAGGCCAAGAGCGTTTACATTAAACTCACTACTTTAATTTACTTTGTGGTGTTAATTTAGTATGCATGTGCTTCAAAATTATGAGTGTAATACAGATTCTGAAATGAACCATGGAGGGGAAACCTTATGTGACACGCCCCATAGGAGGTCCTGCAGTTATTGGCCGATTATTTAAGTATAGTGCCCTAAATAATGACTGACAGCTCTAATTGCTTTGTGCTCTCTAGTCAGCAGAGAGATGAAAGAGGCATTTCTGTCAATACTGACACCTTCACCTCTCCTGGGAGGATCAACAGAGCAAGAGAGCATTTCCTTCCTTTTCCCTCTCCTCTCCACCTACCCTCTCATCACCTCACCTTACCTCCCTTACATCAATCACATGGGTTTTCATAGACCGAGTACTCCTTCCACCCGTTTGGCCATGTACTGGAGTCAGCAAGTGAAAATGAGTGTGAATTAACACATTCAAAATGAACGCAGCGATGTGCCAGTTTGGAGTTTTTTTTTTTTTTTTTGAACAACAGTACACACACACATAGACAAGTACTGTAAAGTGAGAAAAAAACGAGAGAGAAAGTTCTCATTACGAAGTTAACCATTTTATTTTATAGTTATAGCTTTAATGCCTTTTAGCATTGTTGATCATATGGCACCATCCTGTAAATTGCAAGCAAAAACAGGAAACATGCCATTTTGTGTTTCAAAGTGATTGAAACTGTCATCTACTCGCAAGTGGTTTGATGTCACTGTCTGAGGCTGATGTTATTGAAACCACAGTATGTTGTCATTCATGCTTTGATGTTCTTGGTTTCCTATTCCCCTCTTCTTGCTGAGGTTTATTTATGCTACTTTTTATTGAGATCAGACTGCTGTCAATCTGTATGTGCTGCAGAACGCCTCAGGGACCGTTTTATTGAGATGTGCTTTTAAAGATTTTCTTTAGATTTCAAATGGCATACAACAATTAATTAAAATTTTAGAAAGGGTTGGAGGAGTGGGATAGACAAACAAACAAATAAATCTGTTCAGTCCTATTTATCATGAAATGTATCATTAAATGAATCGGCATTAGAGGAATGTTCTGGGTTCTATCACAATCACATGCAATCACTCAGAGTACTCACAAAGTACTCACAGTCACCTACAATTACTCACCATCACACAATCACAGTTACACCATGTCTAGCGACATGCAATTTTTCAGTCCACACCAAACGCGACACAAGTACAAGATGCGACAAAAAAAATAAAAATAAATAAAAATAAATAAAATCATAAATCACAGCCAGTCTTTGTCTTGGAATAGACTTGTTTATTCACAGTTCAAACATTCTTATTTTCAAGTTCTGAGGTAAATTATTAATTGTCACTTTCATTATGGCTATTAAGGCCTTGATATACTTCAAATTGTATAGCGAACTGGTGTGATATAATTTCAAACAAAATCAGGCCAAATCGAATTTGCTTGGAGTTCATTTCAGGAGTTCGAAACTGCTTACCCAAGCGAACTTTTCAGAAAAGTTTGGTCCTGCTGGTAAACACATTTGAACTACCATTGGTCTGCGGCGAATACGTAATGCATAATGGTAGGTGTGCTCTGTGGCTCCGCCTGTTTTGACATGGAATTTCTTCTGTTCAGTCCCTCAACGTCAGGCGACCGCGAGTAAAAACATGAACACACTGGTTTATAGAAGAAACTGAAGTTCTCGTCATTGTGGGTGGCGACAGGATGTTTGCTAACAATATACTGCTGAAAAGGTATTCCATACAGTACTTTCTTTTTACCCCAACAAAGAATAAAAAAGTATATATGAGTATACTGAGCCCTGAGTATATTGTGGTCTTTGAAGTCATGTACAATGATATACTCTACAAACTCAAATGAAACCATTTTAATATTATACAACACAAGTACATGAGCTGTTTCAGCTACATAGCAGAAATAGAAACCATTAAAGGGGTCATGAACTGCCTTTGTTTTTTATTTTGTACTTTTCTCTGAGGTCCACTTATAATGTTATCAAGATTTTTACATCAAAACAACATCATAATATAGTTTTTGACCCTCTCATCAGAACACTCTGTTTTAATAGGTGTGGTGGATCGTAGACTCGGAAGTAAACGCCCACTGCTACGATTGGCTAACAGTTGTGTATGTTTGACAGCCTACATCCTTCACAGATGGACGCTGATGTGCTTTAAGTTATGCATAAATGCATAAATACTCAGTAAATATCAAACGATCTGTAATAAAAGACAAAGCAATAGTGATCACGTAATAAAACAGTTACTCACCCTTGTATGTTGCTACATTACTGTCAGATCCAATATAGTCGGCAAAGCATCGCCTTTTAGTTTCAATCTTTCTGAAATTCCTGCATCAAATTGTGCCTTGTTTGTAAACAAATCCATGATAAAGGACCAAGTTCTTATTGACACGGTCTGGAACTTCATTAAAAATAAAGTTCATCAAAAGTTCATTGTTTGGTTTCTGTGTAGACCTGCGTTTGCTGCTCTTGTTATTTACCTACTACATGCGCGATTCGGTGGGCAGGGCTAAAAAGGCAATGACGTAGAAGCAGGCATTGATCTTCTTCTGCAGAGGCGGTGTTTAGCCACACTATTATGTCATAAAGTGGCACAATCCACAACCTGTCATTTTGACAGATTGGCTTTAGTATAAGCTGTTTTTAGACTAACGAGAAAGTTTTGAGTTCTGAAACTTACAGGATCTTTTTTTATAGTACAATGACCTCTTATCTGTCAAAAGATCAAGGGAATTTTGATTTCTCAGTTCATGACCCCTTTAAAAAAACACAGAATACCTTGTTATCCATCATGTATGCTGTTGTTGCTGGTTCGACAAATGCTGTGATTAACATGGACAAAGATAGTTTTTATGGTGTGTCGCAGCATCACATCTGGTTGGGACACGGTGTTACCTATAATCATTTACAATTACAATAACTTTACATACCTTCCCAATCAATTACAATTATAATACTATATAATTACAAACTCAAAAATATTAGAATTGATAATAAATAATGTTTGGTTATGTATGTCAAATACGGAAATGTATATAAGGTGAATTTCACCAGGAGTTTATTATCATTTCTGAATCCACTAGCATTTTTATTTATTTTTTTTTACTTAAAGGCTACTTCTTTAAGCATCAAATGACAGAATAATTTCAACTTGTCCCTTAGTTTTCCAAATCATGTTCTGTTGACAGAAAATCACTTACTATGGAAGTAAACAGGGTCAGACAATAAATGTTAAAATACTGTTTATAGCTACAAGACTTAAATATCATGTGTTAGCATAGGTGAGGTTGAATTGCTTATTAACCTTGTGTGTATAAAGTTATATCCAGTTTTTTTAGCTTTGTTATTAAAAAAATTAGCTACACATTTCTGTCTTTAAACACTCCTTAACTTCCCATGTAAGCACCTTTCTGTTAATAAGATTTTTGCTAAGGAGCAAGTCAATTACTTTCTGAATTCTAAGAAATGTCTGTAAATATATGTCCCAGTGTAATATGTTAATATGAAGAATCATTTTTGACATTTCACAGGTGTTTTACATGAATTTTGAAATACATATTATGTTGTCTTTGAGGGTTAAAGGAAATATCTATAAAAATATCTATAAACTGCCAGGACATTATCTATTTTTCTACAGATTTTTTTTTTTTTTTTTTTCATTTTTTATTCCTGCAATGTGTGGTAAGCAACATTATGCCAAGTTTAAATTGTATTGTACCCAGGATTGCTCTTACTAAAACAAAAGGTATTCAAAATAGTTGTTTTATTGAAGAAATCTGAACTATAACCACTTCTTTTTTAATCCACAAAGCACTTTGTAGGCTATTATAGTACTTCAGTATAGTACCTAATGCAGCACAGATGCTAAATTTGGCTTGATAAATGTAAGCTTTCTCTTTTGATGGAGGCAGATTGCGGGCATTTAATAGCTATTGATTTTTAGCGAACACTGCTCCATTTTAACATAATCTTCAAAAATGCAGCAATATAAATATACCCTGGAACTGAGGCCTAGCTCCATCCAAAACGGATAAATTATCGATTTTCATGAGTCTGGTCTACCTCGTGACTCTTATTCTGCCATAATCATCTGAGGTTAATTAACTTTAATATGTTGTTTTGTGAAGAGCTTGAGCTATAAATGTTACATTTGAAGAGAGATTTATCTCAATCCATGATTCATAATGCATCTCTGTGTACTGTGTCAGTATCGCTTAGCTACACACTGACTACCCAAATAAATGCACAGCGTATCTGAATTGAAGTTTGTTTTGTATATGTCTTTTTTTGCACAGTAGGGCTGATAAACTTGCTGCTGGTGATTGCGAAAGGTTAAAACGGCAATCTGGAATTGTTAAAACAGCCCAAAAGCTGTCATATGCAACCACAAAAGAAAGCTTTGAAGGTTAGAGAACATAAGGGTGATAACTGCACTGATCCCTACTGCAGCAAAAGCCACAACATAGCGAGTTTATTATTTGAAGCTGTCTGAGGTTGTGCATCCTCTCAGTTGGTGCAATTTTGAATGGTGGCTTCAACAGATTGGAAAATGTAAGCAACATCATTGAAGTCTGTTTACAAAATGCTGATTTTTGTTTTCACCAGGGTGCTGGTTTGCTCCAAGTGCAGGCGTTTTAGCCTGTCACAGGCTATATCGTCAGTTAGCAACATCTAGGGGTCCTGTGTGTGTGTGTTTGTGTGCATTGGCAACCCCCACGGTGCACCGCTCACGGTATTATGAGCTGTAATTAAATTCTAGCTAGATTTGGCTGTCTAGGAGTATCTGGGGGTTGCGAATAACTAGAAGTTCATCCACGTAGAACAGCAGTCCCACCGCAAAATGAACTTTACAGCTCAAATAATACACGTTGTTTACAGAAGAATTCATTTAAGTGCTTTTACGTGGCACCGTTTAATACTGGCAACCCCAGCAGATATTACACTGGTGACAAATAACAATGTTGATATGTCTAGAAAGCCAACCAATGCAATTCCGCTTAGATTTAGCTATCTAGAAGTATCTAGGGTTAGCTTTAGCTAGGTCAACAGCTTTGTTGTGATGTTGCACAGATGTTTTCGAACAGCGCTTCATTTTAGATTCTTTCTATACTGGCAAAACCCACAAATATTACATCAGAGATGAGTAACTGGAGTAACTGGAAACTAATTTGCCTAGACAATCAGATTTTGGTTACATTTGGATATGGGTAGCTGTTGATACAGTAGGTCTGCTGCTTTTATGTAATGTGTCACAAAAATGGATGAAGTCACTATTTACCATGGTTTGCAGTTTGCAAGACTAGATTCAGGTTGTGTTTATATGACAACAATGTAATACAGGATACACATATTTTCAAAAGATCCCTGTTCACACGAATCCACGAAAATGACTAAAAATGCTGTATTACGCATGCCAGGCCAGTAGTTGGTGATGTTACTTTTTAAAGATACACTACGCACCTGTGCACATATGCATTCTTCAAGTACTTACACGTGCCTACTGAACAAGTAATATACATACTCATGACGTCACCGTTTTCACAAATTTTTTTTTTTTTTTTTGTAGTTTACACGGAGACGATATCATTTTCAAAAACTTGCACTTTGAAACTTGTTTTTAAAAGTTTGTGTTTTCAGGTCCCCAAAATGCCATTTTTGTGTAAATGAATGGCCAAAGCGCATACATTTTCCATTTTTTGTTGAAAACAATGTTGTGTAAATGTTCTAACCATGTGTTATTGTAGTATTATTTATCCCGGTTATTATCGTTAACTAAAACTAAAAACATTTCTTTATTTGTAATAAAATAAACATCAGCTGAAATAAAATAAAATATAAAAATATATATTTTATTTCAGCTATAGTCGAAGCTATCAATCAAAGTACAATAAAACTTAAAGCTGCAGTCCGTAACTTTTTTTGGTTAAAAATGATCCGAAATCAATATTTGAGAAAGTACATAACCAGACAGTGTTCAAAACTACTGCCTTACTTTAGCCTGATTCACAACGGTTAGTTTATAATAATGTTTTCTAATTTGAGTGGCACGGGTAGGTTTCCGCGGGAAATTCGAGCATGGCACTGCGTCATTATGTCACGTCTGTAAACATGAAGAAGTTTTCCCGGCTACTAGGCTCTGGCACGTGAGGATCCTGCAGGTGGTGGATCATTTATAGCCTTTTCTCACAGCAGCTCGAATAATTAAATTTATCATTTTGATGGCGGATTATAATCCAGAAAGGATTATGTGTTTATGAAACACGTGAATGAAATTAAATTATATTCCAGTTTTAAATGTGGTTCTGATTACAGATAGCCAACGTGGGACACAAGTTTTTGTATTTTAAATAGAACCAGTTTGAAGCAAGATTAATTTGCTTTTTGGATTAAAAGAATTTCTTAATATGAAATTTGAATGGTATGACAATTAGATATTAGACTGTACAGAAATTGAAATCTACACGCTAATACTATACTCATATTCACACAATGCTGATGTTGTTAACATTAATAATTTGAGAACAAAATATAATAATAATACTTTGCACAGTTAGATGTGATATGAGCTAACTGATCTTTAGATTTAATCACTGTTGGTAGCGCTTATTGTAATGCTTTTTTCCTCAGTTGGGCAGAACAAACGTGGCAGACTTGTTACTTACTTGTTAAGATGGCAAATTACGGTGAAAATTCTGATTTGGGTCATATATTCCAAGACATAGGCAGTAAATATCCACACCGGTGCAGTGACTGACAACTACACATTCACCTCAAAACATTAGATTCATCCGCGCTGGAGCCGTGCCGGAACACAACCCCGCGCACTGAAGATAATTCCCCAAGAAACTGCAATGACAAAGAGGTAAAAGTTACGGACTGTAGCTTTAAATACACTAAATCTAAAAACTAAAACTTAATGAAAACTGTATAAACTATAAAGATATATTTAAAAAAAGGCTAATAACAATGTCAAAAAACACAAAACAAAATTAATGACATTTTAAAACTAACATTAAAATGAACAGAAAATATAAAAAATGAAATCTAATTGAAAATATTATTATAAATTTTAATAGCATATCAGTGATTACAAAACAACACTGCTGTTTATACACTACACACTAGTATTTATTCATATTTTGAGCTTATATTTTTATATTTTCAACTTTCATTTTATTGTAGCAAGTGTAGTACTTTTGTATTTTTATTATTGTTATTATTATTATTTTTAAATATTTCTATTTTTATTTCTATTATTTCAGTTTTAGCAATTTTGATACTTATTTCAGTTAGTTGCCAAGACAACATTTCTCATTTTCATTGAAATTATTTTATTTCAGCTTTATTTCAATTAACAGTTTTAGTTTATAATACCTAAATGACAGAACTAGTGGGAGGGGCCCCGTTTTGCTGCTTTTGCAGGGGCCCCAGAGTCGTGGTACACTGTGTTTGCTGTGCGGTTGTTCAAAAGAAAGAAACAAGGGTATATTTTAGGAATGTAAGACTGTATTTTAACTTGTTTTTCTTCTCATAAAGAGAAAGACTAAACTCCTCACAGCAGGTAAGAGTGTGTGGGCATGTCTGAGCAAATGTAAATTTCACAAATGTCAGATGTATTAAAGTTTCATTTCATGGCTGTGGTGTTTGGTCTCTTAAAATAGTCAGTTAGGACATGAATTCTAGCAAGGCTTAATTAAGAGAAGACTGCTGTCATCAGCTTGTGCAAGTAATTATCATGAATTTGGAGGGGGGAGTTTTTCCCTAATTACCAACACACTGCTCTCTCAGATGATAATGCTATAATTTGATCTTGGAATACCTCCTGCAGGATGGAAATGCACATAATGATGTTCTGGAATGTGTTACCTTTGTCCAACCACCTTGCAAATGGGAACTTAAACACAAAATCATAAAATGAAAAATCTCTGAGAAGAAAAGGGCAGTATTATGCATGCCCGACCCGCCTTCTTTCTTTTCATCTACTTCCTCTTGTACATTTTCTTTCTTATCTTATTATAATTATCCCAGGTCAAGAGAAGGGGCAGATATAGCAAGGCCGTGACCCTGAAAGGCTTGTGCTGGTCCAAGTAATTACCACTGGACATTTATCACACCACCCTCATCTTGTCCTGTAATTTCTTTCTCCTCAGCATGTGGACGTTTTTAAATAAACCCATGTTTCAAAATACTGAACCTTACCATCTGAATTTCGTGAAGTCATTACCCCACTTTCATTAAAAACATTCACGCACATGCTGGGCTAATTTTCCAACTTACTTGTCTTCGGTCTGCTAATACTTCTTGATGGGATAACACTCACAATGTTCTTTCTTTCTTTTTTTCTCTCTCTTGAAAATGCTAGTTAATGTTATCACATTGCTGACTTTGCTCACATATGGTATAACAACTTCCAAAAAAAAAAATAAAAAAATAAAAAAAGTTTTTATGATTCTTGTGCTTTTTGGGGATATTTTTCTCCACTTTGTTATAACTGTGGTGTTCCCAGAAACAAAATTACTGGCCTTCCAAATAAATTTCTTGTTAAGCTATTATTATTTCTAAATATTGAATTCAGTCTCTTCATCATTTGTATTTCTTTTTGGAACTTATTGACCATAGGCTTCATTGATCTGAGCTTATGTGCTTCAGTTTTTGAGTGAACATTGCCAAAATTATCCTCAATGCTTTTTCATTCAAAACTGAGGAGCATAAGCTTGGATCAATGAGGCCTACAACCAAAAATTTCTAAAAAGAAATACAAAACCTGTGCCACTGAAAAAAAAAAAATAAGTTGACAAAAATATTGAATGCAAGATTTGGTAATAATATAGCATAATACTAGTTTTTAAAAAGCTGTTCATTTTTGGCCTGGGACACCAAACTAGGTAAAGATTTTTCATCACAGTACAATTTCTTTCATCATGTACTTAGCTTCATGTTATTCTAAACCAATATCCATTTCTTCTTGGAACACAAAAATATGATATTTTGAAGAATCATTTCAACTGCTTTTGTATACTGAAAGTCATTGGGAGCTAAAACAACATTGGACCCCACTAAATTTCATTTCGTGGATAAAAACCTCTATTTAATGGAACAGATACCACGACATGTGGGTAAATGATCACAGAATTTTCATTTATTATTTCTTAGGGGAGTAAACTATGCCGTTAAGGAAAAGTTCAACCAAAAATGAACATTTGGTCATTATTTACTCACCCTCATGTCATTCCAAACCCATGTGCTGTGATATCTGTGCCGTAAAATTGGCAGTTCAGTTCCAAAAAGCATCATAAAAGTAATCTTCATGATTCATAGGCTATATTCCAAGTCTATGAAGCCATACAATAGCTTTGATGAACAGAGCATTATTTGCTGATAATCTTCATCTCTGATGTGGCTCTTCTATAAAATATAGTGCCTATGGCACAGCTGATGTCTTGGTATTTGATTATGAGAATCAAGGCCGTTTGATGCTATTCACTTCCAGTCTGTGCCATAGGTGCTTAAATTCCATTCTGTTGCTCAAATAAAGCTATCATGTGGCTTCAGAAGACTTGAATGTAGTGTATAAGTTGTGTGGACTACTCTTATGGCATTTATTTTTGGGACTTGAAAGCCTATGGTTAAAAGCCATGTGTGATTATGCTCCAAAAAATAGTATATAGGATTGCAAAAAGAGAGTGAATAGCTAACAGAATTTTCATTTTTGACTGAACCATCCTTACAAATTCTAATCTATTTCTCACAGGAAGTTGTATGGTGTCAAGACTTGGAATATAGCGCATGACTCATATGTGCTACTTTTAGGGTACTTTCTGTGCTATTTGGACCTTGACATCCCCAGTCCACATTAAGGGTGTGAAATATTGACAAGAAAATGATATCTCTATTTTCTGAGATTTTGCTAGTATTTATATTTGGTAACACTTTAGAATACTGTTCCATCATTAATGAATAACTACACAAGAACACACGAGTAACGCAATATTAGCACTCTAGAAACTACTACTAACTAACAAGAAACTCTGATTAATGAATTAGTAAGTGATAGTGCTTAGTTGAATGTGGTAGTTCACTATTAGCTAATCAGTAACTATTATTTTTTTCATACCTCCCTAAGAACTACTGTATACAGGTTCATAATTAATATGAATAATACATAATGTATAATTAATTCTAAAGTAACAGTCATGGTAACCCATTAGTAATGACTCAAGCATTACCAAATTCATCAGAAGGAATTACTTATTTTTTGGATCAGTATTCTAAAGTGAAGATCATGATAACTCCCTAGTAATGACTGAAATCATTGTAAGCTTTTGAGAGTTTTGTAAAGTATTGGGTAGTAACTATTCATGTGGTACTACATCCTTCTAAAGGAATTACTATTTTTTTTGGATCAGTATTCTAAAGTGAAAATTGTGATAACTCCCTAGTAATTACTGATGCCATTGTAAACATTTGAGGTTTTTGTAAGGTTTTGGTTAGTAATTCATTTAGCTAGATTTGGTAACACTTAAATCATTACTATTTAATTACCATGATCTTCACTTTAGAATACTGATCCAAATAATTAGTAATTTCTTCAGAAGGATGTAGTAACACATGAGTCATTACTATCCAAAACCTTACATATATTCAAAAGTTCACAATGACGTTAGACAATATTAGGGAGTTATGATGTTTTGCACTTTAGAATACTGATCCAAGTAATTAGTAGTTCCTTTAGAAGGATTTGGTAATTCTTGAGTCATTACTAGTGGGTTACCATTAACTTCATTTTAGAATTAATTATATTATGCACAATTCACAATAATTATGAACCTGTATACAGTAGTTCTAGTTCTCCAGGATATATATAAAAAATAGTAGTTATTGATTAGCTAATAGTGAACTACCATTTTCAACTGAGCACTATTACTTACTGAATCATTAATCAGAGTTTCTTGTTAGGTAATGGTAGTTACTATAATGTTAATAGTGCATTAGTCACTTGTTCCTGTGTAGTTATTCATTAACGAAGGAACAGTATTCTAAAGTATTACCTTATATTTTACAGAGCGTGTTACTGGTGCCTTTACTGATTTTAGGACAGCTGACTAACAAAGCTTTTCATTTACTTCATATTCTATGTGGTAGTGAGTTCACAGCAGTGACATAAATTAACTTTTTCATTAAGCGGCAATATTTGTCATCTTAAACTGATTTCCAGGGAGATCATTTTTTAGATGAATCTGCATCTAAAGGAGCATTTTGATGTATTAACACTACAATTACAAGTGCATAAATAATGATATGAAATTAATGCTTTAAAATATTTTGAAAATTGAAATATTTAAAACATTTTGTATTAAAAGATGAGTGAGTCACTGAATCTTTCATTCAGCTGATTTGTTCAACAGCTGATTCATTAAGGAAGAAAGTCTTTATGAATGGATCACTGAATCACTGATTGCTTCAAAAGCAGAAACGAAACACCACCGTGTTTCTCGGGGAAGCACAACCGTTCTTTTGTGGCTTTGTTTGAACTATTTTCGTTGGCAAAAACAGACAATATTGTGTCTAACATGTACTGTAACTCATATTAACTTGCTGTTTATTGAATTGCTTATTGCAGTTGTACTGATACTTGGGAAAACCGCATGCTAACTTGTGTGATATTGCTATATCATATAGAAATATAAGACAAAAACTCGTACAAGGGCATTTTTGCCCACATTTTGCACAATACATATTGCACATCCCAAGTCCACATCCACTCTTGTTGGAACATAAGTATAGAGGGGTGAATAGGCAGTGCAACCATTAACTGCAAATGCCAAACCTGGTGACGTGGTTGCTGTTTTAGACCCCCAACGGTGCTTCGCTCTCACTTACACCACTTTTAACACTTGCTTGTTCGCATCTCTACCACTGCTGTTCCTTTGGCGCCAGGAGTACAGAGAAGCTGTAGGAGTTCTCCTTGGTCATTTCCTGTTCAGAGCTCTTGAGTAGCCCCATTATTACAGCTACTCTGCTGAATGATTCCTGGGTGTGAAAATTGGCCATAATAGTAAAGATAATGAATGATTATCACGCAGTTGCTGGATTGCTCAATTGGCGTGCTGTCCTTCGTTAAATGCTGCAGAGCAAACTCATATGTCACATTCAATCGGACAGCTGTTTCACCTCTTCGGCAATGCGCCGTTCCCCCAGTTCGGCTTCATGAACGTCACATCATTAATCAATTGCGCTCAAGCAGCGCAGCTCATTAAATGCTTCAAAACCGAACACTGACATCCACCTGCCCATCAGCATCCCGGCAGCCTGTCTTTCCATGCATACACTTACAATCTCACGTGGGCAGCATGTCTGTGTTTATTATGTCTGCCTTGGATGTCCCTTTGGGAAACCTACATCAATCATCATCACCAGTTCTTCTTCATCGAAACACATAGCTTGACTTGTTCACTGGAAACAGCCCTCTCTGCAGGCAATTTTGAACCTGGGTAAGATATTTTTGTTAGAGGTATTTCATCATACCATATGACCTAATGAACACATCTTTCCATCCAAGTCACAGTAGCTGATGTTCTCACCTGCCAACATCACAACATCGACTCCAAACTTTAGTGATGGTAGTGTACTTTTCAAGGTCTTTCAAAGTCTTAACACCTCCTACACACCAGATGCCAGGCCGAAGACTGGAATGACAACAAACACACAATCTAAAGCATACAACTGAAATTATACTCTAAATATAAGGGAGAAAATCACCATGTTTACATGCACATCATTTTCAGTTGGCAGTCCATATTCTGGCTTAGAAAATGAGGTTTGCTTACTTGAATGGCTGGAATATTCATATGCACATGGTCATCAGCATATTTCAAATACATTATGATACGCACATTGTCTATTCTCTTTTTTTTTTTCATTGCATTTTTAATAATTCTGAAAATTCTTTCACCTATATTTACTATAAGCTATTCCTGACCAGCTTTCAGTCTTTCAGTGCTTGGTGACACAGAAAGGTTGTTGTTTTGGCTTCTTTTGGAACTATTTTTATTCTCATTATACAGGCATATGCCAGCTGTCTTATTTAGATTTCTACTATATTTATGTTTGGCCTATACATTTGGCAGACATTTTTATCCATTGTGCATTCACAGTATTTGTGTGAGTGTGTTTGTGTGTCCCCTGGTGTTCAAAACCATGACCTTGGTGTTGCTTGCACTGTGATGTACTCCAGAATCACAAGTATCTAGCAAGGTTTTATGCACCATAGTTAGAATAGTAGTTTAATTGGGTTATAGAAATCAGATTAACATGTTTACATGATAAATATTTGCACATAAGCAGACTAAACTCAAAGTAATATCAAAATATTACAGTTTTTCTCAATTGCTTAAACACATTTCTTGAAATTATGCCTCTTTTTCTTTTTCAAAACTCTAAACACAAAAACATAACTTCTAACTCAATTTTCCAAACTACCTATATTCAGGTCAAAATGAAGCTCTCCACTCAAAACAATTCAATCTTGCTGAAAGAAGATTCACATGATGAACACAACAAATGTATGCATTTGCAAGTGTTTTATTCCTTAATTTAATGTACTGTAGAGTACAAAACAGCAAACAACAATAAAAATAATTGTTTTGCCCCAGCATCCTGTCTTTGGTCTGGGACAGGCCCTTCCTCTTTCTCTTCCATGTTGTCTATGTCCATGTGAAATAGAAAAGAAAAAGAAATATGGGCACAAAGGCGAAAATAAAAATTAGAAAATCCACTGTCAGAATGTGTAACTCTTGTGTTGTCCTCTGCCTATATATGCTTTCCAATTGAAGATTCATGATATGTACCTTTCAGCTATTTCAGAGAACTGCTTTATCATTGGTTAATCTATATTCTCTTCATTAGTGAAAGTCAAGATTTTTACAAAAAGTCTAATAGAAATGTGTAGAAAATATGCTTGACAGTTTATGACAACTCGATCAAAAATTTAGCATTTACAGTTTTTCTCGATTGCTAACACACAATTCATGAAACAGTTCACCATTTTCTCACAACTATAAACACAATCTCAAAACTACACACCAACTTGTGCAAACTTCAAACTTCTAGGTCATCAAATACTTTAGCCAAAAACATGTTCTCTTTTGTCAGACTCAAACTTTGGCCTCAGATGACACACAAACCTGCCAAATACACACACTACTTCAACACCTAGAGAACACTAGTGAGATCAATTCAAAACACTATTACAAAAACCTCCTTTTGGGAAATAGGAATCCTTTTTACTAGTGAATGACTGTTATAGTATATGGCATAAATAGAGGCGCGCAGATACAGTAAAATTCATCAATAAACTTAAAGAAAAGTTTACTGTCATTACACTGCTGTAAAGAGATCTTACAGTAAATGAAAAACACTACAAGAGAAAAGTTCAAAGACCAAACAACTGAATATACAGTAAACACACATTGGAATATACTGTCAGTTACTTAACAGAAATAAATAAATAAATAATTAAATAAATAAATAAATGCTTTAATTTATTCATTCATTCATTCAGCATCCTCTGCCAAATTGCATTACAGTATTGGTAGTAACCTTATTTGTTATAACAGTTTCCTCTCGATATTCCACTCGTACTGCGTCGTAAGACGCTGTATGGGAAAAACTCCTTTTTTCCTCTTCAACCGAAGCCTTTTCAATCACGCAGTGCAACTGCACGTCCATTGGTTCATGCAGTGCAATAAAATCGAACCAATGGCTCGGCGGCGGCGCTGAGCGAGCCTATGGCTATACAGCCCGCCAACATGGACGGGGCCTCTGGCTATATAAGCAGCCGCTTCGCCGCCGCATCTCAGATTTCTTCTCTTCAGCGACGAAGCTTCTTCCTCGCTGACTCTTCGCTGACACCGAGATTCGCTGTTGAAACGCCTCAGCAGCTGGAATGGACCTTTGCAGCGCTCAGCTCGCAGATCCCGGTCTATCCCCTGCTGCCATCCGGCGACTATCTAAAAGAGCTTCACAAAAGAGCAAATTTTGACGGCGTTGTTTCAAATGCCATGCCGTCATTGTAAGATGTGCAGGACTCCCCTGCACGCTGATGACGGTCACGCTGAGTGCGTGTCAAGCTTGGGGAAATCCCACACTGACGCTGTGCTCAGCGGGACTGACTGCTCTCATTGCGAGAGTTTCAGACTCGCCTCTCTGTGCTCGCAGATAGCTTTCTTTTCAGAAAGCGACTCCGCCCCTCGCGCCCTCCCATCTTCTTCCTCCCAAGGACCTGCGAGGAAAAGACAGCGGGGCAGAGGATTTGAGCGGTCGGAGACGAGCGAGCTCACGTTGGCTCAGTGATTCGCCGATCCTCTTCACTCAACCTGATCAGCGTCCCTCCGCGGCTGCGAGCTACATGATCTCGTTCGGTGGGAGTGGCGATGAGATGGATGACAGCCTTTCTCTGGCGGCTTCAAACGCGGAGGAGTTATCGGGCTCGGTGTCTGACCTCGCCCTCTTGCCGCCATCCTCTTCACGCAGCGCCAGACCCAGAACAGACGAGGAGCTCGTCCATGTGATGACTAAAGCTGTCAGTGAGCTCAGGCTCGAGTGGTCTCCGCCTGAGGAGCCGTCTCGCAGCAGGCTGGATGAGTGGTTTCTTCCGGGGCGCTAGCAAGCCCCCCCGCCAACGCTCGTCCCCCTTCTTCCCCGAAGTCCACAACGAGCTCACTAAATCGTGGTGCGCCCCCTACTCGTCTCGCATTCGTCCTTCTGCTTCCTCTGCCCTCACCTCCATTGACGGTGCTGAAGAGAAGGGATACAAGCACCTGCCCCCTCTGGATGAGTCCATGGCCGTGCATCTCTGCCTGCCTATGGCTATTGGATGGAAAGCGAGGGCGAGCCATCCGTCCAAGCCATGCAGAGCCACGTCTGTACTCGCTGGACGCGCCTACTCGGCGGCTGAACAAGTGGCTTCGGCGCTGCACACTATGGCTGTGCTCCAGGTCTTCCAGGCCAAGATACTCGCCAGTGAGGAGGCAGGTCTCGATGCAGCTTCACTCAAGGACCTGAGGAGCGCGATGGACCTGGCCCTGCGCGCCACCAAAGCCACCGCCCAGGCCATCGGGTGGTCGATGTCCAGCCTGGTAGTGTTGGAACGCCACCTTTGGCTCACATTGACGGAAATGAAAGAGGCGGATAAAGTTCCCTTCCTCGACGCTCCGGTCTCGTCGAACAGCCTGTTCGGGCCAGCTGTGGAGGGCTTTGCGGAGCGTTTTACAGAGGCTCAGAAGTCATCTCAAGTGATGCGACACTTCCTCCCGAAACGCGCCAGCTCTTCTGCTGCTTCTAGTCGCCCCAAGCCTACGCCGACTCAGCAGCCCGCCAAGCCAACGCCGGCCACTCCCGAGCCCCGACCTCCTAAAGATCGGCAGGATAGAGGGCGTTCCCTCTCGGCAAGACGCTACCCCTTCCCGAAGCACCAAGGACCCCGGCCCAAGATCGCCTTGGATCCGGCGCCTCAGAAGTCCTCCTGATCAGCTAGGCAGGAAGAGGAGGGGCCCGAGTCTTGCTACCGCCGGACCACCCCGCAAGCAGCCTCTAATGTGCCTCTTGTCTCCCCGCTCAGCGCTGGGTGCAGAGGGAAGTGCGTTATTGGTTCCCCACAGGCCCGCTCTAGCGCCCGGGCATCCAACCGCTGTGATAACGGACAAAATAAAACACATACATTTTCAAAAAGAGAGCAAATATCTTCTTCTGCCTACCATAAGCATCCTGCCCTTATGCAGCCAGTCTTTACAGCCTATTCAACCTCTTGCCACATGGGCCGAGGCCTGGCAGGCCATCCCCGGTGTGTCAGAGTGGGTAATGGCTACGATAAGATGAGGATATTCACTCCAATTCGCTCGAAGACCACCACGCTTCCGCGGTGTGGTCGCCACCACAGTGCGCAGCTAGGACGCTCAAGTCCTGCGTGCAGAGGTGATGAATCTGCTGGTAAAGGGATCCATAGAAGTCGTTCCTCCAGCCCAGAGTGAGTCAGGCTTCTACAGCCGCTACTTCCTCGTCGCCAAAAAAGATGGCGGCCTGCGACCAATTCTAGATCTCAGACTCCTGAATAACGCCCTGGTAAAAAGGTCATTCAGGATGATCACATTGAAGCAGATCCTCTCGCAAATATGCCCAGGGGACTGGTTCATGTCACTGGATCTGAAAGACGCATACTTTCACATCCAGGTAGCCCCCCCATCACAGACGATTCTTGAGATTCGCATTCGAGGGGGTGGCATATCAATACAAGGTCCTTCCGTTTGAGCTGTCCCTGGCTCCCCACACTTTTACGTGATACATGGATGCGGCTCTCTCCCCTCTGCGACAGATGGGACTCCGCATCCTCAACTACCTCGACGACTGGCTCATTCTGGCCCAGTCAGAGGCAGTTTCAACATCGCACAAGACCCTCCTCCTCAGCCATTTAGATTGCCTGGAGCTCAGGGTCAACTTCGCCAAGAGCGTACTGTCACCCAGCCAACGAGGGTCGTTCCTTGGGACAGTTATCGACTAGTGCAGATGACAGCAACTGTCTCAGCGGAACGAGCCATGACGATTCAGCGCCGCGCGGCCTCCTTCAAGGAAGGGATCGCTCACCCGCTCAAGGCCTTCCAGAAAATGCTGGGCCTTATGGCAGCAGCTTCGCCAGTACTTCAGTTGGGCCTGCATCACATGCGACCCATACAGTTCTGGCTGAAGCAGAGGGTTCCATCCGCGGCTTGGCGTCACGGTCGCCATCGCATAACGGTGACTCGGGTCTGTGTATCAGCCCTTGGGGGGACCCCCTCTGTCTGAAGGAGGGTGTGATCTTAGACACGGCGCACAGAAGGAAGGTTGTCACGACAGATGCTTCCAACAAGGGTTGGGGGGCACTGTGCGAAGGCAAACCGACCTTCGGTCTTTGGTCCGAAGAAGAGTCGGGTCTGCACATCAACTGCCTAGAGATACTAGCAGTGTGCCGTACCTGTCAATTCTTACTGCCGGACATAAAGGGACACCATGTGCTAATACGCTCAGACAGCAGGTCCGTGGTGTCATACATAAATCACCAGAGCGGCCTCATCTCGAAGCACCTCTGCACGCTGGCAAATGACCTTCTTGTTTGGGCTCAGACCAATCTGCGCTCACTGAAGGCGACGCATGTGCCGGGCAAAATGAACCAAGGAGCGGACATATTGTCGAGGAACAACGTCTCCTCAGAAGAATGGACGCTCCACCCACTCGCGGTTCAGAAAATCTGGGAAGTCTTTGGCAGAGCTCGAGTAGACCTCTTCCCAGCCTCCCGCTCTATGCGTTCCCTCCAATCGCTCTGCTACCACAGGAACAATGGCACATGCTTCTTCTAATAGCCCCCCTCTGGAGGAACCAGCCATGGGTGTCGGAGTTATTCCAGCTGCTCGAAGCAGCCCCGTGGCCCATTCCCTTGAGACGGGACCTCCTCTCTCAAGCGAACGGCACGCTGTGGCATCCACGGCCTGAGTTATGGGCCCTGCATGTGTGGCCGCTCAACGGGAGCCTTTCAACCACCCAGAGCGTGTCTTAAACACTATGACAGAAGCTAGAGCCCCGTCTACCAGACGCCTCTATGCTCTGCAATGGTCTATTTTCTTGGCTTGGTGTCAAGACCGCGACTTAGATCCGGTTACCTTTGATGTATCAGTGGTTCTTTCGTTTCTGCAGGAGATGCTGGATAAACAGCGTTCCTCATCCACCATCAAAGTTTACGCGACAGCCATAGTGGCTTTCCATGCCCCTATTGCTGGCCAATTGGTGGGAAGGAATAGTGCGGTGGTCCAGTTTATACGAGGCGCCAGGAGAATTATGCCCCCGCGTCCTCGTACAGTTCCACCTTGGGACTTACCAACCATACTAAGGGCCTTGAAAGGCCCCCCGTTTGAACCATTGCAATCCATGAGCCTCAGATCACTCTCATTTAAAACCACCCTGCTGTTAGCGCTGGCGTCGGTTAAGCGAGTAGGAGACCTACAGGCCCTTTCCATCAACCCTGCTTGCCTGGAGTTCGGGCCTAACGACTTCAAGGTCATCTTGAAACTAAGGCTGGGTTATGTACCTAAGGTGCTCTCCACTCTGTTCAGAGCCCAGGACCCCTTCAACGGATGACCAGGAATTATCCCTGCTCTGCCCCGTCAGGGCCCTGAGGGTGTACATTGAGCGTTCTGCCTCATACAGGAGATCAGAACAGCTTTTTGTCAGCTTCGGTAACCGCGCTAAAGGTCGCCCTGTTACGAAGCAAAGAATTTCCAGGTGGTTAGTGGATGCTATCACCCTAGCATACTCCTCCTTGGGCTTGCAGTGCCCCATTGGAGTCAGAGCCCATTCCACCAGAGGCATTGCCTCTTCCTGGGCATGGTCCAGCGGGGTGTCCATTTTGGAAATTTGTGAGGCGGCTGGCTGGTCCTCGCCGTCCACATTTGTAAGGTTTTACAACCTGGACGTCCCTGCCTTACAGGCCAGAGTCCTTTCTGCTTAGTTCGCCGCCTCCGGCTAGTTTAGCAGTCTTATAGGGTCACTTGACCAGCATTGTTCAAGTCCCTCCTTCACTTGGACGGTCCATATTATATGGATACCAGGTATAAACTATAGGGGACGACACCCAGGGTCTTACTCCCATGTGAGACTTGATTCTGAGTCATTCCCCATCATAGCATGGCGTGATTGTACTGATTCCCATACAACGTCTTACGATGCAGTACGAGTGGAATATCGAGAGGGAGCATACTCTGTTACTATCGTAACCTCGGTTCCCTGAGATATGGGAACGAGTACTGCGTTCCTGGCCGTGCTATGAGCTGCACGCCTCAATCGCTTCATTCGAAGAAATCTGAGATGCGGCGGCGAAGCGGCTGCTTATATAGCCAGAGGCCCTGCCTATGTTGGCGGGCTATGGCGGGCTGTATAGCCATAGGCTCGCTCAGCGCCACCGCCGAGCCATTGGTTCAATTTTATTGCACTGCACGAACCAAAGGACGTGCAGTTTCACTGCATGATTGAAAAGGCTTTAGTTGAAGAGGAAAAAAGGAGTTTTTCCCATACAGCGTCTTACGATGCAGTACTCGTTCCCATATCTCAGGGAACCGAGGTTACGATAGTAACCGAGTACGTTTCTTAGTCTTCTGACAAAAGAATTTTCTGCCTCCCCTAGACAGTCGTCTCTCAGTTCAGCAAAAATAGAGTATATGTAAGGACTACTTGGCTACAAATCAGCAGTAATGAGTTTGAGGGTGTACAACATGTACTACAGTATTTACTGTACATAGAATAATGAAAGTTCTCTCATCTGAAATACTTTTACTATGTACTATAATTATGTTGTATGTGTAAGTAGTATTGAAACTTTGTAGATGAGCATGTTGGCCAACTTCTCTCATGGTCAGTCCATGCAGAAGAACATGGTCAACTACAATGTTTAGTATTTCATCAGGAACAAATGACCTTTGACCTCATCCCCTGCATTTTTATTTTCCCCTCCTATTCCTCTTTGTTTCCCACTACCAGGATTCATTTTCCAAAACACAATCACTTGTGCTCTTGTTCATATCAGCATGAGATTCTGACCTTTGTGTCATCAGTTTTGCTACTGAATGTTCACACATGGATAAATGTGCGCTGTTTGAGTTCATTTTTTGATGCTTGAGTTAATAATATTGTGTGTTTGTGTTTTCTGAATGAGAACATGTTTAAACCTGTGCAAAATGGTGGAGTTTTTCTGTAGAGTTTTGCAGAAAACACTGAGCAAATTGGAACGTGTGTGCAAACAGGTGAAATGTGTTAAAAGTTTTGAGTTTGTTTCAAGAACTGTATGAATAGTTTAGAAAATTGGGCCAGATGAATCAGTTATAGTGTGTTAGCAATCAAGAAAAACTGTAATGACTTATACGATGAGCTAATGACTTGTTGTTTTGAGGGGTAAGACTATAGCACTGAGAACTATACATTTTGAGCAACATGACAATAACAACTGATAATGTAGGAAACTGCTGACGAATGTACATTATCAGTTGCATGAATGTACCAAAGCAATCGCAACTTGATCAAAAGAATGAGAAACTTATTATGATGTGCACAAGTAACTAGACGATGTGGAGTTTGAACAAGTAGGCTAGCTTTGAGAATTTCATTTCTGATCTGAGAAATGTGCCAAAGCGACTGAGAAAAACTGTAAGCTGACTTTGGTCCATTTATCTCCATCAAAGGTTCTGATTGGTGTGTGATAAAATTTGACTCCTAGTGTTTCCACTTGGGTAATTGTGTGCTAATTGAGCTCAAACTTTGCAGACTTGAGTGAACAATATTGAATGCTAGTGCTTTCTAAATGACCACATGGTGTAAGCACTGAGAAATTAAGGGATTTGTGTGTAGAGTTTTGCAGTAACAGTTCACCAAATCTGACTCATGTGTCAAAGCAGGGGAATAGTGTTTATAGTTTAGGGAAATGGGTGTGCTTTTTTAAAAAAAAAATGGCGTTATGGTTTTGAAATTTTAGTTCAAAAGCCTGGTTATAGTGTTTTAGCAATCGAGAAAAACTGTATTGTGCATGTAAACAGATAAAGGAGAGAACTTCCACCTTCAATAATCCTACAGCATTACTTTCATTAACCTTGACAGAGGTTTCTGTATATAAAAGGCTTGCTACTTGATAGCACTGACAAAAAGTAGTCTACATTATTATTTTATTACTTTTGTTTTAGTAATTTTTGTACTTCTACTTAAGCTTATTTCTTTTTTTATGTAGTTAGTTGTCAAGGCAACATTCCAAATTTTTGTTTCAGCTTTTCGTCAGTTTTTGTTTCAGTCTTTCCAGTACTTTAAAATTATAGTTCAATGTGTTACTTGCTATCTCTTTTTAATTAACTGTCAAATGTGCTAGTAATTTCTAAGTCAAAAGTGTTTTTACACCATTTTTATTTGTGTTTTGTATTATTTTTGCTTTACTTTAGTTAGGAAATATGATTCTTTTGTTATAGTTTTAGTTAACAATAGCAACACTGCTGGTGTTTTGGAGATTGTGTCTTTCATCTTAGCAAAACTGCATATGTCAGTTTCCCTTAATAATTAACTGCTCATAATGGGCTCATAATTGGTTGACAAAAAGTAAGATGAAATCATATACTTCCAATAAATAAATAAATAAATAAATAAATAAATAAATAAAAAAGTATATACAGTGGTGAGAAAAATTGTTGGCCCCCTTCCTGATTTTTTATTTTTTTGCATGTTTGTCACACATTAATGTTTCAGATCATCAAACAAATTTAAATATTAATCAAATATAACACAAGTAAACACAACATGCAGTTTTTAAATGAAGGGTTTTTTTTTTGTTTTGTTTTTTATGAAGGGAAAACAAAATCCAAACCCACATGGCCCTGTGTGAAAAAGTGTTTGTTGAGGTCACAAAAGACCCCAGAACAACATCCAAAGAATTGCAGGCCTCACTTGCCTCAGTTAAGGTCAGTGTTCATGACTACACCATAAGAAAGAGACTGGGAAAAAATGCCCTGCATGGCAGAGTTCCAAGACGAAAACTGCTGCTGAGCAAAAAGAACATAAAGGCTAGTCTCAGTTTTGCCAGAAAACATCTTTATGATTCCCAAGACTTTTGGGAAAATACTCTGTGGACTGACGAGACAAAAGTTGAACTTTTTGGAAGATGTGTGTTCCATTACATCTGGCGTAAAGTAACACAGCATTTCAGAAAAAGAACATCATACCAACAGTAAAATATGGTGGTGGTAGTTTGATGGTCTGGGGCTGTTTTGCTGCTTCAGGACCTGGAAGACTTGCTGTGATAAATGGAACCATGAATTCTGCTGTCTACCAAAAAATCCTGAAGGACAATGTCCGGCCATCTGTTCGTGACCTCAAGCTGAAGCGAACTTGGGTTCTGCAGCAGGACAATGATCCAAACCACACCAGCAAGTAAACCTCTGAATGGCTGAAGAAAAACAAAATGAAGACTTTGTGGCCTAGTCAAAGTCCTGACCTGAATCCTATTGAGATGCTGTGGCATGACCTTAAAAAGGCGGTTCATGCTCGAAAACCCTCCAATGTGGCTGAATTACAACAATTCTGCAAAGATGAGTGGGCCAAAATTCCTCCACAGCGCTGTAACAGACTCATTGCAAGTTATCGCAAACGCTTGATTGCAGTTGTTGCTGCTAAGGGTGGCCCAACCAGTTATTAGGTTTAGGGGGCAAACACTTTTTCACACAGGGCCATGTGGGTTTGGATTTTGTTTTCCCTTCATAATAAATAACTTAATTTAAAAACTGCATTTTGTGTTTACTTGTGTTAAATTGATTAATATTTAAATCAGTTTGACGATCTGAAACATTAAAGTGTGACAAACATGCAAAAAAATAAAAAATCAGGAAGGGGGAAAACAATTTTTCACACCACTGTATGTGTGTATATATATATATATATATATATATATATATATATATATATATATATATATATATATATATATATATATATATATATACATACAGTACACACACACACACACACACACACATATATATATATTTTTTTTTTTACACATATGCCAATAGATACAGAATATCCAGGACTGGATTATCCACATGGGCATTTGGGCACGTGTCCAGAAGAACCACGTGCAGAGAGGGAACCATGCGAGGCCGTACATATGCAATTACCGCATACAAAAGCCTCTTTTAAATGGGTGTGTCCAACCTATTTGTACTTGTGGCTATTTGCATAATGTTTCTTAGTAAATCACTTGAAATACGCCCACAAAGTACAGACACAATTTGTTAGATTGCACAAGCAAATTAGTACCCTTTTTTGGTGATTTTCGTAAATCAAGACCATTGTCAGCAAACAGACTTCAAACATAGAGTTCAGACTTCAGCAAAACCAGAGCTCACACATACTACGCCTAAAAACACACTATTGGAAAATGATTTGTGGATAAGGGCATTTTCTCTCTTTATCTGTCTCCCTGAAGAGGAAAATGCATAAAATTGTTGTTTTTCCCTAAGTATTGGAAAACAGAGAAGGAAAAGCAAGGACAGTGTGTTTGAACAGTGCTGTACGCACACATATTTATAGCCGCAATTTGTCATCAACAGCTGTGAATTTATCATAGTGAGACAATAAATGTATCTCGACCAGCCTTCAGAGGGAAAACAAAAGCCACATGCACTCATTCTTTCCTGCTCAAAGATATGCAAACTTAGTTTTGAATCCTCTACTGATTTATCGTACAGTTTACACTGTATAATACACAAAGATTATTAAAAAGGATGGAACACATGCATACAAACCATTTGTTTGTCTTTTCTGTACTGTAATACAGTTACTGAGACTTTTCATATGTGCACTGCAATTAGAAATTAACTCTTGCTGAATGCCCTGTAACTAATTTGTAACTGGACCTAACTGTCTTTTTTCTTGTGTGTTTGTGTGTGTGGAGAGAAAAAGAGCATCAGTCTGTATCTGTCTGTGTGTGTGTGTGTGTGTGTGTGTGTGTGTGTGTGTGTTTCCATGCTTGTTAATAAGCTTTAACGGGGCCTGCATAAACCCTTCATTAAAAATCTCTACTAATCCGCATTTTGCTTTCTCCCTGAATCATCCCTCATTACTTTTCCTCGCCATACTTCCACACTTCTCCACCTCTCACTCGCTCTCCCGTATGTGTTCTGTTTATTTCAGTGTTATGGATTTCCTCTGTATTGTGGGTATGGAAATGCTGCGTGTGCCGTTATGCATTATTTGTGCTTCTGCAATTCAAAAGTCCTTTTAATTGACAAGCTCCTCCTCGTTTGCATATCTCCACCAAATGTCGTGACCAGGAAGAAAATAAAGCTGGTGCGGTTAATGTGTGAGCTTTCCATTAATATGGAACATTTTCTGTGACTTATCTGGCCGATTCTACATTTGTATCAATTCTTTGACATTCTCTGTCAATATAAATAAATAAGTAAATAAAAATAAATTATATACAGTCATGGCCAAAAATATCGGCACCCTTGGTAAATATGATCAAAGAATGCTGTGAAAATTAATCTTCATTGTTAATCTTTTTGATCTTTTATTTAAAAAAATCACAAAAATCTAACCTTTTATTGGATAATAAGAATTTAAAATGGGGGGAAATATCATTATGAAATACATGTTTTTTCTCTAATACACGTTGGACACAATTATTGGTACCCCTAGAAATTCTTATGGGTAAAATATCTCTGAAGTATATTCCCATTCATATTCACAATTTTGAGCACTCCAGGGTGATTATGAACATGAAATTATCCAGCCATGGCTTTCTGTTTCACAGAAATATAAATAGGAGGGAAAACAATTCCCAAATTCCCTTAATCATCTATCACAATGAGAAAAACCAAAGAATATATTTCTGATGTGCAGCAAAAGATAATTGAACTTCACAAATTAGTGAATTGGCTTTAAGAAAAGAGCTAGAACAGTGAAAATTTCCATTTCCACTATCAGGGCAATAATTAAGAATTCCCAATCAACATAAAATGTTACGAAACTGCCTGGAAGAGGACGTGTGTCTATATCGTCCTAATGCACGGTGAGAAGGAGAGTTTGAGTGGCTAAAGACTCTCCAAGGACTGCAATTCACAGCTGGAGAATTGCAGAAAATAGTTGAGTCTCGGGGTCAGAAAACCTTAAAAAAAATGTCAAACAGCACCTACATCACCACATGTTGTTTGGGAGGGTTTCAAGAAAAATTCTCCTAGCTCATATTCAGTTATCAGATACGACTGCAACTTCAAGTGAGACTGGCTTCTATGGTCAGATGAAACTAAAAAATGAGGTTTTTAGCAGCAAACACTCAAGATGGGTTTAGTGAACACAGGGATAAAACGTACCCCATGTGTACTTTTATTTTTGATTTTGTGGGCCTATATTTCTGCTGGAGATCCTCGACATCTTGTTTAGACACATGGCATCATGGATTCTATCATATACCAATAGATAAAAAATCAATAAGTGACTGACTCTGTTAGAAATCTTATAATGGGCCATGTTTGGATCTTCCAACCATACAATAATCCAAACACAAACCTCAAAAACAACACAAAACTGGGTCACTGAACACAAAAACCAAGCTTCTGCTATGGCCATTCCAGTCCCCTGACCTGAACCCTGTAGAAAATGAATGCGGTGAACTGAAGAGAAGAAGCACCAACATGGAGCTGGGAATCTAAAGAGTCTGGAGTGATTTCGGATGAAGGAATGGTCTCTGATCTCTTGTCAGGTGTTCTCTAACCTCATCAGGCATTATAGGAGCAAATTTAGAGCTGTTAAACTGGCAAATGGAGGTTTCAAAAAGTATTGAATAAAAGGATGTCGTTAATTGTGGCCAATGTGTATTAGAGAAAAACATTTATTTCATAATGATATTTCCCCCCATTTTAAATTCTTATTATCCAATGAAAGGTTAGATTTTTGTGAATTTTTACTAATTAATTATCAATGCAGATTAATTTCCACAGCCTTCTTTGATCATATTTATCAAGGGTGCCGATATTTTTGGCCATGACTGTATATACACACATAAATCTTAAATGTAGGTTTTTTTTTTTTGGTTTTTTTTTACCTTACTTCCTGTGGCTTAACAGTCAAAAAATAGAGGATCTATGCTGCAATGACTGCAAAGACAAAAAAGTGCAATTAAGATCTTTATTTTTCTTCAAGGAAGAGTGAAATATAAAAAAGGCATGATTATGGAGATGATGCAGGGGTGTCACATTAAACATTACCAAACAGAGGATGTTTTCAAAGAGGAGCCCCAAGCCAGCGAGAGATTTTATGACATAAGAATCCACAAGAAATGAAATAAATAACACAGTAATAATAATGATTTCATCTGAGAAAGCATGAAATATTTGATGAATGCGTAATGCATTATCTTGAAATTAATAGCCAAATGGTGTGTTCTAGTTAAAGACATCCCTATTCATTAGTTATCCTGGGGAATCAAGCAAGCACACAGAAAGAAAGAAAAAATGAGAGAGCAAGAGAGCAGCCGTCACACACCGCAATACCCTGATGATATATTTCCTCATAAACAGACAATATATTATTCTCAGTAAAAGAATATTTCCACATTAATGCATCAACACTGACTTTTAGAATCTTAATAAGTGCTACTGCCCTGATGGATTGGATCATGATTGGCCTGCACACAGTGAAACCGCTGATAAATGGCCACTTAAAGTGACATAAAATGAATAAAAAAGCAGATATTGTCACATACCCTCATTCAAAGTGTCCAAACGGTGGTCTACACATGTGTAAGAATCGTAGAGGCAGATAAAAATAAGAAAGACAGAGAAAGAAAGGGTGAATGAGAGCTACAGTATAGAAGTGAATTATAATGATATAGATGGTTATGCAGTGAATATATATAAATGTCCGTAGTCTGTTCTAGGGAGCTCTTTGGATACCTGGTTGGATTGTATTTCTACCTTCTTCAGTAATTGGCATTTAGCATGATAAATGAAGTCAGCTGACCCATACTGAATTATGTAGTAATCCTACAGGGATGCCAAAATCTCTCTCTTTCTGCTTCAGATTGCTTATTCCGGGACATTTGGTGTGAAACCAGTTTGGGGTCAGTAAGTCTTATGTTAACCACATTCTTCAAAATATCTTATTTTGTGTTCAGCAGAAAAGAAAAAAAAAAAGAAATTCATACAGGTTTAGAATGGGTGAGTAAATGATGACAAAATGTACATTTTTGAGTGGACTATCCCTTTAACCTTGAGAGACATTCAGTGGAGTTACTACAGATGTGACAACCAGCCCCGGTCTCCCTTATAGCTTGCAGTATTTTTATATGCTCACTTCTTATCTGTCTCTCTCCCTTGCTGAGTTAAATAAGTCGACGCAGTTCTCGATGTTAAACTCTCATGCTGAGATTCTTTCAGCAAAGTACCACGTTTCTGAGGAAGAGAGAGCTAGAGGAAATGGTACAGGAGAAAGAACACATGACATGAAGCTTGTAAAGCATTTTGATACCTGCAGGGGTGCATTTACCACACTTAATACTGACATATGCGCGTGTAAAATGGCTTTTAAAGTTCACCATGAAAGAGGAAGCATTACAGTGATGTGTAAATCTGCTGATATGTTTAATTACTCACGAATGTCGGCGATCTACAAGCTTTCATTTGCAGAAGGGAAATAAATGAAAAATTGAATAGACAATCAGGTTTCCATTTAAGAAACAAGCTGTCTTCTACATACAGTGATGAAAATCATCATCATATGAGCGTTCAGGTGGAAAAGCTCATGGTGTCTCATTGCTGGGATTTTTATCTAGGGCCTAGTTAGGCTTCAGCTGGGATTCATTGGAGCATCAGGAATCATGGCTAATTGTGTTTTAGAGTGCTTGATCAATTGCATATTATCTGCTCTAGGTCAAGTGATGAATATTATACTGACATGACATGATTAACGGCTCATTATTTGGGAATAATTCCAGATTTGTAATATGAAGTTAAGCTAGTCACACATGACACAGTTTTGCATATTAAAGACATGATTAAACATGCTACTGCCACAGGTTAAATTGGACCAGAACATGGATTGTTTGTCAATCCATTCTGTACTCAAATGATTATGATACCCTTTAGTTTAACAATATGTTTACCTTTTCTAAAACAGTACAGATTTGATTTTGCTTTATTATAAGTCGTATAGGCGGGGGTGAGTTATGAACCCAGGACCTGTCGAGTCAAAAGCAGGACCTCAAAAATTCCACATTTAACCCTTGACTGTTAGAGATTTTTAATTTTCTGGATGGCAGCGAATAGTTCACAAGTCAATCTTCTCCTTTTCCCCAGTCTCCTCTATACTGAGGGCATTTCTTGCAATTCATGAGTTATTTTCTAGAGGTGCTCGCTCATTATTTATTATTATTTTTTATTTTTTTATGTTTTTGAAAAAATAGCACCAAAATCATTAAATTCTACTGACATTGGGAGCAGCATTGTTACATTTTCTTGTTAAGTACAGGTCTACTGTGCTTTACTCACTGCAAAAATCCCACTACAATTGTTCAAGGCATGTTTAATGACTTGTGACCTCCTGAACTTTCCTCTACAGATTACATTTAGCCATCATGTTGTTATGGTTGAGCTAGCTAATGTGATGTTGACTTGATCTGTATGTCTTAAAAGCATCCTTATCTTATGATCAGGTATCCCAGGTATCAAATCCATAGGGCTCAACAGGATATCTATGAAAAGTTCATCTCGCTTAACACCAGCCCAGGTACCAAATACTAGTCGCGGCATTTTTGCACAATAATATTATGTTGCTTGTTACACGTTTCACAACACTTTCACAGAGTAATGCCAACTGGCAACATTTTATTACATTGATTGTTGTACATACTGAAATGAAATGTCTGCTGAGTGGTGCTAAAATGTTAATCATCTATCGTGTTTGAAAATTATGTAGCATCTGTCCTGAACTTAACCGAAAGCATACGTAAGATAAAAATGCATTTGCTAAAGCAACAATCCCATTTTTATTTTGTTTCCACAAGTCTGAGCTCTTTTGTCGTTAAGGGTGTTTCACAGGACTATACCGGGTAAGCTACCAAGCAAGTTTACTGTGTCAGAAAAGTCATATATATTGAGTTGGTTATGCAATGCAAATGTCAAAATGTATTATTTTACAAATCATATGCTATGGTAAAAGCATTTTGAGGACATAACATGTAGTATTGTGTAAGGAACAGTGTGAAAATGAGTTTTTATTAATCAATAATCTGCCACCATAATCTTAATTTATGCAAAGCTGTTGGTGTTCTACTGCCTCTAGAGTTCATTTCAGCTGGAAATTACAGTGAATTGTATGCATATGTTTGTTTTTGGAGTTTTACAAAAGTGTAGGTAGAGGCACATTTTTCCAATGAATCTAGGTTGCTAAATACAGCCAAAAGCTACTCGTTCATTTATTAGCAAGTGTTATCTTGGTAGCTAGCTGCATTTCAGTCTTTTGTGCAAATCTGAGGTACTGAAGTTAAACCAAAAAGACAGGAGGAAGATCACAGGGGGGTGAAGGTGTATATGATTAGATTCATTGCTGCAAAAATATGCATCTCATTCAGCCTTCACTTTTCACTGGAGATGATCAAATCCAGTGAATGGGATCGCTTGTGTCTCAGGTTGATATCATGTATACAGTACAAAACAAAGATTTATGAGTAAAGTTTTACTGAGGCACAGCAGAATTACAAAATAGCCCATAGTGTGATTCGACATACTCCTGCTGCACATCCAATCAGCATCTCTGATGGAGACTGTTTTCATTGTTTTCACCAATGCTTATTGTTATTTGTCCTTTCAGCTAGAAGCCACATATGATCCCACGGCTGCATTTCTGTCAATGAAATGCTGTTCACAATGGTAATTTGACCACTTGACTTGTAGTTTAAGCCAACAATAATACTTTCCTGGTCAGCTCTGCTGCCATAATGGCATTGCAAGTGCTATAGCAAGCTAGCTTACGTTGTTATTACTTGCACAGATAAAGTTACAGCTCATGTTTTCAAATGAGTTCACAGGCTATTATTTATCTGAAATTGCGGCTGGCTGAGGTTGTTCTTTGTGATGAGAAGCCCTGTCTGTAATTTCAGAAATGCTGACATTAGCTTCAGTCCGCATAGAGGCCACGTTTAACTTTGCTTTTTATCTTTGTAGAGTTGTTGTTCCGCTGAAATTACTGTGTCCACACGGTTCAAATCACAAGTTGGTCTTTGATGCAGCAGACATTATAAAAAAAGCACTGAAAAATCGTAGACTGTCTGTGCATCAATCCAATCATTTTGTCACCCTGATGTTTGCGTCATTGCTGTTTTAATTAAATGGAAATGTGTTGTTGAGCATCTCAGTGAGAAATGGATGGATAGAAGGGTGGATGCTAGATCAATGTTTCTCAAGCAGGGTACTGGGACGCATTAGGGGGCCTCAGCACACTTCCATGGTGGCTGCAAGATGGCTTAAAATTATTTAAGACAATACAAGGCTTATAATAAACTGAAATGGCTCCTATCATTTTAATTTGTGACCTTAACAACTTCTGTTTAAATAAATAAATAATATATTTTTATTTAAAAGTATTAACAATTCTATAAATTTTTTTGGAAGGCTCTATAATATTTTAACATTAATTAATGTTTAATTATATTTTATAATATAGAAAATTCAGTTATCTGCATTATGAAATTTAATTTAATTGTTTTATATATTTATAATTATTGTAATATATTGCCACTCCTAGTGTTTATAAATAATAATGTCATTATAGCATAAATATCAGAAATATCTTTGACAATTGGAGTCCAAAAGGTTGCTAGTGTGTTCTGACTAATTGCTAAGTGCAATCATTTCTTATGCAGATAAATCAGTTAGTAAGGAAGATCCAACTCAGAATAAAACAAACAACAAAAAAGGTAATTGTAATTGTAAGATAGTAATTACAATAAAAATAGTCACATAAGTGTCACAAAAATGAAAAAAATAGTGTCACAACTGTGAGATATAAAGGTATATAAAGGATATCTGCGACAGAAACAGGCTTCCATAGCCCAGACAGATTGAGTCACTATATATAAAGGTAAAATTTAAACCGTGTGTGACATAAATGAAACTAAGATTAGAAAGTCTTGAATGTGAGTTGAAGACATCAGTTTACTTTGCCAAAGCTGCATTTCAAGTATGCTAATTCACTGTACACCATACTCTGTCACTGTTAGTAAAGTCAAATCGCTTTAGAAACTTGAACCCTGAAAGTAACAGGAGCTTTTATATGGCAGCAAATGTATCACATTCTCTCTCTCTCTCTCTCTCTCTCTCTCTCTCTCTCTCTCTCTCTCTCTGAGCAGTGGATCATGAGTTAAATGAAGTGTGGAGGAGAGGGACCCCTTCAGCTCCTATAACTGTAGCACTCCTCAGGGATTCCTGCCTAATTCCATTTAATTCCATGGATGTCCTGCTGTTCCCAGATGGGCACTAACTACTCAATTATGCCATGTTAAAACTCTTATTCTGCTGGACTGTGGACCTTGCATGACTTCCTACAAATTTCCCTAACGATACCTTAATGAGAATCCTTAGAACGGCTCAGTGTGCTCCTCCAATTTAAAACCAGGAAGTGGAGCCTGCGTTTTTGATGCATTAGGTTTCAAACCACACAAATAGCACCAGTAATCTGGGTAGCACTAAAAGCTCAGTAAGACTGAAACTTTATTTTTAGTGCATCATCTTTGGGAGTCTTTTCACAGAGATGTGTTCAAGTGAAGAAACTTTTCTTGCAAAACCTTTTATCACGGTCCTGGACTCTTTTCAGAGTATTTGCTCTCATGTTGTGCCGAGGGATTACGCTGAGTCATCTGAGAAGAGACGGAGAAAGAGAGAAAGATACAATGCTTTGGCAATATGTACCTAAGTATGTCATGCCAATAAAGCAATATGAACTGAATTGAATTGATACAGGGTGAACGCATTTAGATGCTATAATGGAAACAAGTACTCAATGCAAGCACTTTAACACTCTTAGTTCACCCAAAAATGAAAATTCTGTAATTATTTACTAATATGCTGATATTTTCTCCATAGAACAGAAAAGGATGTCGTTGTTGTTGTTCAAAGTGACCACTTCTGTTGAGATCCAAAAATGACAAAATAGCAATCCCAGAAAAGCATCGTAACACTCTGTGTGACTCATGTGCTATATTACAAACTCTTCTGAAGCCATATAAAAGTTTTCTGTGAGGTAGAGGCTATAAAATATAAATTATTATTCAGTGCTAATCTTCTCTGTAATTAGCTGTTATCTCAAGAAGTGTTGCAATAAGATCAATTAATTAATAAAAGGAAATAACAATTTTGTGTTCCCCCCAAAAAAACTGTATAGGCAGAAAATGTGTTTTTTTTGTTTTTTTTTTAAATCTGAAATGAACAGAGGCAGTGAAACGGCAGCAACTTTTCATGCAAATTAGGATTAAAGGGCAGATTATCAGTTAATAAAGACTTGCACAATACTATGTCATGAACACAAACATTTTTACCATAGCACAGGATTAGTAAAATAATACATTTTGATGTTCGTCACATAACCAGCTCCATTTATGGCTTTTCTGATGTAGTAAACTTGCTTAGTAGCTCACCTAGTACAACACTACACTTGTGACACTGTCCTCTGGTACAAGTCAAATGAAATACAAGTCATGTAACTTAAACATCTGCAGGACGATGCTGAGGATGTTCTACAAGTCTGTGGTAGCCAGTGCCATCATGCATGCTGTTTTCTGCTGGGGCAGCAGTTTAAGGGTGAGGGACATTAACAGACTAAACAGAATCATTAAGAAGGCAGGACATGTTGTGGGAGAGGAACTGGACTCTTTGATAGAGGTGTTTGAGAGGAGGATGTTGTCCAAAATAAAGACTATACGGGACTTTCCCTCTCACCTTCTCCACAATGTGCTGACCAGCTACAGGAGCTCGTTCAGTAACAGATTCCTACTCCCACAGTGCACTACTGAGAGACACAGGAAATCATTCCTGCCTGTCGCAATTAAACTATTGAACTCTGAACTGTAACAGTCACACAAACATTGTATATGGGAATACATGTTTTTGTATGGTCTTTTGTACACTATGCCCTTTACCATGTAAATGTGTATACAGTGGTAAATATGTTTCTTTTGGAGGAAACTCAGGGATGGTGTAGTTTTAGATATTTACTTAGATATTTATTATATTTTTATATTATTTTTATATGCTATCTTTCACTTTTTGGTTGGGAATCGTGTATGGTTGTAACAAAAAGGAATTTCCCCTCGTGGATAAATAAAGGAATTCTGATTCTGATTCTGATGAAAGCAAAAATCCTCAAAGACATGTAGAAAAGAGATTAAATGGCATGGCTGTTTTAGCAAACACATTTTAATTTTGAGTATAATATCCCTGTAATGCTAGAGAAAAACAATTGTCTTGCACCTCACACCTGCAAACAAAACACTTAAGTTAACAAGACAGTTTTTATTATAAACAGATTATCACTAAGAGTTTCTTAATTTAAGCGGTTTGTTGTCTTAGCCTAACCAAAACGTCTCGGTTACGTTATGTAACCCTCGTTCCCTGAAGGAGGGAACGGAGACATCACGTCAGTGACTGACAAATTGGGATCTCGCCAGAGAGACCAATCTACTTCGAGTGTAACTAAACGAGCCAATGGACATTGGCATGCGGTATTTCGGATCTGGCTGCCACACCCCGCAGTGCGGGTATAAGAGGCAGCAGGTGCACCGCATTAATTCATGTTTTCGCTGAGGAGCAGAGCCGGTGACCTGGCAGCTCAGCTGTGGTACAGCGACTGTGACGATGGGACGTGACGTCTCCATTCCCTCCTTCAGGGAACGAGGGTTACATACGTAACCGAGACATTCCCTTTCAGTCGATTCCCTTTCAGTCGGTCACTCCGAGTCACTCCGAATTGGGATCCCTACCAAAACGCCACAGGAGCTGCCCCCTCCAGTGCTATAAGGCAGACGATAGGACCGGGCTCTACACAGAGAAGGTCAACTACTGCAGTTCCTCGAGCAACCCAACAGTAGGACTTGGATAACACTGGGAAAGTTTGCCCTTCCACCTGGAAGATGCACACTGCAGAGTCACCTCCTACCAAAGGGGGTTAAGTGACATTTACTCAAGTGAAGTAACCCTGTAGGGCCCTATTGCACATGGAAGTCTCTGAGATGGCTCAGGCTGCATCATTTAGATATGGCAGAATGCGGTCTGCCAGGGAAAACACGCTCCGCCACGCCACGTCTGGCTGCTGGAGTGCTGGAGGACTCGACAGGGTTAGCTCGATAGGGAACTCTCTGGAGAATTTAGGCGTTAAGGATGCCACAAGCCGACTCTGAACCAGGCCTCTCAGTGCCACTACCCGTTTGAGGTGAGAACACAGGAGGAAACCGGTTCGACACGCAGGCTATAGAACCTAGTGAACGTGTTAGGAGTCGCCCAGTCCGCCGCTCTACAAATGTCTGCTAGCGAGGCACCATGAGCCAGCACCCAGGATGATGCGACACCCCCAGTGGAGTGAGCACGCAGCCTGAGTGGGCAGGGCACACCTTGTGCTTCATAGGCCAAGGTGATGGCATCCACTGTCCAGTGGGCCATCCTCTGCTTGGAGACAGAGAGCTGTTCTGAGGTCCTAAAGCTTTGAGTTCTATCCACTTACTGTCGCAGTGCGCGTAAAGGACAGAGCAAATCTAGGGCTGGGTCTGCCTCCTCCAGGGTAAGCGCTTGCAGGTTCACCACCTGGTCCCTGAAGGGAGTGGTAGGAACCTTGGGCACGTAGCCGGGGTCTCAGTGTTGCACTGGAGTCAGCCGGCCCGAACTCAAGGCACTATTCATCAACCGAAAATGCCTGCAGGTCCCCCTCTTGATCGAGGGCAATGCAGTCAGGAGTAGGGTTTTCATAGAAAGAAACTTCAACTCGACTGACTGCAAAGGCTCGAAGGGGGTAGTTTGAAGGGCTCTTAGCACCAATGCCAAATCCCAAGAGGGTAGGGAGGGAGGCCTAGGAGGATTTAACCTCCTGGACCCCCTAAGGAACCTGATGACCAGATCATGCTTCCCCACCAACCTCCCCTCTACGGGGTCATGGTGGGCGGAAATAGCAGCAACGTAAACCTTAAGGGTGGAGGGGGACATTCTATGCTCCAACCCTTGCTGCAGGAAGGAAAGCACGGCTCTGACCAAACATCTCCCGGGGTCCTCATGGTGTGAAGAACACCATTCGACGAACAAGTTCCACTTCAGAGCATAGACCCGTCTAGTGGACGGTGCTCGTGCTGAAGCGATAGTGAGCGCTACCTCCTGGGGTAGGTCACCTAGAACCTCCACGTCCCATCCAGCAACCACACATGGAGTTTGCCAGTTGATATACGCAATGGTCGCAGTGTTGTCCGTGCGGACCAGAATGCTCCTGCCCCGAAGGCGTCCTCTGAGGCGGCTGAAGGCAAGGCGTACTGCCAGCAACTCGAGGCAATTGATATGCCAACGCAGTTGGGGACCCGTCCATACCCCTGACACTGCATGCCCGTTGTACGTGGCTCCCTAGCCGGGGGCCGAGGCGTCCGTGAATACCACAGCATGCCTGGATACCTGCTCCAGGGGCACTCCTACCCGAAGGAATGAGGGATCTGTCCACGGGCTGAAGGTTCTGCGGCAGGCCGGTGTAATCTGAACCCGATGAATACCGCGCCACCACGCCCACCTCGGGACTCGGCCATGGAGCCAGTGCTGAAGCGGTCCACAGCTGCCGCCATATGCCCCAGGAGTCTCTGAAAAAAATTCAGTGGGACCGCTGTCCTGCCTGATAAAGTCTTGAGGCAGTTCAGCACCGACTGATCACGTTCCTGGGTGAGGCGTGCTGTCTGGCTGACCGAATCCAACTCCATGCCGAGAAAAGAGATCCTCTGCATGGACAAGAGTTTGCTCTTTTCCCAGTTGACCTGAAGACCCACCTGGCTGAGGTGTCTGAGCACCAGGTCCCTGTGTGCGCACAACTGATCACGAGACTTTGCGAGTATGAGCCAGTCTTCGAGATAGTTGAGGATGCGCACCACCCGTTCTCTCAAGGGAACAAGGGCTGTCTCTACTACTGTGGTGAAGACACGAGGTGACAGGGACAGCCCAAAGGGCAGGACCTTGTACTGATATGCCTGACCCTCGAACGCGAATCGCAAGAATGTCCTGTGTTGCGGGAGGATCGAGACATGTAAGTACGCATCCTTCAGGTCGATCGCTGCCAACCAGTCTTGGGGACAGATGCACCCGAAAATGCATTTCTGCGTCAACATCTTGAACGGCAGCTTGTGAAGCGCACGGTTCAAAACTCGCAGATCCAAGATCGGTCGTAACCCACCGCTTTTCTTGGGCACAATGAAGTAGGGGCTGTAAAACCCTGACCTCATATCGGCTGGAGGGACCAGCTCTATCACATCCATTGCCAGTAGGACTGCGATTTCCGCACGCAAGACAGGGGCATCGACGGCCTTGACTGAAGTGAACCAGATGCTCCTGAACTTGGGGGGACGCAGGGCGAACTGAATCGCATAGTTGAGTCAGATGGTCCGCAGGAGCCACCGGGACGGACTGGGGAGCGCTAGCCAGGCTCCGAGAGACCGTGCCAGCGGAACCAACGGGGCCACCGACGTACCCACGGTGGGGCAGCGTGGTGGACCACAGGGACCTGGCCCGGGGCCTGTGACGGCCTGGCCTGTGACGGCAGGGTCTGGGTGTGAAATGTAACGCTCACCTGATTCCTCCTCGTGCGGGAGGAAATGCAGGAACCCGGCTTGAGGCTTGTGACAGCCCAGCGTGTGACGACATGAAGTGGGGACTCGAGTGTTATAGCCCTTACCTGGTTCCACGAATGAGCAGGAGGGGTGCTCTTGGGCAACCCACTGCTGCCCGCTGGCGAGAGAAGAGGAGGGAAGCGAACCCGTGATGCACAGCTCACAACTCTCCTCCTCTTAAAGACCCAGAGACTGAGGAAACCGCTCTTTTATGGAAGTTTTGGGTCAACAAAAATGAAACGAAACAAAAGATTCTCCAACCGGCCCTCCTACGAGGGAGGGAGTGGTGTGGTCACCATCTCCCGATGAGCAGTCTCCTCCATCTCTGGGTCGCCCGTCTCAGGGCTTCTTGCACTTGTGCCTGGACAGGCTGGGCATCCTGCCTGCGACCGGCTCCACGACGCTGCCTGGTGGAAGGCTGCTGCGGCTGCGTGGGAGCGGGGGCGGCCGCAGGGGGGCAGGGGGGCGCCCACGGCAACAAGTAGGCTGAGGGACTGCAGCCGGGGTGGAAGCAGCAGGTTTCTCCGGCGCATGATGTGTTTGATCGCCTCAGTCTGCTTCTGTGCTGCCGAGAACTGCTGGGCAAAGCTCTCGACAGCATCGCCGAAGAAGCCGGTCTGTGACACGGGAGCGTTCAGGAGCTGTACCTTCTCGTGCTCCTTCATGTCAGCTAGACATAGCCAGAGATGGCGCTCCTGGACCACTAGCGTGGACATCGCATGACCCAGAGACTGTGCGGTTACTTTCATCACTCGAAGCGTGAGGTCCGTCGCAGCACGCAGGTCATGTAAAACTGCCAGGTCGTGACCACCCTCGTGCAGGTCTTTCAGGGCTGTGGCCTGGTGGACCTGCAGTAAAGCCATGGCGTGGAGGGCGGAAGCCACCTCCCCACAAGCTCTATAAGCACTGCCAGTTAGACCTGATGAATACTTACAGGCCTGAGAGGGGAGACACGGGTCACCCCGCAGAATGGTAGCGGCTGTTGGACACGGTTGCATGGCCACAGACCGCTCCACTGAGGGGATGCCCGCATACCCCAAAGCGGTCCCACCATCGAGGGTGTTGAGGGCGGAGGAGCTACAAGATTTGTTTCGGGCAGTAAAAGGTGCCTTCCACGATCTTGTGAGCTCCTCATGCACTTCCGGGAAGAATGGCACCGGAGGATTCCACAGGAGCCCGACATTCTTGGCGGCCCGGGAAAGCATGGCCATCATCTCTGGGTCTGGCTCGGACAGCGCTACCACACCTGAAGGGGGCAACGCAGCCGGGTCATCATCCCCGGAGAGAGAGGGCTCGCCCTCCGATGCAGCGATCAACATCTGGTCATCAGAGGGGGCACCGAAGGAAACGCATGGTGCACTCTGTCCAGCAGAGGGCCCAGCGCGCTCCGTTGGCAGCTCCACCAGCTGCAGAGTGCTTGAGGGGTGAGGAACTCCACATGGGGAAGCCCTCACCGTGATCCTCAAATCACCTCAAATCGCCGCCCCAGGTGCCGAGACGAATGCTGGATCGCGGCGGAGGCAGAGGAACTCTGCAATGTTTGACAAAGCGGAGTCTTTTATGCAACTCCGAGATGGTCATGTCCCCACAAAAAGAACATGAACCATCCATGAAAGCTTCCTCAGTGTGCTGAATGCCCAGACACTTAAGGCAGCGATCGTGACCGTCCTGAGGCACCAGAAAACGACCACACCCAGAAACGCACGGGTGATAAGACACCTTTAAAAAGACGCGATCACCCGTGCTGTTCTTTTAGAGAAATGCTCTTAGAGAGCTGGCCACCACACACTCCTTGTGTGGCTGTTAGCACAAACTCGATATCCACGAAACCATGACCACTGCTGCTGTTGCCGTAACGCCCGCACTCTCGTTCTCTCAGCAACACCGAAGTAAAGAGCAGTAGTGATGCACCACCGCTTGGCTCTGAAACTAAAAAATTAATTAATGCGGTGCACCTGCTGCCTCTTATATCCGCACTGCGGGGTGTGGCAGCCAGATGCGAAATACTGCATGCCAATGTCCACTGGCTCGTTTAGTTACACTCGAAGTGGATTGGTCTCTCTGGTGAGATCCCAATTCGTCGGTCACTGACGTGACTCGGAGTGACCGACTGAAAGGGAACTACTTATCAAAGCCTAACTGTAGACTATTAAGACTTTCATATCTTAGTCTTCTTAGTGGTAATCAGTTTCTCAAATTCAGGCAAGTTCTGACTTGATCTTGATGATGTATCAGATCTCAACATACAAGACCCTGGAGAAAGTTATTAAAAGAATAGCTTACAAAAATAAAAAATCTCATCATCCAGTCACAGTTTGCTCACTGTTTCTCCCACAATAAATCTAAGACATGGGGCTGAATAAATGATGATAGAATTTTCAATTTTTGGGTGAACTATTACTTATATACCAAAAGACAAGATGTAAAAGATAAGAATTAATTAAATTTAAAAACTGCAGTGACACTTCACTAGAGAAATTATACATTAACTATCCTTGGAAAACATCTAAAATGACTTACGTTGAATATTTCAGAGCTTAGTTAAGGAAGCTATCACTAACAATGTCTAATATGTCATCTGACTTGGGTTTTTACATACATTTTTAACTTCTCATATCTCCAGAACCCAGTTCTACAAACCATTAGTTTTTTGAATGAAGTCAAGCCAGAGTGTCATGCCTGAATAATTGCTGCCCAGTGGTGCACATTTCTGTAATTATGAATTGCCTGCACAGACTGCTGATGTCTCACATCGCCTGCATCAACCCTGACAACTAAGGACTGTCCAGCTGGCATGTTACATGAACAGACTTGTGTATGATTTCATCACCCTCGTACTGAACAGCTTGCATGAGCTTGTGAACATGTATGACACATATGTCATGGTGATGCTCATTAGGTACAGTGCTCCCTATAACACCATAATTCCATCCAAGCTGGTTATGAAAATGTGTAATCTTTCTATGCTACTCCACTGGGGATTTCCAAACAGACCACAAATACTAAAATGGAAAACATAACCTCATTGATGCTGATTTAGAATAGGCAATTCAATATGGATGTTATATCAGTCTCAGGCTGTACCCACTCATTTCCATATGCAGCTTTTCATCTTTGACGGTTCTGCAACCCACAACAACAGACACATCATCAAATTAATTCATAATTTGTCTAATCAGCAGCACTGCTTAAACCACAGTTTACATGCATCTATTCTGTCTCTGTTGTTTATGCTGGTAGTTGACATGAAACTGTGACATGAACACAGTGACAGCTGACATCCTGTAAAGTGACATATCAAATTCCATATACATTTGTATGTATGTACATGTATGTAAACACTCACCAGCCACTTTATTAGGTACGCCTTGCTAGTACCGGGTTGGACCCCTTTTGCCTTGACAATATATTGATTTAAAATTTTAATGATGTGATTCACAGTTGAGAGACAAAGGGCCCTCCCTAATGGCCCATCAGTGTGACTGTGACTTTGAGGCAGGTAAGAAAGAATGTGAGGAGATTGAAAAAATGTTGTTTTTTTAATTATTTTTATTTTAACACAGTATAATTAAAACATACATACAGGTGCATCTCAATAAATTAGAATGTCGTGGAAAAATTTCATTTATTTCAGTAATTCAACTCAAATTGTGAAACTCGTCTATTAAATAAATTCAGTGCACACAGACTGAAGTAGTTTAAGTCTTTGGTTCTTTTAATTGTGATGATTTTGGCTCACATTTAACAAAAACCCACCAATTCACTATCTCAACAAATTAGAATATGGTGACATGCCAATTAGCTAATCAACTCAAAACACCTGCAAAGGTTTCCTGAGCCTTCAAAATGGTCTCTCAGTTTGGTTCACTAGGCTACACAATCATGGGGAAGACTGTTGATCTGACAGTTGTCCAGAAGACAATCATTGACACCCTTCACAAGGAGGGTAAGCCACAAACATTCATTGCCAAAGAAGCTGGCCGTTCGCAGAGTGCTGTATCCAAGCGTGTTAACAGAAAGTTGAGTGGAAGGAAAAAGTGTGGAAGAAAAAGATGCACAACCAACCGAGAGAACCGCAGCCTTATGAGGATTGTCAAGCAAAATCGATTCAAGCATTTGGGTGACCTTCACAAGGAATGGACTGAGGCTGGGGTCAAGGCATCAAGAGCCACCACACACAGACGTGTTAAGGAATTTGGCTACAGTTGTCGTATTCCTCTTGTTAAGCCACTCCTGAACCACAGACAACGTCAGAGGCATCTTACCTGGGCTAAGGAGAAGAAGAACTGGACTGTTGCCCAGTGCTCCAAAGTCCTCTTTTCAGATGACAGCAAGCTTTGTATTTCATTTGGAAACCAAGGTCCTAGAGTCTGGAGGAAGGGTGGAGAAGCTCATAGCCCAAGTTGCTTGAAGTCCAGTGTTAAGTTTCCACAGTCTGTGATGATTTGGGGTGCAATGTCATCTGCTGGTGTTGGTCCACTGTGTTTTTTGAAAACCAAAGTCACTGCACCTGTTTACCAAGAAATTTTGGAGCACTTCATGCTTCATTCTGCTGACCAGCTTTTTAAAGATGCTGATTTCATTTTCCAGCATGATTTGGCACCTGCCCACACTGCCAAAAGCACCAAAAGTTGGTTAAATGACCATGGTGTTGGTGTGCTTGACTGGCCAGCAAACTCACCAGAACTGAACCCCATAGAGAATCTATGGGGTATTGTCAAGAGGAAAATGAGAAACAAGAGACCAAAAAATGCAGATGAGCTGAAGGCCACTGTCAAAGAAACCTGGGCTTCCATACCACCTCAGCAGTGCCACAAACTGATCACCTCCATGCCTCGCCGAATTGAGGCAGTAATTAAAGCAAAAGGACCTCCTACCATGTACTGAGTACATATACAGTAAATGAACATACTTTCCAGAAGGCCAACAATTCACTAAAAATGTTTTTTTTTTTTTTTTTTTTTTTTTTTTTTTTAATTGGTCTTATGAAGTATTCTAATTTGATGAGATAGTGAAATAGTGTTAAATTGCTTGTTAATGCAAATATCTAATCAGCCAATTACCTGACAGACATGGTCAAGGCAATCTGGTGAAGTTCAAACCGAGCACCAGAATAGGAAAGAAAGCTGATATGCCCCCGGTTTCACAGATATTGCTTAAGTCTAGTCCCAGACTAAAGTGTAAGTCTGAGCTGTTTCAACTGAAAAAAAAACTTGCACTGACTGATCTTAAAATATATTAGTGCCACTGTTTTGTCTCAAGATGGACACCAGTAATGTTTTTTTTTTTTTTTTTCTAAGGCATGTTAATAAAAATTACTTAAATGTCCTAACTGAACTATGGCATAATCCTGGTTTAGTCTAAGCCCTGTCTGTGAAACCGGGCCTTAAAGTTACTTTGAATGTATCATGGATGTTGGTGCCAGACAGTCTGGTCTGTTTATTTTAGAAACAGCTGATCTACTTGGATTTTCTCACACAACCATCTCCAAGGTTTACCTAGTATGGTCTGAAAAAGAGAAATATCCAGTGAGTGGCAGTTCTGTAGGCAAAAATGCCCTTTTGATGCCAGATGCCAGAGGAGAATGGTCAGACTGGTTCAAGATGATAGAAAAGCAACAGTAAATCAAATAACCACTTGTTACAACTGATCTCCGAACACACAACACGTTGAACTTTGAAACAGATGGGTTACAGCAGCAGAAGAGCACATCAGGCACATCAAGAACAGGAAACTGAGGCTATAATTTGTTGGGGCTCACCAAAATTGGACAACAGAAGATTGGAAAAAAGGTTGTCTGGTCTGATGAGTCTCGGTTTCTGCCCTGGACAGTAAGGACAGAATTTGGCATAGACAACATGAAAGTATGGATCCATCCTGCCCTGTAACAATGGTTCAGGCTGGAGGTTGTGGTGTAATGGTATGTGGGATAATTTCTTGGCACACTTTGGGCCCCTTAGTACCAGTTGAGCACTGGTTTCTTGAACTTCACAATGAGTTCACTTCACTTCACAAAACTTCACTGTATTCAAATGTCCTCCATGTCAACTAAATCTCAATACAATAGGATAGCATCTTTAGGATATGGTGGAACGGGCAAATCTGCAGCAACTGTGTGATGCTATCACATCAATATGTGAATAAAATATTTCCAGCACCTTGTCTTATCTATGCCATTAAGAAATAAGGCAGTTTTCTGTGAATGAGTAAGCAGAATGATTTTCACATCATTTTGAAGTAAGTATTCTAGCCTACAAGACAGATTACTCAAAAGTATTTTTTCTGAACTATTCAGTATGGGTTTTATGGCCTTATTTCAGCTACATTTTTCCCCAGAACTTACTAACCACGCATAATATTTTTTTTTCTAAAAAATGCAAACATGTACATCATTCTTGGTCACATATTATTGTAGCACATTTGTGCTGAATACAAAAAAATGGCATGTTGGTCAATAGTATGTTATAAGTAGATGAAATAAGCACAAATGTCAGGGCGTGTCAAAACATCTCAAGTGCCCCAAAATCACCTCAGACCCCAGAGGGTTAACTCACATGCCTCAGTTCACCAACCAATAATTTTCATATTAATGGTAAATGAGAACATCCTGTTATTTGATCACAATGGTCACTGGATTATAGAGAACAGGATTACATGCAAGGCTTTAGAGTACCTGTCTTTGATATGTCCTCCATAATTAATGTTAAGCTAGCACAATGTATCATTCAGCAATGGTCAGAGGCTTTATAGTTTCATGCTCAGTCTCCTTAGCAATGTATTTAATGTTATGAAAAGGAAATACTATTGTATTCTGTACTATTTCTACGTCACTATTCAAGTAAGCACACGTTTAGCGCAATGACTGTGCTATTTTGTAATTAAATAGCCAATTCTTCTTCCTGACACACCGGCCTCTCAAAAATCTAAGACAGCATTGCATATACAGGATCCTTCGTGAAAATAGCAATCGAACGAACAAATGAATGAATGAATTAATTAATAAATAAATAAATTCAAGATGGTGGACAATGCAATATTTTACAGTTTAAAATATATATTTTAGTTAATTTCAAAATAATTGTATTCTTTAAAATAATTTAATGAGGTTTCGTTTCAGTTGCTGATAGAAGGCTTCTCCTTGTGTAGGCAGCTCACTAGAGTTTTGTAGAGAGCCAAAGTCACTTGTCTAGCCTCTTGTGACACCAATCACAAGAGTTCAATTCAGACATGGTCTTGGTCCAGTGCATCAAGAGGCTTTTGACAATGTAGCTCTCACTTTTGTGCTCTCCTTTTGACTTTAGTATAAAGTGCAGTTTTTTAGGTCAGTGTAGGGCAACTCTGTGTTACTCTTTCTTCCAAACAGGGACTAATTACAAGCAGAAACATACAGTGCTGACCACATCTAATACAACTGTGAAGGTCGCCTTTTGCAAGGCCATACCTAATAGTGTATTTTAACATGTTCTGGTGTCTGGAAAACATTCATTGTTTTTACAGTATGTGTGTCTGTATTTCTGCTTCATTTATTTAGTTTTGCACTGCATGGTCATTCAATATAATTCTCAGTGCCCTTTGCTCTGAATACTTAACAGATTTTAATAGAGAAGCCATGTCTTGTAATTTCACTCACCAATAAAATCCTTCAAAATTACAGTCTGCTCTCTAAATCCAACATAATGTCATACATATGCTCTGATTTGTAAAGTTGTAGTGAATTCTGCATTTTCCAGCTCAGTTAAATTATTCCAGAACTTTCTATTTTGCAGGCAAAACCCATTTGAATCCCATGAACCTATATGTTGACTTTGTGGTCAGAGTTTTGTTCCACCCTGATGTAATAAGCACCAAATATTTCACTCAAAGTTTCACTGATAAATTATTCAGTTGTGCTTAAGGAATCTGTAGACCTTAAGACAGGAGTTTGAACAGTTGCAGTTCTTGCAAAACTTTTTAAAGACACAATGCCAGAAATCCAGAAACTATCTTTTTAGAAACACTCATTTTAACCAACAGCTAACTTCTAAACAAACAAACAAACACTTAGCCATGCATACACTGAACCATAGAAAGCCAAATTGGACAAACTTTGGACAAAAGTCTTTTGTGTTTGTACCTACTTAACCATATTTTGGGGACAAATTGGTATCCAGAAGTGAGCTAAATCTGATAAAACCTGCCAAAACATCCTTTGGAGGTGTCATCATTTAAAAAAAAAAAAAAATTGAAAATTGAAAATCCACTCACTTTGCCACCCGTGATTACTGAATTGTCATAACATCCACTTTGTACAGAATGTTTTGCCTTTGACTTTGGTGGCTACTAAAATTGTTGGATGGATAATATGTCTCTAAATGCTAATCTTACTTTGGCCAAAAATTGCTAACATACTTATTTACAGCTGTAATATGGCAGAATGCTGCTATTTTTAACACTGTCAACCATCAAGACTGTATTGCATTCATGGAACAATAATATAGAATATTAACTCTCACATTTATATGTGGTTGTCATAAACTTTTCAGTGTGTATGTGGCCTACGGCACTTTGGAATTTCCAAATCAGTGCTGATAGTCCTCATGTAAGCCACAAAACTCTTTCCAGACATCACCACCAACTGGCTTGGTTGAAATGCAGTAGGCGCTTATTGACTTTATTGACATCATTCCTGGAGCTAAAGTTAATTTTACTTAATTTTTGTTTAAATAGTGACTGTTTCATGGTTGTCTCTACCACAGAGCTTTTGTAGTTTTCCCTGATTCTGTTTGGCCAACTCAGAAAACATTGTGAAGCATCTCCCTGTTGTATTCAGGAAACGGTTCAGGAAAATGTGCTGGCTTGTGCTGAATTTCCTGTGAAATTCTCTAAAGCATATATGCCCACAGTACTCTTTCAATTACAGCAGTACTGCACCACAGTAATTACAGCTTTTTGTAGAGCTTCTGTCAAAAGAAGTTCCCTTTCTCAGTCTCTTTAAAGTTTCTAGAAGATGGAGTGACAAACTAAACCCGTTTATATAGAGAAGCAATTAATAACCAGTGGGTTTATTAATGACCCTATTGTATGGAAGGTCTCGTAATATTCACTGCTGGTATCTTCTCGTTTTTGTAACATTATAATCACTTTCAAATTAATCTTTTGAAAGAATCTTGTAACTAGATAATTTGAAACTGCATTTGAGTGGTTCCTTTGATGGATGTTCTGTTTGAAATTCTTTCCAAGTCTCTGCAGTGGTGCAGATTTTATATTCACAAAAACATTCCCTTCCGTTGCATCAAACAACAGGTTTACAAGTGTGCAATCATCATAAATTAATTAATTACTGAAAGTATGTTCACACATAAAATTTGATCTGAGTCGAGTCTCTTTGTAGATGTCAAGGAGAACTACTTTTGATAGATCGCTAATTACATTTTTAAGACCATGGGCTGGATTTCCCTTTTCATAAACCAGTTAGTGTATCTGGGAAAGTTAAACTCTTGGGAGGGCATCTCAGAAACTAACCTCCTAGATTTGGGACACTGGGTAACAGAGATGTCCCTTGGATTTGAAACATTCAGTCAGCAGGTTCACAGTTACTTGCCATCTTGCTGTTAGTTTTTCCCCCAATTGAATTTAAAATTAGCCGTAGGCATAAATGGAGTTATACTTTTGTGCCGGAGGGAGCAAAAGGGGGATTTTAGATTCACATGAAGTTGTATCTGAAGTGGCATATAAAGGGTCGAAAATTAATACATGTGCATATGAATTATTGAATTAAGAAATTTACTGGGTATGAATAATTTCTATATACAGCATGTATTTATGTCAAAAAATAAAATAAAATAAAAATTAAAAAATCCTCAAAGTTAAATTGTTCATTTGTTGCCTTTCCACATGATTACAACACTCATTTTGCCAGTGCATTTGGCACTTGACTAGTGTTAACTTTGAACTCTTGGCATATAACAAAAGGTCCAATTACATAGATGTTTTTAAATGCATAGAGGCAGCATAAATGTACTCTGCAATCACAATCATGGAAGATTATGTATCACATGCTTGCAGGTTGATTGTTGATTCTTGTGACACAAATTATGGAGATATACACCTTGCCGTTCAATACTGTAAGTCCTGTTTATAAGCTCACTTTGTACTATTGTCCAGTCCACAGAAAGACCACACGCTGCAACAACAAAAACTTCACTCGATACATTGACACAAATATGTAAATGTGCTTTGGCAATTACAGCAGTCCGCATTAAGTAATTACAGTCATTTGTGGAGTTCCCATCAAGAGATACACAGTACCTTGCAAAGCAGGTACTTTGCAAAACTGGGTCTACCAATGCTTTGTTGTGTTGAGAGCCATTAATATTAATAAATTCCTATGCATCTTGTGTAGTGTTTATTGGAATGTTAAGATATAAAAGTATAATATTTTTGAATGTTTTTGAGTGAATTTGCAATAAACAATAATCAAAATTAATCATTAATAATAATATATACAAAAACACAATGGGTAACTTGGTTTCACAAAGGTTAGTTTAGCTTAAAACTAATCAATCTAGTTTTAGATCAAATGTTAGTTTGTGGTTATTGGTGACCTAATATTTATATTAATGCATTTAGCAGGCATTTTAATTTTCAATGAGTAATATACATATATGGGAAGTCCTGTTGCTAAGGTTAGAACACCACCTCACGTTTTTTTTGAGTGGAATGGATAAGGCTGCTGTTTGTCTAGTGCATATTTACAGAAAAAAAAAAAAAAAAAAAAAAAAAAAAAAAAATATATATATATATATATATATATATATATATATATATATATATATAAAACTATGTAAAACTGTGTTCTGTGTGAATCACCAGTAACAGTATTGGAGGTTGATCTTTACCAATGGAATCAATGCTAGTTTATGTAACACTAAGAAGATGAAATTTACTCATTTAAAACTTTTTGAATGCTTGCATACAACTAGACACAATATTGTAATTTATTAGCTCTTTTGCAATGAAAATATTTCAAAAAAATAAATAAATAAATACCGCTAGACCATTGCATGTTACTGAACAACACACAATAACTGTGTTTCATTCCTCAACGAATCAGTGTTTGAACAAATCATTTAAGAGAATGATTCAGTGACTCTCTCATAAAGACTTGTTTCTTGGGGAAAAAACTGTTCTACAAAATAGTAAATTTAATGTTTATGGAGTTCCTAAAAAAAATGAAAATAAAAAATAAAAATGGAAATTTTTCCTCTTAAAAAATTAATTGCTTAAAAAAAACTGCTATTTCCTGTTATGGCACGTTGTGTCCACAATACATTGTTATCTGTAGTATCCTAACATATTCAAGCTTCATAGTACTGAGCTGACTTCACATTTTATAGAATTTTCCTCTTGCATTTTTGATCAAATTTGGCTGCTGTTGCTGCTGTGTATGCAGTCCGTGTGTGTGTGTGTGTGTGTGTGTGTGTGTGTGTGTGTGTGTGTGTGTGTGTGTGTGTGTGTGTGTGTGAATAAAGTTCAGGGGAGGTGAGAATGCTTCAGGGTGCATGCTCTACTTGCCTTTGCCAGTGAACTGGGGCAGGGTAACATCATTTACAACAAGCTTCTGCACTTGGTTCTGGTTCTGAATCAGTGCAGGTCACTCAGCTGCTCTGAACGTACATGCCCCAGTCAACTGATTGTGAGGAGGCGGTAAAAATAACTCATCCAATTGGTAGCAAGAATGTCTTACAAGTCTTTCCCCTTTCCCTCTGCTCTTATGAATTGAAAAGGGAATTTTGAGTAGTGCAGGCAGAGAGAAGAAAGAGAGAGGAAGATCTAAAGAAATATTAAAATGTGTAGAGACTTTTAGCTCCTCTGACATGCTCACTACAAGGGCACAGCCTTGCAGTGTGAGCAACTCATCTACATTGCAATGGGTTATCATTGTCAACAATGCAAAAGACACAGAGGAGGGAATTCACAAAATCTGAAATGTGCCGGCTGATAGCGCTGATTATTTGCTCACGCTTTCCATGTTGTTTTAACACCTGGTTCACAAAAAGAATTATGCAAATCAGGTAAAGGTGCAAACATCCCTCAGAATCTGTGCTGAACACAATTTGCACAGTAGAATTCCTGGTCTTGCAGGCCAGTTCAGAGAGCTACAGAAGGTTGGGCAGACTACCATGATCTGCATATATCATTTGATCAATAACTGCTGCCATTATTAATAGACAGTGCACAAATATCTGTTTTAAATAAAATTACGGCTCCTGCCAGCTTTTCGTCTGTGGTAATCGCACAGCTTTAATTGCCATGCAAATAGCACTGAGTTTTATGAATAATGAAGTCTACATATAATGAGCCTAATTTACACAGAAAAAAAAAAAAAAAACCTTTAGATTGAGATAATAAATAGTCTGTTAAAATTCTTTATGCAGTCTTAGGTATATTCAAAACAATGAATGATGTGTATATGATAAATGCTTTAGCCTTTAGCATCATACAGCATGCTACTAATAACATATTTATGGCTCATTCTGTGAAAAGAATTCACATGTTGTCAGAAAAAAAAAAGTTGTTTTATTCCCTCTATAGGACAGAAATGGATTAACTTTTTTAAGTTGTCAAAACATTTTAATCTACAAAACTTATTATAACCCTTGCATTAATGGAATAGTTTACCCAAAACTGAAGATTTGCTGAAAATGTACTCACCTTCAGGCCATCCAAGATGTTGATGAGTTTGTTTTTTCATCAGAACAAATTTGCAGAAATTCAGCATTACATCATGTGCTTACCAAGGGATCCTCTGCATTGAATGGGTGCTGTCAGAAACAGAGTCCAAACAGCTGATAAAAACATAAGTAATCTATATGACTCCAGTCCATCAGTTAATGTGAAAAGTGGCCAAAATACTAGTCTATAATCCATAATAATAATCCAGCCCCTGTTGTCCTCTTGTATCACAATACTCCAACATTTTTGTTTAATATTAGTATTTTTGGGTGAACTATTCCTTTAAGTAACTATGTAAGGGCTACATTAGTGAGCAATTCTAATTATAAGTAAATATGTAAATGTACTTAAAAACCAACACTGTTTTTTCAGAAAATGTATCTTTTGAATAAGAGTATTTTGTGTATTTACAGTATCTTGAGTAAACTAATGGAATGCATTAAAAAAGGCATTTTATGGAATGCAATGGGCCATAAAATTATACATATCTGTAGTGGAATACATGAATTCGCCCCTCATTGTGTGTCATTATTTAGTAATTTATTGGAAAAAGCCATGTATTGTTGTCCAAGTCCAGGACTTATTTTAGACTCCTAGATGAAAATATCTGTTCTGTTTTCAGACGTTTGCCGCTTTGACTTTCACATCCCTAATCTCTCTGTCCTTCTCTCGTCCCATTCTTTCTCTCTCCGCCCGGGACAACTCGTTTAATGACATGCTGCTAATCCTATTAGACAGCTCGCTCGTTCTGTTACTCTAGTGGATATCCCTCTGTCACAAATCCTGTTCGCCTGGACAAACCTAAAATGGTTTTCTAATTGTGGCTTGTTAATTGCTAATCAAGAATCTAAGATAAGACAGACTCTCGTAGGCCTATTATCTATTATATTACTTTGGATGATATCATCTAATACACCAGAGGTTTGAAAGACACGCAAAAGCGGCGTTGTATATCAAATCTTTGATTTGTTTGTCTGTGTTATGGGGTGGAGTGGTACGGAGGGGTCAGAGAGATGGAATGACACTTGACAGATCTTATGTCTTGCAAGTCAATGTTCTCTCTCATTCTGTCGCCCCCTCTTTCTTTCTGTCTCTTGACACCTGATGTGTGCGTCTCACTCCCCCAGCCTCTGATTTTTGATGCTCTGCATAGCAGCAGAATGAGAAACTGTCATATTTTTATTTCTGTTTTTCATTCTATCGCTTTTTTCATTCTTTTATAACATTTTGTTTGTCTCTCATTTGTTTTAACTTGATTCCACTCGGCCTTGTTTACAGTTGCACTGTGTCTGACCTTATGTTTTCATGAAATCGGTACCCTGCTGAAAAAATTGCATAAACAAGTCTAAAGTGGTTTGACTGATCTGTTTTGATATTTTTAGAGAGGCATTGCATACTTCTCAGGTAGAAGACTAGCTGGCTGATCTGCTAAACCAGTTGAAGGCCATGCTAAACCATCTTACACTGGCAAAAACACCTGTTTAAAGATATTTTAGCAGTTTCCTGCTGGCTAAGTAAAATGTTGATTTACAGATTCCTAAGAATAAGAATCCCACAACCTACTCCTCAAGATATCGGAGAATTGCCAGCCTCTTTTCATTCCTAATTCATGATGATTTTATGATAATTTATACAATTTTACAAATAATGTTTTATTTTATTTTAATTATATGTGACCCTGGACCACAAAACCAGTCATAAGGGTCAATTTCTATTTATACAAGATTTATACAAGCTTTCCATTGATGCATGGTTTGTTAGGATAGGACAATATTTGGCCGAGATACAGTTATTTGAATATCTGGAATCTGAGGGTGCAATAAAAAAAATAAAAATAAAAAAAATACTGAGAAAATTGCCTTTAAAGCTGTCCAAATAAAGTTCTTAGCAATGCATATTACTACTCAGAAATTGAGTTTTAATATATTTACGGTAGGAAATTTACAAAATATCTTCATGGAACATGGTCTTTACTTAATATCCTAATGATTTGATGATGAATTTTGACCCATACAATTTTTAGCTATTGCTACAATTATACCCCAGCGACTTAAGACTGGTTTTGTGGTCCAGGGTCACATATTATTATTTTTTAAAATTAAAAATAAGCAAACATTCCATTTGAGTAAAATTAAGAAATAGTTTAAGCAAAGAAATAAAAAATAAAAAATAAATAAATGAATAAATAGTGTACAAGCCAACCTAGCTATTCAAAATCTTTGTCTGCAATTTAATAATATTGACCTATTACTTTTTTATTGCTTTTGACCATTAGGTATCAGTAACAATTCATTCAGAACCTGTTCTATGGACATAAACTTTCTGTACCACACTATTCTGCTGATATGGAATGAGTTTGACTACTTAATCAGTTATATTAATAGAAATGCTTCACTGGGGCAAACAAAAAAAATCCTAAAATAATAAATATGATACCCCATAACACCAGCATTTCCAGCAGTATCCAACATTTCTCAATCATGATCTTACTCAGCTAAATGTGACCATTTTTTGAAGCTGCCACAAATGATCTGGATGAGCTCACAGAGACTGTAACATCTTATATCAGTTTCTGTGAGGATATGTGCATTCTTACCAAGACTCATCTAACCTACAACAACGACAAACCATGGTTCACTGCAAAACTCAGACAGCTCCGTCAGGCTAAAGAAGATGCTTACAGAAAGGGGGATAAAGTCTTGTATAAACAGGCCAAATACACACTGGAAAAGGAGATCAGAGTGGCAAAGAGGAATTATTCCGGCAAACTAAGGAAAAAATTCTCTTCCAGCGATTCTGCTTCAGTGTGGAAAGGTATGAAAGAAATCACCAGTTACAAGACACCATCCCCCAGCACTCTGGAGAATCAACAACTGGCAGACGATCTGAATGAGTTCTACTGCAGGTTTGAAAAAACACCCCACACCCGCCCTGAACACCTCTCCACACAACCATTCACACCTCCAGCAACCCCCCTCTCCCCCACACCTGCAATTCAGATCAGCGAAGATGAGGTGCGCCAGGTCTTCAGGAAGAACAAAAGAAGGAAAGCACCAGGCCCAGACGGTGTGTCACCAGCCTGCCTAAAAATCTGTGCTGACCAGCTGGCCCCCATCTTCACACAGATCTTCAACAGATCACTGGAGCTGTGCGAAGTCCCCTTATGCTTCAAATGCTCCACCATCATCCCCGTCCCAAAGAAACCCAAAATTACTGGACTTAATGACTACAGACCTGTGGCTCTAACGTCTGTGGTCATTAAATCATTTGAAAGACTGGTTTTGGCTTATCTGAAGGCCTCCACTGGACCCTTACTGGACCCCCTGCAGTTTGCCTACAGAGCAAACAGGTCTGTGGATGATGCAGTCAACATGGGACTGCACTTCATCCTGCAGCATCTGGACAGACCAGGGACTTATGTGAGGATCCTGTTCGTAGACTTCAGCTCCGCTTTTAACACCATCATCCCGGACACCCTTCAGAATAAACTAACTCAATCTCTCTGTCCCCACCTCCATCTGTCAGTGGATCAACAATTTCCTGACAGACAGGCAGCAGCTAGTGAGGCTGGGAAAATACACATCCAGCACCCGTATGATCAGCACTGGAGCTCCTCAGGGCTGTGTTCTCTCCCCACTGCTCTTCTCCCTGTACACTAATGACTGCACCTCTAAAGACCCCTCTTTCAAGCTCCTGAAGTTTGCAGACGACACCACACTGATCGGCCTCATCCAGGACGGTGACGAGTCTGCCTACAGACAGGAGGTTAAGGAGCTGGCTGTCTGGTGCAGTCTTAACAACCTGGAGCTCAACACGCTCAAAACTGTGGAGATGATCGTGGACTTCAGGAGGAACCCCTCTGCACTCCCCCCACTCACCATCATGAACAGCACTGTGACTGCAGTGGAGTCATTCAGATTCCTGGGCACCACCATCTCCCAGGACCTGAAGTGGGACAATCACATTGAGTCCATTGTGAAAAAGGCCCAGCAGAGGTTGTACTTCCTTCGCCAGCTGAGGAAGTTCAACCTGTCACAGGAGCTGCTGAAACAGTTCTACTCCGCCATCACTGAATCCGTCCTCTGCACTTCAATAACTGTCTGGTTCAGCTCAGCTACCAAATCTGACCTCAGAAGACTACAGAGGGTAGTCCGGTCTGCTGAGCGAATCATTGGTACAACCCTCCCCACTCTCCAAGAACTGTACTTATCCAGAGTGAGCAAAAGAGCTGGCAAAATCACTCTGGACCCCTCACATCTAGCACACTCCCTCTTTGAACTGTTACCGTCTGGTTGACGTTACAGAGCTCTGAGCACCAGAACGACCAGACACAGGAACAGTTTCTTCCCTCAGGCAATCCATCTCATGAACATTTGACATTAAACGTGGAACACACAACACTATTATAAATTATTTGTTCACCACACATACTTATTTTTTTCATTTCAGATTTGCACATATCAGACCTGTACACCATAATTGTCTATATTATATATTGTGTTTTTGCTAATTGTACATTGCCTATTTGTATATTATTCTTTTATTATCTGTGTCCTGTCCTGTTGCTGTCTTTCTGTTGCACTGTAGAGCTTCTGTCACTATAACAAATTCCTCGTATGTGTAAACATACCTGGCCAATAAAGCTCATTCTGATTCTGATTCTGATTCTGATTCTATTAGCTTAACGGCTGTATTCCTTGTTTGCTATCTTCCTATGCACGTACAGCATGCAATGTTAAAAATGTTCTACATTATGAACCTTAAAAAAACCTTTAGCTTCATACACTGTAGATAATTGTGACCCTGCCTGTGGAAACCCAGTTTATGAACCTTAAAAAAACCTTTAGCTTCATACACTGTAGATAATTGTGACCCTGCCTGTGGAAACCCAGCTAAAGTATTTTTTTTTAAAACAGTGGATGAGTAATTCACTCCTTGATTTGCTTAATAAAAGCCTCCTTTGAGATCGTTTTGACAGACATGCTTATTGTGTATTATTTTCAACGTGTTTATTGCTAAGTTTAGTGTGGCAAAATAGAAGCGCAGCCGTAATAATTCGCATGCAGTGTATCTGGTTGCCATGACAACCTCCCGCGCTTCCTGCTGCTGTTCTGTGTAATCAGAGTGAATTTGTAGATTTTCTATAGCAAAACTAAAATGTGTTTAAAAGTGAGACTGACCAAATCGTCCGGCTCGGTTTGCCCCCCCCTCAAACTAGAAGACATAATTTGACAGTTTACCATCTGATCTCACTCAGTGACTCTAGGCTACGTAGGACGGGACGAAACCATGCAGTGAATGGGGGGAAATAATTTCGCCGGAGATGCAGAAATAAGCCGTAATTTTGTTTTATTTGTAACTCTTTGGTAGATACATTTATAATTTCTATTACGTTACTACTACTACTGTTACTACTAATAAAACAGATCTCTGGGGGCCCCAAAAGTGTGTGGGCCCTTAGAATCGTCCTAACTTTTCCCCCCTTAGCGGCGCCCCTGAGCTTCATACACTGTAGAAAATTGTGACCCTGCATGTGGAAACCCAGCTAAAGTATTTTACATTTTTTTTTTTTTAAACAGTGGATGAGTAATTCACTCCTTGATTTGCTTAATAAAAGCCTCCTTTGAGATCGTTTTGACAGACATGTTTATTGTGTATTATTTTCAATGTGTTTATTGCTAAGTTTAGTGTGGCAAAATAGAAGCGCAGCCGTAATAATGTGCGTGCAGTGTATCTGGTTGCCATGACAACCTCCCGCGCTTCCTGCTGCTGTTCTGTGTAATCAGAGTGAATTTGTGGATTTTCTATAGCAAAACTAAAATGTGTTTAAAAGTGCGACTGACCAAATCGTCCGGCTCGGTTTGCCCCCCCTCGAACTAGAAGACATAATTTGACAGTTTACCATCTGATCTCACTCAGTGACTCTAGGCCAGTGGTTCTCAACCACATTCCTGGAGGACCCCCATCACTGCACATTTTGCATGTCTCCTTAATCAAACACACCTGATTCAGGTCACCTGCTCATTAGTAGAGACTCACAGACTTGAAATGGGTATATCAGACAAAGGAGACATGCAAAATGTGCAGTGTTGGGGGTCCTCCAGGAATGTGGTTGAGAACCACTGCTCTAGGATATGTAGGACGGGACGAAACCATGCAGTGAATGGGGGTAGATAATTTCGCCGGAGATGCAGAAATAAGCCGTAATTTTGTTTTATTTGTAACTCTTTGGTAGATACATTTATAATTTCTATTACGTTACTACTACTACTGTTACTACTAATAAAACAGATCTCTGGGGGCCCCAAAAGTGTGTGGGCCCTTAGAATCGTCCTAACTTTTCCCCCTTTAGCGGCGCCCCTGAATGAAAGGCACAAAAGAAGATAAAATAAAACCATAAAAGCATTATAAACCTATTATATGGCATATTCCAAGTGTTCTAGAGACATATTATAGTTTTGTGTAAAAAAAAAAAAATAATAATAAAAAAATAAAAATTTAATTTTTTTTTTTTTTTTTTTTTTTTTTTTTTAAAGACTGAAATTTATGTTATTTTTGACTGAAAACCTTGCCTTGGACGTTTTGACAGTATCTCCTTTTGTGTTCCATGAAAGCAAAATAATAATCCAGGTTATGAAATGCATGCATTGTATTGAATACATGTAAATAGAAAGTCCACAAACCCATACGAATATATATTCAAGGTTCTGTGTGTGCAGGAGTTGCGTGCGAGTCCAAGATCAATCCAAACTGTGACAAATGTTTGTGCATGTTATGGGATTTACTGGAGACAGCCATGTTTTGTCATCAGAATCCAGGTCTTTAATTAGACACTTGGATCAAAATGCCAATCTGTTCTGTTTCCAGAAAATTATCTAATCCCTAATCTAATGTAATCTAATATAGTATAATCTCCATAATAATGTAAATGTGTGTATGAGTGTATTTGTAGCATGTGTGTATAGCTGAGTGTGTCTTAATGTCTCAATTAGTCATCTGCAGTGTGGTGTTCTGGTTCAATAGGGCTACAGACAAGACAACACAGACGCCACAGATTAATGCTCCGGTGAAAATGCATGCACTCTCTATCACCTTCTATTTTTGCTTTCTCTCTCATACTTTTAAGATATATTCAGTCTAACATTTACAGCTCTTTACAGAACTTATAAGTGGGAAAGACCATTTCTGTAGACAATTGTTCACATCCGTCAGTTTGAGACTGTTGTGTTTGTGAATCTGAGTCCTGTGTGGCTTGTTAAAGATTTTTGTCGGGAGATTGTTGTGGTGTAAATATGCGTGTCTGTGGTTCAAGTTCATATGTGATGTTACATTTTCTCTCTCGGGGTTCATTAGAGGGCTCGCAAGACTCATGTGTGTCCAGAGGTTCTTACTCGCATACGTTTTTTGGGAGGTTTAGTGGTGTGTGAGTGTGTCAGAGTGAGCCAGAGTGTCACAGTGCTTCCCTTGGCCTGTGAATACTAAGCTGCATAGTGAGTGCCTAAAGTATTCCCATGGGGTACTCAAGAGAGAGAAAAGAAACCACTTCTGCTATTGCACACATGCCTAGTTTGACAAAGTAACACACACACGCACGCATGCGCACACACACACACACACACGCACGCACACACACACAAAGTAAGATATAAAATGCATGCAATGCACATTGATTTTAGACTGATGCCTGATATAATTGAGCTTTATTAGTCTTAAAGTTTACAAAATAATTATTTTTATTGTAATTGTGTAATTATTATAATTCAAATATTAACATATACATGTTTAATTATATACTGTATGTATATGTATATACTTTCCCAATTCTTATGTCCCATGTGTATACTGACTTTCACTTGCCTTATTTAAGCCCTGGAGACAAAATCTGTTTGGATTTTAAGTAACGGTTGACTGGGTAACACACACACACACACACACACACACACACACACACACACACACACAAAAGTACATCTATCCATAGAGCCTAATATTGAGGGGATTCATTTATCTCTATTTGTTGTCTGTTGATCAATACTGTCCCGGTTTGTGGGCAAGAATACAGGATTGTTATTAGTCATAATGTGTTGTCTTATTGATGGGGTCAAACGACAAAACATATCTGAAAGATTTTTGCTTAAAATCAGCATTGACTCATGGATGCATAAATAAGCTTATTGTTTGCAGGGCTGTTTTTATTTTTTATTACACTGTTCGTATAATGGATTAGTCGTAGTTACAATCTATGGACAATAAATGAATAGTTAATTTGTAGGTGAATTGTGTGGAAATGCACAATTCTTTTGTTTCAGGCAGAGGGGCAAGAAGATTTTAATTATGCGTTTCAGCTGCAATTATGATTCTCAGGGATATGATTGAACAGTTGCAAACAACATGCATTTATATTTGCTTTATCAGTGTTTGTGTTTGAACTCATTTGAACTCCAATTTTGTGCATATAACCCTGAAAAGTTAGCCAAATTCTTTTAAGCAAAAGTAAAAGTTAATTTGTCTTCTTAACATCCATATTTTCATCTCTCTGTTCTCTCTTTCCCCTTCGGTTCTTTGTTTTTTTTTTTTGTTTTTTTTTTCTCTTCTTTTTGCTTGTTGTTTTAAGTTGGTATTAGATAGGACAACTCTTGCCTCTGGCAATATTGTGCTGAGCTCTCTAAATTTAAATTCACCAGCGTGTGTCACAACCCGACTGATCCGTCCATAGCCACCTACCCAAAGCACACAGCCACATACACACAAAACATGCACACACAACGCACAAGCCTTTTATGTTGTCTCTGATGTGACGAGAGAAAGCAACACACTGACCCTTTTTGGCATAACACACACACACCCTCCCACACACAATGTGTTCATAGATGATGAACACTGGCTTTAACATAAGCATGCATGGACATAGACACACACACACACACACCCTAACTTCCCCCAGGCTGTGTCTGTTTTTAAGCTCTGTGTATCAGTGCATACAGTGTGGCACTAGTGTAGAGGAGACAAAACCCCTGACTCTGCAGTAAGAAAGAGGAGAAAAGAACAATCACTCAAAAGAGTGAGAGAGGGAGAGAGAAAAAAAAGATTGTCCTTCAAAGATTGCCCTAACAACCACCGGAGGGCAGCACGCCTGTCGTGGCGACAACTACCATGATGACTGATGCATGATTGCACCTGTTCTGTGCTCATAGTCATACATCCTGGTCAGTTGTGGTTCTGGCTCATTTGATGCCTCAGGAAAGTTTAGACATTACGTTCCATTCTAAGAAAATTAAATATAATAAATTATCAATTAAAAATTGCATTTAAATGAAAATGTATACAATTAGCACAATTAAATGCATGTACATGAATTACCAAAATAGTGAAAAACTACCAAAACTGTTTCCAAACAGGTTTCCCAAATACAGTGGCTCTGTACTGTAATGTAAATGTACTGTAATGTGAAAACTCATGCTGTTGGTTGAGCCAGTGTTATACATATTAGTGCTCTCAATCAATCAATCAATCAATCAAGCAATCAATCAATGTATAGTACCTAACATTGTGTTTTTTTTATTATTATGAAATATTACTACAATTTACTTTATAAATGCTTTATAAAACGAATATAAAATGTTATCAATTTAATTATTCCTGTGATGGCAAAGTTGAATTTTCAATAGTTATTACTCCAGTCTTCACTGTCACATGATCCTTCAGAAATAATTCTACATTGATTTGGTGAATTAGTTTTTATGCTAATTTATTAAGAATGGTTCTTAAATACTATCATTACCAGTTTGGGGAAATCAAAAAATATTACGCAGCAAAAACTGTTTTCAATATAGTAAGAATTGTTTCTTGTACACCAAATCAGCATATTACAATAATTTCTGAAGAATCGACACTGAAAACTGGAGCAATGGATGCTAAATATTCAGCTTTGTCATTACAGGAAGAAATTACATTTTAAAACATGTTAAAATAGAAAATAATTATTTTAAATTGTAATATTTCACAATATTACTGTTTTTACTGAAAGTTTATCCAATAAATGCAGCCTTGGTGAGCACAACTTTTGACCAGTAGTGCATACAGTGTATATGTATCCAAGAGAATTTGCACAGACTCTCGTACTGCTGTGAATGAGCAATGAAGTAGCTAGAGCTGAGAGCTTTGCGTGGGGGCGGCACCCGTGTCACCCCGGAGAACATTGGCGCCCTAGGCAGTTGCCTACATCGCCTATGCCAAGATCCGCCACTGATCCTCGTACACTCATACACCGATGGGTTTGAATTCAATGCAGAGCTTGATGCTTCTGTCATGTGTGCTATATGTAAAAATAGTAATAAAGTGCATCAAAGTCCCTTACAAAGAAAGTCAGTTCACTCAGCTGCCATATTTGCAACGCCTCCAGGCAGCTATGTTGGGCATACAAGACTAACTCCTAGCTACTTGAATGAGGAAATACTGAAATCTAAAAAAAAAAAAAAATTATAAAAAAATAAAACCTGCTCTCCAAATTCACATTTAAGTAACATGATTTTATATCAAGCAATACGAACTGAACATGAGCAGACCTATAAATGTTGTTTTATTAGCATTAAAGTTATTTTCGCTCAAAAAATTCACTCAAAAGTTCACTTAAAATTTAAAATTCTTTCATCATTTACTCACCCTCATAGTAGTTTCTTTCATCTTCTGAGCACAAAAGAAGGCATTTTGATGAAATGTGGGTAACAAAGCAATTGATGGTAGCCATTGACTTACATAGTAAGGGAAACATACTATGGTAGTCAGTGGCTACCGTCAGCTGTTTGGTAACCAACATTCTTCAAAATACTTTCTTTTGTACTCAACAGAAGAAAGCAATTCAGGTTTGGAACAATCCCTTCATGAAAATGTGTATTATAAGATGCAATGTTGCAAAGACTTCACCAACTAGCAATAATTGACTCTGTTGTTTTTTTTTTTTTGTTTTTTTTGTTTTTTTTTTTAATATTATGGCATGTTATGCACTTTCTACCATTTATAGCAATATGAGTGACTGTATACTGTTTTGGTATACAGTCTTTTGACTGCATTTACTTAGCATTGCATTAGTTTTGGATGGTGATGCAAGGTCTATAAAGCCTACATTACTACATTACTCTCAGTTGCAGTTGCCTGGTCACTGGTTAAACATCTACTATAATATACTGTAATATATATAAAGTATATACTGTAATATATGTAATAGTCCTGAAAATCCAGAAATTTGAAGAAAGTGCAACAGTTGCCGTCCAATTTTCAGCATCCTTGATTTCAGAGGTATTTTTCCCATTCATTTTTATCAGCTACGAGGTGAATGGCAAAATTACAATCAGACAAAAAGACTGCAAGACTGTGTACTTAACAGCTTGGATGAAGGAAAGAACTACAATCCCAGTTCTTAGTGACGTATCTCTTATTACTGGAGATTGCTTTGTAGAATCATGTGTAATGTACTTTTCCACCAGGACTTCCACTGTTCAACACAATTATTTTAAAAATAAGTTGAAATGTTGACTGGCAGCTTCAAAAAAGTATATTCAATCGATTAACAACCTCGGAGCTCACAGCAGGTCTGGCTTTAAAGGTTTATTAGTAATCTTTCCCCCTATGGAGAAAAGGAATGGAATTTTACTTCCAGAACTGTTGCACTCTAAAAGTCTTTTATACTGTATGAATGTAATTTGTACTACATTTGACATGTGGTTATTGTCAGGCAACCTACAGCATCCTTTGCACAAAATCCTCTCCCTTGACCTCATGAAACAGTAACATGTCCACTGAATTTCGCCGGAAGTAATAGGTTTTCTGAGTACTTTTGCCTACTGTTTTATGAATTCCGTGAATTCTGACTCTTTTGACATACTGTTTTTTGCCTACTATGTAATAGGCATATATGCATATTCAAATGCAACAAATGAGTCACTGAATCATTCACTTAACCAATTTGTAAAAAAAAAAATGCTCATTTATTCAGGAATGCCACTATTGTGTGTTGCAAAGAGACGGGGTGGAAAAAGAAAAATATATGCAATATTGTGTCTAAAATGTAAAATACTCAGTTTTAACTTGTACTATTGTAATTTTATGGTGTCCTTGTTACACATGCTACATGTACTTACTATTATAATAACAATAAATAATGCATAATTACATGCAAGTAACTCTAAGTCAAACCCTAATCCTAACCCTAATCATATTGTTAGTACATGTATTTAATTAATATTACTCAGTACTTAAATGTATAATCACACTGTAACAAGGACATCTTAAAATAAAGTGTAACTGCATAATATTGTAGTTACTGTATCTGCCATTATCTTAACCCCTCAAACTGATGGATGAGACTCCTAGGATGTCATGTGTGTTGATTTTTAAAGGGAATAAAACCTCTTACATTCATCTCAAAATAACAGAATTTCTTCTTAATTCAAAAAGCCAACATGTCTACAATAAGATTATGTGTGTCTGTCACTTTAATATGGTAAGATGATCTATTAAAGATTAATAACCCATCATATCTCTCATATTTAACAAACCACTGCAAGGGTATTTAAAGAACCAGAGAGATGCTCCAGGGGAGGTTTGGCAAGCTACAGACTCCCTCTTGCCTAATATGTCATGCTTTCCTCCTCTCTTGTGTTCTCTCCCTCTTCTCTTCTTTTTATCCTCCTCCTCCATCGCTCCCTCTCCCCTTCCCTCTCCCCGACCATTCTCTCTCTTGCTGTTTCTCTGGTCCAGTGCCTTGACCTTGACACCCACTTTTCACACTCTCCCTTTTTTTGGTCCTCTGCACAATTCTCTCTACATCTTCATGTCTTTATCCAGCGTGATGCCCATCCACTTGCTGCCAAGATTAACCATGAAACTGCTTTTATTAAATGCTTTATATTCTGATCTCTTCTTAATGAGCCTTTGGAGAGCCGCTCGTGGATTTTCTCTTTATCTCTTTTTCTCTTTGTGCTGCAGGTTATTCTCAGCTGGATGTGGAAACTGGCTCCTCCGCGTTAAATCTGTTCAATCAGCGTTTCTAGGCTCCTCCATGTTAGTGCAGTACCGGCTGATGTGAGGTCAGCACACTTTGATCCTTCTGCTTTCTGAAGCTAGACACTGTCAAGCTAGTGACGCAACAAAACTAGACTGCTTCCATTATCATCAGTGAAGCTACAGACATTCAATAATGTATAATGAGAATGTTCTTGTCACAGGACATGGTTGTAGAAATATGTGCACGACGAAGAAGTAAACGAAAGGAGTCTTTAAAAAACATCAACACACGTATTCCATTGAAATAACATTAATCCAGGACAAAGAAGAGAAAGAAACTGAAGGCTTATAAAGGCAGACAAACTAAAGGAGCAAACGAGATGATGAATTAAACACAGGTGATCTGAATGAACTATAATTAACTAAATGAGAACAGGAAATGCCAAATAAGGCCAGACAGGAACTAAACCGAAACCAACATGTAACAGATTTCGCCCCCCTCCCGGAAGGCGCATCCCGCGCCGTAATATTACCATTGGGGAGGGTGGTGCAGGACTGGAACAGGGCGGAGACAAGGAGAGCCTCCAGGGCAGATCCGGGAGCCAAGGCGGAGCAGATAGTTCAGGAAGCCATGGCAGATCAGGGAGTTCGGGGACCCATGGTGGAGCAGACAGTTCGGGAAGCCATGGCGGAGCTGACAGTTCAGGGAGCCATGATGGAACAGACAGTTCATGAGGCCATGGTGGAGCTGGCAGCTCAGGAGGCCATGGCAGATCAGGGGACTCAGGAGGCCATGGCAGATCCTCCATGGCCTCTTGAGTCCCGGCTCGGCCACCACGGCCACGGACATATGCCCCCCCCCCCAAATTTTCTTGGGGAGACTTAGGAGTTCTGGGGGGCCCTCTGGAGGAGCGGGCACTTGAGGGCGCTCTGGAGGAGCGGGCACTCGAGGGCGTTCTGGAGGAGCGGGCACTGAAGGGCGCTCTGGAGGAGCGGGCACTGAAGGGCGCTCTGGAGGAGCGGGCACTGGAGGGCGCTCTGGAGGAGAGGGCACTGGAGGGCGCTCTGGAGGAGCGGGCTCTGAAGGGCATTTTTGAGGAGCGGGCCCTGGAGGGCGCTTTCGAGGAGCGGGCTCTGGAGGGCACTTTTGAGGAGCGGACTCTGGAGGGCACTTTTGAGGAGCGGACTCTGGAGGGCACTTTTGAGGAGCGGGTTCTGGAGAGCGCTTTCGAGGAGCTGGCTCTGGAGGGCGCTTTCGAGGAGCTGGCTCTGGAGGGCGCTTTCGAGGAGCTGGCTCTGGAGGGCGCTTTCGAGGAGCTGAGCTGATTTCCTCTGGGGGGCTCAGAAAACGGAGGCTGGACAGGACCAGCGGAGGCGAAGGAGGCGAAGGAGATGAAGGAGACGATGGAGGGCTGGATGGGACCAGCAGAGACTCAGGAGACGAAGGAGGGCTATCTGGAGCAGCCTCTGGGGTGAGGACAGGAGCCGAGAACTCCGAAGGTAGCGCCATATCCATGAGCTCGGAGAGGAACGTTGGATTCTGGAGGCGGGCTTGACAGAGCAGCGACCGGTGTGCCTGAGGGAGCTACAGCCGGGCTTCGGAGTGGCCGGCGGGCTGGAGAGAACCGTAGCCGGCGGACGTGACTTCGGAGAGGCCGGAGGGCTGGAGGAAGCCGCAGCCGGCAGGCTTGACTTCGGAGTGGCCAGTGGGCTGGAGAGAGCCGCAGCCGGTGGGCTTTACAGAGGAACAGCCGGAAGACTTGACTGAGGATCGGCCGGCGGCCTGGTTCTGGACCGGGGCTGGACAATCTCCAGACACCGGAGGATCCCTTCCCTCCAGCTGAGTCCGGTGGTGTCTGGGAGGTCCACAGGGCGATGATAGTTGGCCCTGATCCAGAACAAAGAGTTGAGCGTTGCATCGTCGAGCCCCTATATATATATATGAGTGTATAAGAGGGGGTGGATATTTCCTTGGTTCAAAATAGTTCAAAATATGTACATGTATACATGTATTAGTTATTTATATAAGTATTTATATGTTTTTTATTTAATGAATATATACCAGTAACAAGTCAAACCTAGACCTTTGACTAAAAGAGCCTACTTTATGAGCAAGAAGACCTATGATGCATTAAATAAGGTTTACAGTGCTGTGATGTTGGAAATGCCCACATACAATATGACTAAACTGATGGTATTTGAGATATTGATTTTTACTGTGTAGTCATCTGTATGTAGGTCTATTCTTTTTAATAGATTGACACTATTGTGAAATGTCAGTGGGTGCCATGGGCCATTATTTGGAATACAAGAAATGCATAACTAACCAACTAACTAAATACATAAATAATTTTTTTAGGAACTATTTCATGTTGTTTTCTAACAGAGGCTATTTTATGTAGTATTTATACTCTGGATTGGCATCTCTCTCTCTCTCTCTGTGTGTGTGTGTGTGTGTGTGTGTGTTTTATTTAATTCAGTTTTCTCTGCATTCCATCCAAAAAGGTTACAAAACTTACATAAAAAAGTTGTTTTCATGATCTAATCCTGGCTATACTTCTTGCACACTTTATGTAATTTAATGACTTCCTAGTTGAATAAAAAAAAGAAGAAGAAGAGGTTTTGCTGTGGCCACTGAACATTAAGTTCTTGAGTGCTATACCTGCTGGGAGATGATGGAGGTGGACTTTGGGAGAAGAAGTGCTAATAGGATTAAGTTAGAAAGCAGTTTTGCTGTTAATGCTTCATATGGGCACACAGATGTGAAGTTATTCATCTACTTTCTGAAATGTCATTTAGTAAAGCAACTTTAAAGGATTTAAAAAAAAAAAAAAAAAGTCATTTGTGAAAACTTAATTGATTAGTCCATTTCGAGTGCATTAGCATTCAACGGTGAACATTTAGCCAAGTGCTCCCACTAGACTTGCTCCTGTGGTTTTGTTAGAAAGTGTTGATGTTAGAAAATGCTGGTGCACTCTGTGTGCATTCTTTATCAATATAGGGAGTAGAGGCCGTAATTGCCTGGTGAAGCAACATTGTAGTGTTTTGATAAGCAGAATATTGCTATTTTACAGCCCTGCACTCTCTCTCTCTCTCTTTCACACAAACACACTCTACCGTCACTGCACTAACCATAAACCACAACAATTCCCATGTCCACTCTTGTCAAGGGGGTTACTGGCGCTCTCTAGTTCTTGTTTTAATCAATGTGATATAGAAACAGCTCACTAAGCTCATGGCAAGTGAGATGGCTGGGTGTTTCTTCAGCCAGAGGCAATTTGTTGTCCCAGGGGTTAATGTTTATTAAAACCGATTGGTATTTATTTATTTATTTATTTAAATGAAGGTCACATTGAAACTGTCTTGGAAACTTTTTATAAGCATTATTTGTATAAAATTATAGGATTCACTAATTAGCTTTTTAAAAAATATTTTTAGCTTTCATTTCATTCATCATATTTCATTTCGTTCATCATATTTCAATAATTAATATGAATAATATTTAATTTTAATATTTACTGTTTTAATGTTTTTTAATTACATTTTTAATTTTGTATTTTTGTTTTTAGTATTTTTATGTGCTTCAATATGTTGAAATAGTAAAAAAAATTCTAACATTTCTAATTTTCATTTAACTTTAAGTTGAAGTTTTTCATATAATATTTATAAATTATAGCTTTATTTCAATTAACAAAAACATTTTGATAGTTTTAGATTTCGTTAACAACAACAATAAATGCTTATCTATAGATTTTATTATTTTCCCCTTATTTCAGGCCTTTTAATATAATGATACATTAATAAAAATATAAACTGTAAAGATACATTCATTAATAAGTTTTTGAAACTATGAAACAAAATAAACAAAGCACTTTAATATTTATTGTGTGCACATTTGTACACAAATTACGAACACAAATTTCCACTATGACCAACAATTTTTACCATAATTAAGTTTTTCCCTTAAAGTTGTAATTTTGTGAAACTGTGCAAAAATTGTGTGCATTTAAGATACATAAAATGCTACCTATAAAATTATCCTTTTTAATTTTAAATTTAAATTTAAATTTTTAATTTTTAAATTTAATTTCCACCATGAAATAAATGCTGATTATTCAGCACAGTTTAGGGAAAACAAACTTTTTAAGAAATAAATCAAACAACACTCCTTTGTCTACTATTGGACATTGTTAGTAGATAAATTAAATAAGCTAGATTTTTTTATTTTTATTTATTTATTTATTTTTTTTTTTTTTGCATTTAATTTTAAGACTTTCTCTAAAAGTGCCCATATTTAAAGTAACACCTATTTGTGAGTTGTTACATGGATGGAAAGTGTGTGTCTGTGTATGCGTAAGTTCAAAACACACACATATTAGAAAGACGGTAGAGTGAATTCGTCTAAACCAAAAAGAGACAGCAAATATGACAATGATGGATGAGACATCCACTGATTTAGAAAAAGAGTGAGCGAGAGGCCAGACAGATAAACATAAAAAAGACAGAAAAAAAGCACGGCCGAGTTAAAGTAGACATATAAATCTCAGGATTCACGTCTGAGCCAGGCCGTGCATTTTTCGTCCCCTACGGCAAGACACTATAGACGAAGTACTGTAATTTAGTCTCTTGGCTGATCTTGTCAGGGTGCATTATGACAGAATACAGATCATAACTAGTGTTCAGAGATTGTTATGAATGATTAATACTGCAGTGGCGAAAAAAGCAGGATGATGGGATTGGGGTTATGCCTGAAGTGTCAGAGAGAGACAACAAGAAAAAGAGAGAGAGAGCGAGAGAGAGGGGGGGGGGGGGGGGTTTATGTGTGCATGTGTGTGATGTGTGTATTGGGGAATGAGGCAGATGGTGGGAGAGTGTGTGTGCATGTTTCAGAAAAAGACAGATACCCAGATAGGGTAACTTCTCTTTATGATTTGCGTGAGCTGAATGTTTAATGTCCTTGACTCGAGGGACACATAAACATGTTCTCTATATAATGAGTCTTTGAAGAGTCTTCAGCGAATACGATGTCTAGATCCGAAAATACATTTGTTGTGCATGTGCGTGAGTGTTTGTGTGCGTTTGTTTGTTTATGTGTGTGGGTTCTGTCCTTTAAGTGCATGTGTTTACCCTGTGGGCATTGCTAAGCTAGTGAAGTACTCTTTGTATGTAAATTTGTTAAGCTGTTTTTCTTGTCCTTTACATTTCAAAATTCTGCTCTACTCTTTTACAAATGTTCTAGAACAGTGCTTCTCAACTGATGGGTTGTGACCCCAAAAAAGGACACAGGTCTGTTGTGACAGAAAGCAATTTTAAATTCAAATAATACAATTTATTTAACCATATAATCATACATGGTTAGCAAAATACAGTAAAACTTTATAATAAATAAAGAGAATATTTAATAAATTTCTATTGTTAGTTGAAGGAATAGCTATCACGATATTACAATAAACAATACAGCATTACCAGTGTTAATTTCTATAATACATGTTAATTTCTACTAATACATTTGTAAATATTATACATTTTACATTATACTATACATTATATATGATATAAATTAACATAAATTAAAGAGATAATTTTCCCAAAAATGAAAATCCTGCCTTCATTTAGTCATCCTCAAATCTGCATGAATTTGTTTCTTCTGCCGAACATAAAAGAAAATATTTTGAAGAATACTGCAAACCAAACAGTGAGTAAATGATGACAGAATTTCCATTTTTTGGGTGAACAGTCCATTTAATATGGAGAAAAAAAAATATGTAAATGTAATTTAAAAGTGTTACCCAAAAATAATGAGAAAAATTGAGTAGAAAATCCTTTTCATCTATTTAGCTGTTGCTGTCAAATGCTGTGCCAATCAAATTGATTACTTTGCTGCAAATTCATCTGTCACTTGGTAGAAGCAATAGCCAAATTGTCCATATGCCAACATGGACAGGCTGTGTGATGTGTTCTCACCAAAAACCATGAACAAACCAGTGTTATTTTTTAATAAATTATATAGTTTTATAGTATTTATTCATATTTTGAATTATCTTTTATTTTCAGATTTTCAGTTTTTATTTAATTTTAAGTTTTAGTAATTTTGTTTAGGGGTGACCCCGAATAGTCGCCGATTCGATGTTTCGATAGGAGGAGCCTGATTCGACTACCAATCTCACAGTCGAATATTCACTGAGGTGTTATGGTCGTGCCATATTGGCTATATGGGGGTGCTCAAATGTCTGATTTCACATAGAACTACTGGTTTTCTCCCAATAAGTTAATACAGCCCATTAAGATAATGCTGTAAATAAGAATCTGAAAAGAAAGAAGCTTTAGATAAATATTTTAACGTGTGTGAATAAATCCAACCACCTCTATAGATTTAAGTTTCACTTTCCATAATCCGTAGGGCTGTGAATCTTTGGGTAGACAGCGAATCGATTCGATGCACGATTCATAGGTTTTCGATTCGATTCAAGGAGAATTTTTGCAAATTCAGAACGATTCAATTCGATTCAATTCACAATTAAATTCGATTCGATTCGATTAACGATTTGACTCTGCATTCTTTCAGTGTATTCATAGGATTATGTAATGCTTCCCCTAAATTCTTTAAATGCTTCATCAGAAGGCAAATTACACAGCAGCCTTTATGGTTAGAGAACCATAAGTTCGAGAAAAAAACACTTTTGTCCATTGTTAGATGCTAGTTTAATGATGCTATGGCATGACATGGCATATGTAGAAATTTATGTAATCCAAGATTTTAAAAAAAAGAGCTTTAAAAGTATTATGTATAGGCTAACATTTTGTCACACCAGGTGTGTAGCCATCATTTCAGAAGTGACAAATGTCAAATACAATAATTTTATGTATGTATTATTATTATTTTTATTTTTATTTTTTATTTACAAGAAATACTTTTCTTATCTCTTACTTTGAAATTGCTATAAGAAATCAAATACACTGCTGGACAATAATAAATAATTTGTAATCTATCATTTTTTTCATGATTGTTTTATATACTACAAACAATTATTTCAATTTTCTGCACAGAATAAGGTAGAAAACTTTATTGTTTCTGTACTGTAATAAATGATATGTCAATTAGCACTGCATCATTCATGAATTTTATTCATTTTTTTGTGTTTATTGTCTTAAGGTTTCAACAGTTCCTTTTATTCAGCTTAGTTGCAGCTGCCTTTGTCCATATTAGGCATTTCCTGGCACGTCTTAAGTTCTACAAGCCCGAGATCACATATTTCAGTGCAAAAATTTCTTTATCTCATTTTCATAAAATAAAATGCTATGGTATTTAACTTTTCCTCTCCATCGGTGAATGATGATTTTGAAAGAAAAAGTGCCAGATGTCTGTTTCCTATAGCAACGAATGCTACTTGTGCATCTGATTAACAGATAAACCTCCCGCACTTATTTCAAGGTTGTTGTTAATGCTGTGGTTATTTTAATAGTTTTCTTCATACATTCGGTTCAACGACATTGTGAAAACACATATCATTCAATAGAACTGTGCGTATGCTTTAGACACTTACATTTTTGCTCCCTCCATGCAATAAATGCGCAGTCTTCGACTGCTCAGGTAATGTCGACGTTATGACCGAGAGCCATTGAAAAACTACAGAAAACTAAAACTACTTCACTTTAGCATTACTGGCCACGAGTACTAAGGAGAGACCACACATCAGCTGCTCAAAAAATGTGTCCGTGAGACGAATGGGGCGCGAGCGCAATCCTGTGACAGGCGGTAAATATAGTGGAGCGCGTGAAGGAGAGATGTGAGGCACGAACGCTGTTCAAAGTCTCCATTAGTGCTTGTAGTAATTAAAGCATTGAATCGCTATAGAAAACGCGATTCATTCGATTCTTAGCATTTTAAACCGATTACTGTCCGAAATCGACGAGTCATGATTCAAAAATCCATGTTTCAAGATCGATGCATATGCATGGTCAGGGTTTGTAACCGATGCATCGAGAAAACGAGTGAATCGTTACACCCCTAATAATCCGTGACCGACAGAGGAGCATTTTGGCGGCAGGGATTTAAATCTTTAACAAGACTCAAACTGACACAGGCAGAGTGAAAGACTGGATTTTTTCGATCAGGTAGGGTACAAGTAATTTCAAAACATTTCAGCCGCTTTATATACAGGTGCATCTCAATAAATTAGAATGTCGTGGAAAAGTTCATTTCAGTAATTCAACTCAAATTGTGAAACTCGTGTATTAAATAAATTCATTGCACACAGACTGAAGTAGTTTAAGTCTTTGGTTCTTTTAATTGTGATGATTTTGGCTCACATTTAACAAAAACCCACCAATTCACTATCTCAACAAATTAGAATACTTCATAAGACCAAAAATAAAAAATTAAAAAAAATAAAAAATAAAAAATTAGTGAATGTTTGACCTTCTGGAAAGTATGTTCATTTACTGTATATGTACTCAATACTTGGTAGGGGCTCCTTTTGCTTTAATTACTGCCTCAATTCGGCGTGGCATGGAGGTGATCAGTTTGTGGCCCTGCTGAGGTGGTATGGAAGCCCAGGTTTCTTTGACAGTGGCCTTCAGCTCATCTGCATTTTTTGGTCTCTTGTTTCTCATTTTCCTCTTGACAATACCTCATAGATTCTCTATGGGGTTCATGTCTGGTGAGTTTGCTGGCCAGTCAAGCACACCAACACCATGGTCATTTAACCAACTTTTGGTGCTTTTGGCAGTGTGTGCAGGTGCCAAATCCTGCTGGAAAATGAAATCAGCATCTTTAAAAAGCTGGTCAGCAGAAGGAAGCATGAAGTGCTCCAAAATTTCTTGGTAAACGGGTGCAGTGACTTTGGTTTTCAAAAAACACAATGGACCAACACCAGCAGATTACATTGCACCCCAAATCATCACAGACTGTGGAAACTTAACACTGGACTTCAAGCAACTTTGGCTATGAGCTTCTCCACCCTTCCTCCAGACTCTAGGACCTTGGTTTCCAAATGAAATACAAAACTTGCTCTCATCTGAAAAGAGGACTTTGGACCACTGGGCAACAGTCCAGTTCTTCTCCTTAGCCCAGGTAAGACGCCTCTGACGTTGTCTGTGGTTCAGGAGTGGCTTAACAAGAGGAATACGACAACTGTAGCGAAATTCCTTGACACGTCTGTGTGTGGTGGCTCTTGATGCATTGACCCCAGCCTCAGTCCATTCCTTGTGAAGTTCACCCAAATTCTTGAATCGATTTTGCTTGACAATCCTCATAAGGCTGCGGTTCTCTCGGTTGGTTGTGAATCTTTTTCTTCCACACTTTTTCCTTCCACTCAACTTTCTGTTAACATGCTTGGATACAGCACTCTGTGAACAGCCAGCTTCTTTGGCAATGAATGTTTGTGGCTTACCCTCCTTGTGAAGGGTGTCAATGATTGTCTTCTGGACAACTGTCAGATCAGCAGTCTTCCCCATGATTGTGTAGCCAAGTGAACCAAACTGAGAGACCATTTTGAAGGCTCAGGAAACCTTTGCAGGTGTTTTGAGTTGATTAGCTGATTGGCATGTCACCATATTCTAATTTGTTGAGATGAATAGTGAATTGGTGGGTTTCGTTAAATGTGAGCCAAAATCATCACAATTAAAAGAACCAAAGACTTAAACTACTTCAGTCTGTGTGCATTGAATTTATTTAATACACGAGTTTCACAATTTGAGTTGAATTACTGAAATAAATGAAGTTTTCCACGACATTCTTATTTATTGAGATGCACCTGTATATTGTGTATGTATTATTTATCTCGTATAAGATGCATTCGGTTGAGTTGGGCTGCAGTAAAGCGCTTCATTGTAGTACTACGGTGATATCTTGTCAGCGCGCAGCGCGAGCAGCACAAACAATGCAGAATATTAATAACTATGACTGGGATTATTCATAACATTATAATGAGAACACTATTATGATAAAACGCTGTGAATTTTTTAGAGTTTAGTTGCCGTGTTTCTGCACATTGTTGCGTGAAGAACACGTCCACAAAAGGAATTCATTCAGAGTCGTGCAGACACGTTCATGCATTCGGGGCTTTTTGTGCAGATAGCCTTTAAGTCGTGATATTAACGTTATGTTGTATAAATAACGAAACGTATTCTATATGAGATAAATGATAAGTTAAATCCTACTGATTAAAAACCTGCTATGATATGCTTCATTCTATTATACTGGTCATCTTCAGCGCGCGCAGCTCAAAACAGAAATGCAGAACATTAGTAACTTCTATCATATACATAACGTTATAATGAGAGCACTTTTGTAAACAATATTGTGAATTCTTAGGGTTTCGCTGATGTTTAATGTTAACCATCTTTTAATCAAAACATAAAACATTATTTTTGTATCTGCAAGGCGTCCGTTACACATTTTCCCTGTGTGTTAACGTCAGTGATTATGACTGTCAAATGTCTGACTTGACTCTTGGTAATGGATTTAGCCCCGCCCCCAAACATATGATTCGACTATCAGTCGACTATCGGCAAGATTCGAAAATTCCGATTCAACTATGAAAATCCTTAGTCGGGGACACCCCTAATTTTGCTATGTGCTTGTCATTTTTATTAGTTATTCTCTATTAGTAGTTTTTTTATGAAATAATATTAAAATATATTTAAAATATATATGTTTGTACTTAATTTTAGTACTTAGTAATTTCTAAATGTATATATTTTAGGGGAGTTGCCAAGGCAACTTTTCCATTTTTTTAAGTTTAAGTTTTTCATCTATGTTTTATTTCAGCTTTATTTCAATTACCAAAAACAACTTGTAGTTGTAGTTTTATTTAAGAATAACAACACTGGAACAAACTGTTCAAGGTTTAAAAAAATATTTGACCCAGTTTATCCTTGCAAGTATACAATTCAAGAGACATGTAGAAACCAATAATAAACCAATATACATTTCAGTATTTCATTCTGAATACGTCTACTTTTGTGTTTGACTTCAGTGTTGAATTGCCATGTGATGTTCAGTGTAAGATTTGGGAGTTGAAACAAAAACAGTTGAGAAACACTGTTCAAAATTCAAAATTATACAGTGAATCATGTTTCTATATTTCTCAGATGGCAATCAAGATGGAATTATTATAATTATATGACAAAATATAAATCATTAGTATGTTTGTCGTTGATTGTATTTAGCATGGTTTTTGCAACCAAACATCCGTTGCGCAGTGTAAGCTAGGAGCGTAAGCACGGGAGCTTGTTAAACATCCACCCCAAGGCTATGTCAAGCCTTTCACTGAAGCTTACTGAACCCCTTCCGGCTCCTGTGACTCGTCCCCTGGGATGCTGGGGGAGGAAGGCAGCTCTGCAGAGCATACGTTTCCAGCAGGGTGGAGATTGGCTGAATGAATATCAAAGGTAAATTCATTTATCACTTCAGTTTGCCATGTTTTTGAATATCAGACCACTGGCATAAAACAAAAAGCCAGGACTCTGAAACCTCAATGTGAAGTGCCATAAAAATAACAGAATTCTGTACTTAAACTCCAGCGAAGATCTTACAGCACAGTATATGGTGCTGTGTGGGAAGACTGAATAAGACTTGGGGTGTTTTGTGGCCTTCCTGTTCTGTTGGTATTGCATTCATTTTTTCTCTCAATTGCGTAGACCTTGAGCTGAGTGGTAACTTATGACAGTGGCTGATGAAATAAAAGTGCTGTGCATATTCACTCCACATTAATCGCTGCTGTGACCTTGACTGATTTCATACAAACCGGGGCACACGATAGTTCTTTGAGCAAAGTTTGTGTGTGTGTGTGTGTGTGTGTGTGTGTGTTTGTGACATATGAGGACACAAATTTGTATAATGACATGGGTATGACATAGGTATTACAAGGAGACGGTGACTTACAGTATGAGGACATTACCCCATGTCCCCATTTTTCAGAACGCTTATAAATCATACAGAGTGAGTTTTTTTGAGAAAGTAAAAATGCACAAAGTTTCCTGTAAGGGGTAGGGTTAGGTGTAGGGTTGGTGTAGGGCAATAGCACATACAGTTTGTACAGTATATAAACCATTACGCCTATGGAATGTCCCCACAATTCACAAAAACAAACGTGTGTGTGTGTGTGTGTGTGTGTGTGTGTGTCTGATGTGACTGTGCTTCATGATAATTGGCCCCAGTGGATTTGCCGGTTCCAGCAGCCAGAGGGCGTCAGACAGGTGGGGCTAAATTCATCATGAAACTACTGATTCCACTACTGTCAAAACAGTAGAAAGAATATTCAGCTGTGTCATGGCAGACCTATGCATGATGGGATAGATATGAGCATTTTAAAAATCACAGTGTGCCCTTTCACTGTTTTCATATGTCCTAGCCAACTTAGCCTATTATATAATGATTTAAATTTGTCACCTTATCTATAGTGTCATATTGCTGACATATGCACTTAAACACTGAACGTTGGCAAGTTGCTGTAGACAGACCACATGGCCAAAAATATATGGTGGCTATAGGAATGATCCCACTTTTTGAGTAAAAGAGCCAATCACCTGTTTGATGGAGATATAAATTTTTTCTAGAATTGTTTCTAGAATTATTTGAGGTAATGAACCTAAATGTACAACACCATTGTTGTCTGATTTTATTGCTGATTTGAATTATTTTATTTAAACCTAATATTTACATGGGGGATATTTTTATTTTCCTATTCATGTAGATTGACACTGTACTGTATGCTTAGTGGATTCATATAAAATCACTAATATTCTTGTGTGTATTATAAATAAGTGTATTTAAAGCAATTAAACTTAATTTTAAATAAATTAAACAAATAATACATATTAAACAAATCTTTCAGTCAGTCACATTCTGTTACATCAACATTTTGGGGTTTCCCTCAGGATACCCAATCAACTCTGAGTAGTAAAAACACAGATATAGGAGGCGGTGTGTATCCACTCATTCAGATTTTTGCTTGGAGATGAACGGTTGCTGCTATATGTGCTTCTTGTTTTCTCCAATCACCTGTGGAAAATTTACGGCGCATTCAGTGGTGTTTCACTGGTAATAGCACGGTTAAGTGCTGTGATTCTCCCCTGGGCACTTGGTCAGAAAAGAGCAGTTTCCCTAGAAGAGCTACGCGGACAACAGCGTCTTTTCATCCATGCGTTTTGGATGCGGCCGTTTCCTGACCTCCTCTGACAGCCACGATTTCCATGGTTTCTCAGCAGTCCAACAGTTTCATTTTGGGCTCTGGAGGAGAATCAGATGTCGATCATCACACTCTGAGGCACAGATGAGGACTCTGCTGCAAATTCAGAGCCTGAATCTAACTGTCTGCTATGCTTTCCCAGGCAGCCGAGAACATTGGGCTTGAGTGGAAGCCTCAGTGCCATTTTTTCCGTAGGTGCATGAGGAGGTCAGTTTTGGCTGCTAAGGCTTACAGCGTTGCTGTACAGGTGGCCTCCACCTTCCTTGTGATGGCTATCCTGCAAGTGCATCAGGCCAAAGCACTAAAGGAGCTGCACAAGGGTAGTTCTGAGCCAGGGCTGATGCAGGAACTGTGCAAGGTGACCAACTTCGCTCTATAGGCAACTAAGGTCATGGTGCGGGTCCTCGGCCGGAAAATGGCCACCTTTGTGGTCCAGGAGTGACATCTCTGGCTCAACCTTGCTGAGATGAGGGACGCCGACAAGGCTCGCTTTCTTGGCGCCCCCATCTCGCAGGCTGGCCTCTTCAGCGATACTGTCACAGACATTGCCCAGCAGTTCTTGGCAGTTCAGAAGTAGACGGAGGCTATCAAGCATGCCTTGCCCCGCTATGCAACTACATGCTGCTTCCTCACTCCCAGCCTCATCCTTTCCTTTCGCCACAGGCCAAGAGGTTGTGCTTAGAGGACGCATTGCTTCCTCATGCATCTCTAGCCAGCCCTTCGCGGGATCCCGGGAGCTGGGTAAGTGCTACTCCACACTCTCCCCCCCCTACTCCGGGATGCACTGCCTTCCGGGTGGGGTCCTACTGTTCCTCCTCACTAGCCCTTCGTAGGTGCATTGGTTGTCCCTTTGGTGCCACTAGTACGGAGTCTGGGAGCCTGGCTGGGACTGCCCAACTTGTCCTGTTGGCTCATTCGGATAATCCAACTTCAGTGGCAGCCAAAGATGCTTCTGTCCTGCGGCTGGAGATTGCGCTCTTCCTGGCGTAGGACGCAATAGAGCCTGTCCCTCCAGCTGAGATGGGGTCTGGGTTTTACAGCCCCAACTTCATTGTATCCAAGAAAGGAGGTGGGTCTGGGCTGGTCAGGGTTGAACCGGGCCCTGCATAAGCTCCCGCTCAAGATGTTGATGCAGAAGCACATTCTTACATGTGTACTGCCCCAAGATTGATTTGCAGTGATCAACCTGAAGGATGCGTACGTCCACATCTTGATTTTGCCTAGACATAGACCATTTGTGACCTGTGCTGACAAAATCAGTTGGAATGCGCAAATTTTCAAAAATGAGTTCTTTTTATTTTCACATTCTCCATTAAAATACCTTCAAAATGATATATGACTTGTTAGAATCGGACAAAAAATGCCTGAGCTTCAGCCGTTTGAAGGCAATAGAGGCAGCAGATCTGATTTCGAGCTAAATCGAGTTAAAGATTCCAAAGCAAAATCACCAAGCAACGTTGCATATTTTCCTCCAATCCTTTTCTTAATAATAATTACTACATTATTAATCATAATATAGCTATTTTTTTATTTTATCTTTGTTATTAAAAATAAAAACAAAGATGCAAATAAACAGTTGTTTAATCAAGAGCAGCGAGTGATTCCGTCTTTTCTTTTAACATTAACATTGAGACAGATCTATATTAACACCTACTGTAATGCATGGATCAAATATAATGTTACACATCAGATTTTCCCCCAACCATTAACAAAACGTTTATGTAAGACATAACAGATTATGTTTGTGTGAATCTGGCCAATACATATTTCGCAGTAATGTACTTTATAAGGGAGATCGCGCACGGAAAGGCGCGTCTTTATGCACGCTCTTTGCAAATGTCAGTCAGCGTGATCGTTTTGTTTTCATCAGCATGGGTTTAAAAATCATATTTCACTGGTTTGGACTCATTTCATCGAGAATTCGATATGAATATTCACAAAGCTGGAATGCTGCGCTTTGCAACAATAGACCTACAACTTGTGGTGAGAAGCAGCAGCAGTCGTCCAGAAGCGAGCAGGTACTCCTCTCAGAAAATGTACAAATAAAGATTATTGTTTAGATTTATTGATAGAAGTTTAATTACTATTTGGAGCATTGGGATCGCTAGAAGAGGGCTTAATGAACTAATTTTTACGAAAACCTCAAATTCGACCAAAACTGACATTTTTCACTTCTTTTGCCTGTAGCTCAAAATTAGTCCGTGCGCATTCCGACTCATTTTGCCAGCACGGGTCACATTTCTTTGGTGTGCTTTTTAGGGTCGGGTGTACCAGTACAAAATCCTCCCCTTTGGGCTGTCCCTGTCTCCCCACATCTTCACCAAAGTCACGTAAGTTGCCCTAGAACCGCTAATGGAGGTGGACAATCTGTATCCTCAACTATCTCAATGACTGGCTCATTCTAACTCACTCTCAAGATCCGGTTTGCAAAAACTTGTAGGATATTAGTAATATTTTTTTTCTCATATTTTTATTTTCTGGTACCTATTTGCCATGTCTTCTTATTATATTGCATTTTCAGGGCTTGTTTTGAGAATGTAAATCTCTAATATAGACTCGGAAGTAAACGCCCCCTGGTATGATTGGCTAACAGTTGTGTATGTTTACCAGCCTACATCCTTCCTAGACAGATGCTGCTTTAGGTTAAAAACGCATAAATCCTCAGTACATATCAAACGATCTGTAATAACAGACAAAGCAGTAGTGACCACGTAATAAAAACAGTTACTCACACTTGTGTGTTGCGACATTACTGTCGGGATCCAATATAGTTGGCAAAACATTGTCTTTTTGTTTCGATCTTTCTGAAAATCCTGCATCAAATTGTGCCTTGTTTGTAAACGAATCCGTGGTAAAATGAAGTGAACAAAGGTCCAAGTTCTTTTTTACGTAGTCTGGAACGTCATCAAATAAAGGTTATCGTTTGGTTTCTGCATAGACCTGCGTTTGTGGCTCTCCTCATTTGTCTACTACATGTGTGAATCGGTGGGTGGGGCTAAACAGGTAGTGATGTAGAAGCAAGCGTTGATCTTCTTCTGCGGAGGCGGTGTTTAGCTGCACTATTATGTCATAAAGTGGCACATTGCACAACTGGTTGTTTTGGCAGATTGGCTTCAATATAAGCTGTTTTTAGACTAACAAGAACGCTTTGATTTCTGAAACTTACAGAATGTTTTAATAGTACAATGACCTCTTATATGTCAAAAGATCAAGGGAATTTTGATTTCTCCGTTAATGACCTCTTTAATAAGGAGAACATGCTCTTGTGTGAGGAAGGATGCGGATTGAACAGCAGCTACTGTTAATGCTGATTGGTCAGGAATTATCTAATAAGGTGGTTTCAATTATACACACCTTGTAACTGCTTTATTACTTTGCACTAGCCCAGCTGAGACTGAGAAGTCACCACCACAGTTTTTTGACCTATTTGACCTCAAAGAACCCCTCAAGGACACCCACAAGTTTGGAACCACTAACAGTGCTAAATGTAAGATGACTAATTTTGTGGACCGAATGAATTGCTTGACAAAATGCATTTACACTTTGTTCACATTTACAATTTGTTCACAAAAAGGACAAAAGTTGAAAAATTTATCAAAAACAGACAAGTAAGGTCTCCACTTTATTTCTTGTGTAAAATTGTAAAACTGATTTGACACACGAAATTCACACCATTCTTCTCATTCTAGGCACAAATGGGTAAATGTCATTTTGGGACAGAAAACAGAAAACACCTTTCATTGACAAAATTCACCTAGCATATCGCAAAATGCATTTTGTTCAAAAATGACCAGTCTTTGAATGACATGTTTATCCACAAAATGTTTTTTGCACAATCCATTTTGTGATTCAGGGTGTCATGAAATGCATTTTGACCATGAAATGTGTGTTTGAAATGCATTTTGTGACATGCTGAATTATCAAATGGAATGTACAAAAACTATTTTGTGATCCAGACATCCCTTTTTTCGTGCAAGTACGTCATTTGGAGAGCTTGTCATGGACGAAATGTATTTTTCGACATTATGTTCATGTTTTCTGTTATCCACGAAATGAAAAATACATTCACTATTTGAACTTGTGTAAAGTTTCATGTCAAGTAATTCATTTATCCTCCAAAATTAGTCAGGTTCCACTTAATGGTCCATTGGTTACTAGTAGGTGTTCAGAATCGACTAAATGTAGGTGAATTATAATATTAAAGAGCTTCACTGTCTGCACTCACTGTAGTTGTCCCACATCGTGCTGCTATGTATTTGCATAAAGTGCATAAATGCTCTTGCTGCTTCGGATCACTGTCAAATGCTTCCAGTGTGATTGCACCTTAAAGTAATAGTTCATTCAAAAAATGAAAATTTGCTTAAAATGTACTCACCTTTATGCCACCCGAAATGTAGGTGAGTTTGTTTCTTCATCAGAACAGATTTGGAGAAATTTAGCATTATATCACTTGTTCATCAATGGTTCCTCTGCAGTGAATGGGTGCTGTCAGAATGAGAGTTTAAACAGCTGATATAAAACATCACAATATGACTCCAATTCATCAGTTAATGTCTTGTGAAGTCGCTTCTGGCCAAAATATTCATAATCCATAATTCATAATAACACTTCTGTCAGTGAAAAAGTCCATCCCCTGTTGTTCTCTTACATCAAAATCCACAGACTGTTTAGAACTGCATTCGCTTTTTCACTGGAGAAAGCATTATTATGGATAGAGAACTTGTATTTTATCTGGAAACAACAATTTGAAATTAAAAACTTCTTAATGATGGATTTGACTATTACACACATGCAGCTTTTCGCTTCACAAGATGTTCACTGATGGAGTCATGTGAATTCCTTGTGGATTATTGTGATGTTTTTATCAACTGTTTGAACTCTTTGTCTGATGGCTGCAGAGGGGAACTATTCCTTTAAGGTCTCAATGTGTATTTATGGTTTTATTTTTCACCACAATGTCATAGAGCACTTGACTTGATATTACGGTAATACAATCTGCTGCTGTTGTGACACATATACAGTACTTTTTACGAGAAGTTATTTCCTGTTTATATATATTTATATATATATATATATATATATATATATATATATATATATATATATATATATATATATATGTATATATATATATATGTATATATATATATATATATATATATATATATATATATATATATATATAAAAGAAAAAAAAGAAAAAAACAATGGAAACAGGCCGCACATGAATCAGAGCATTGTGCAGCAGTAACAGTCAACATTATGGCTCTATAATGACAGTAAAAGCCTGTATTCGCCCATAACCTTATAAATAAGTGAAGAGGTATGCACATAACCAGAGCACAAGGGCACTGAGTTGCATTCCATTTCCTGCTGCTGTTTTTGACCCTCCCTTTGACTTTCAATGTCATAACTGTAAGTGAAATCATCATAGAGATCTCTGCTGTCTATAGCAGATTAAGAAAATGATGGAGCTTTAGCTTTTTGAAAGGTGTCCATTTCTGCAAGCATGTGCATCTTCCGTCTCTCTCGCTCTCTGTTCTGTCTCTCCCCACTTCTCTTTCTTTCAATTCTTTGTCTTTCTCTCTAAGAGATTTAAGAGTAACAAAGATAATAGGCTTTTCCCAGAGCACTGAAATAGGGCGAAATATAGAGAAGAATGTAAAAATAGAAGACGTTAGCTGTCATGATTGATTTTAAAGCGAGATTTGAGATTTCCCTGAGATAATTAAAAAGGAGCTCTCCTGACAGCAGTTTCCAGTACAGTACAGTACAACGCTGTAGATGAACAGACCATAGAAGTTTAGGAGCGAATGTGTTTGGGAGCGTATTTTAAGTGAGAGATTGTATTTACAGACTTATTAAGCCTTAATATCTTTTAACATACAGCAACGGGAGTCTCCCAGGAGACCAATTATCTGACTTTGTGTACAAAAATGAACTACGGCACAAGAAATCTTCATGCATTTTGTGCCGCTATGGTGTGTGTGTGTTTGTTTGAATCAAATTATTTCATCTTCGCAGCCACCGAGTGAGACAGGAGCCAGAGCAATGCAGCAGATCCTCTGCAGTTCTCACGTGAATGCAGTCTGAGAGCTGTTGGCATCGCTTCGTAATCATTTTTGGAGAGAAGCCCAGTGCTGGCGAGTTCTACGTAGTGCTGAGATATTTATAGTTGTTTTTTCATTATCTTTGTACACCTTTTGAGGTACTAGAGATTGCGATATTTATAAAGTTCCTATGTCTGTTAGGTATTGTTTCGGTATACATTTATTTGGCATGGGATGTGCACGAAACCACTAGACACAGCATATAAAGGACATACTGAGCTGAGGTTGAAGATTAGCTCACCTTTAACACTGCGGTTAAATCATCAATAAACCTAGAGCCCCTCTGTCCCCTGAGATCTGCAGTCATGAAGAATTTCTCTCTAAATCGCATGTGGGCAATGCAGCTGAGCAGCGTGTGCTGTTGTGTTGACTATTTTGTTTATGCTCTCTGCAGTCTCAGAAAGCATTTAAAGAGTTTATTTCCATCTCTCTTTCCTGGATGAGGGGGTAAATGGTGGTAATTCTCTTATTTGTATTCTTAGAGTTTCTATTGCGGGTGAAGTATTTAATTATACTCAAGTATTATTTTGATGTGTTTGTGCTTTACTCAAGTGATATTGAAATTGAATGCTTGAATTCTTTTATTCAGATTTCCAAGGGAAAAATCATGCTTTTAGCAAATGCATTTAGACTCTCAAAGCTCACCATGGCTTATTTTTTCCTGTTATGAAAACATCAAATTAAATTATAACTTTAATTTAAAACATTTCTGTGTAAAATCTAATTGGACACGACTATGGTCATTTGTTCTTGTGAGGAGACCTTTCTTTAGTCTCCACAACACAGAAGTGCACCCAA